>SKCR01040149.1:0-315683 GCA_019454045.1 Zanthoxylum bungeanum | reverse complement strand
ATGTAAAGAAAAAAGACTTGTGTTAATTGGGAAAAATGCCATTACATGACTGATTCAGGAATTACTTTTAGGACACGTTGTGTCGTCTAAAGGTATTGAGGTTGACAAAGCAAAAATAGAGGTCATTTCTAAATTACCATCACCAAAAACAGTCAGGGACATTCGTTCCTTTTTTAGGACATGCATGATTTTATAGGAGGTTCATTAAAGACTTTAGTACCATATCCAGACCCTTATGTAACCTCCTATTAAAAGATGCAACATTTGAATGGACAAAAGAATGTCAAAAATCATTCCAAAAAATTATCAGTCTTTTTACTTCTGCTCCTATTATGCATTTCCTTGATTGGTCTTTGCCCTTTGAGCTAATGTGTGATGCTAGTGATTATGCAGTTGGTGCAGTTCTAGGGCAGAGAAAGGAAGGTAAGCCACAAGTGATATATTACGCTAGTAGAACATTAAACAGTGCACAAATGAATTACACTACCACAGAAAAAGAACTACTTGCTGTAATAATTGCATTGGATAATTTTCGATCATATTTAATCAGTTCTTCAACTGTTGTTTAGTCTGATCATGCTGCTGTTAGATATTTGATGTCTAAACACGATGCCAAGCCAAGATTAATACGGTGGATTTTGTTGCTTCAAGAATTCAATCTCATAATCAAAGAAAGAAAAAGATATAGAGAACGTGGTTGCAGATCACTTATCGAGACTCACAAACGATTCACTAATCGATACCACTCATATCAATGATTCTTTCCCGATGAATTTTTATTTTCAGTAAACGTAATGCCTTGGTATGCTAATATTGTCAATTTCCTTACAACATGAAAGATACCCCCAGACTGGAGCCAACAAGATAAGAGGATATTTTTGACCGAGGTCAAAAGATTCTACTAGGATGATCCTTATCTGTTTAAATGGTGCCCTGATCAGATTTTCAGATGATGCATACCTGACAGTGAGATAAGTGGTGTTATTCAGTTCTGTCATTCAGAAGCATGTGGAGGTCATTTCTCATCTAAGAAAACCGCTGCAAAAATCTTGTAGTGTGGATTTTATTGGCCCACCATTTTCAAAGATACATACACTTTCTGCAAAACTTGCGAAAATTGTAAAAAGTTGGGATCAATTTCAAAAGGAAACATGATGCCTTTAAATCTCATACTTGTCATCGAAATCTTTGATTGTTGGGGGATAGATTTCATGGGCCCATTTCCACCATCCTTTGGATTTTTATATATTTTAGTTGCAGTCGACTATGTTTCAAAATGGGTCGAGGCAATTCCTTGTCGGAACAATGATCACACAACTATGATCAAATTTTTAAAAGAAAACTTGTTGAGTCGATTTGGAATTCCTCGGGCCATCATAAGTGATGGAGGTAAACACTTTTGTAATAGACCCTTTGAATCCTTAATGAAAAAGTATGGAGTCACACACAAAGTTTCCACCTCTTATCACCCCCAGACAAATGGACAAGTAAAATTAGCAAATAGGGAAATTAAACAATTTCTAGAAAAAACGGTTAACCCAAATTGCAAAGATTGGTCTCTTCGACTAACTGATGCACTCTGGGCATATCGAATAGCTTTCAAAACATCCTTGGGTATGTCTCCCTATCATCTAGTTTATGGAAAACCTTGTCATTTGCCTTTAGAACTTGAGCATAAATCATTTTGGGCTATTAAAGCATTTAATTCAAACCTTGAAAATGCTGGTCATAAACGTAAATTGCAACTAAATGAACTTGAAGAATTAAGGAATGATTCATATGAGAATATGAAAATTCTTAAAGCTAAAACTAAAGTCTTTCATGATAGTCGAATTTCACAAAAAATATTTATGTTGGTCAAAAGGTTTTGCTTTATAATTCTCGTCTTCATTTATTTCCTGGAAAGTTAAAATCCAAATGGAGTGGCCTATTTATTGTGAAACATGTTTACCCATACGAGGCTATTAACATTGAGAATCCTAGGGACGGTGATGTATTTAAAGTTAATGGACAGCGTCTGAAACCCTTTTTGGAGTACTCAAAATTTCAAGAAATATTTTTCCTGTCAGACCCAGTATACCTTGATTGATTTAGTTTCTTTCGTGTTCTGTTTAATATTTATGTAATTTCCATTTTTCTTAGTTTTGCAGTGTTCTTGTTCTTTTATTTTATCTCACACCCCGATAAAGCAGCGGATAACGGTACTCCGTGACTCAAGTCGGTTATTTCAGTTTCCTAAAAATACTGATACCCTACAAACCAAGGTGTAGACACTGTATTTTTGCATATAACCCCTGCAAGACACACATCAAGCCCACACATCACCAAACCATACACCAAGCCCACAAAACTGAGCAAAACCCACGCCCAAATCACTCTAAGCCACGCCCACTCACCTTCCAAATTAACAAAAACACATATTAAACACATGCATAAATCAAGCTAAATCCCCTTCCAAAATTAAAGAAATCCCATCAAATACTTTCCTAATCAACTTAAATTACATTCCATAATTAAAAGATACAAATCAAATCATATCCCTAACTAAAAGAGAATAAATCAAATTAAATCAAATCACTTCCCTAATTAAAAGATTTTTCCTTATCACATACTAATTAAAAATATCTCCCATTAATGCACAAATCCTTTTTCTTCTCAAACAAGGATAGCCCTCATCCCTTTGCCTATAAAAAGAACCATTCACCAACACATTAAACCCCTAGCTCATTCTCACAAAAAACACCAAGAAAATAACCCTCCACTCACGCATAAAGTCCTTACACCTGCACCCTCCGTTCACGTCAACAAGCCTTCATCAGCCCTCACGTAAAAAGCCATCACGTAAAAAAGACCTCACTCTTCACTACTCGGTAGCGGCAACCCTTTCAAAACCACAAACTGCAGCCCTCGCACTCACTGCCAAGACATTTAGCAAGCCTTCCTCACGCAAGCATAGCCCACTAACCGACCAGCTCAGCAATCTTCATGCACCAGCCTACCACTACCCCTTAACGTAAGCCAACAAACAAACAAGCCCATTCACGACATCTTCACACAACCCCACATAACTCACAAAACACAGCTCACTCACGCACACACTACCCTCACTCACGCCAGCTCACTCACACTTCACACAGCACCACACCACTCACAAAATACACGCACACACTGCCCTTCATCAGCAACAGCCATGTTCTGCCGCAATACAACCCCCTGAAACTGCCGCATAAGCCATCCAGTTTTCTGCCCAAAACGGCCGCATAATCCCTTCCCTGCACTGCCCAAAACTGCCGAGAAAAGCCCTCACTGCACTGCCCATTTTTTCCGCATAAACACCCCCTAAAACAGTCCAGAATTCACCCCAAAACTGCATCAAAAACTGCCCCAAAACAGTGACAAAACCGCAGCCCCAAGCCCCCAAAAACCGTAAAAATAGTGGCCTAATTACCAAAAAACAGTGACCAGAAAATACAGTGAAAACAGAAGCGAAACGGAGTGAAAACATCATTCCAAATAGTGAAATAGTGAAGGAAAACATTGGATTAGTGAACCAGAAAAGTTGCGGAATATCAACCCTTCCGACGGCCGTGTAACGCGCTTTCGAGAGACGACAAAAGAGGTTAGACCTGAGGGCACCTTCTTTATTTATTATCTTTCGTTTCTTTTATTTATTTTAATATATTATCGCATGAGAGTCGTTTATTGAGGCATGATGTGAATTCCGGATGAACAGAATGTGTGTTCTCTTTTGTGGTATATCGAATAGAAACTCGAACATAAATTCCGTAGCCGATTCCGAATGGACGGTATAGCGATTTGCACTCGGGATACAATGCCATGTACTACTTAAGAGACACACTTATTTCGTTTAATCCAATCTTGTATTTGAGCATGATGTAGTTAGTAGATTATTTATTTATCTAAGCATGATTTAGCCTAGAATATTGTTTATTTTTAAGTATGACTATATTATTTCTTTGTGCATGATTTAATACTTTGATTTTGCATTAGGAGTTTAGTTTACGTTTTGTTTGAGTAGTTATTTATTTGTTCTTTGTGTTTGATGATTCGACATGCTCGTTGTGTGATATTATATGATTGCCGTTATAATGACTTATTTTTAAAGCATGCGAACTTAGTCATAGGATTTAGTTTGATGAATGCTGACTAGATCTAAGTTACCTTTGAGCATACATGTCGCGTAGATTCGGTTAGTTTATTGCACAAATCATATCACTACAAGTGGCATAAGTAAGAGACCATTCCGAACCCAACGGTTTGAGGTCTTTCCTTGCGAGGGGTGAGTGCGGCCTTAAATCACATTTTCCCGGTTCACACCGGGTGGCGACTCTATGTTATTTCTCTGGTTTAGTTCCCCCTCGGGCTATTCCGTACTCCCAACTAGGCAGCGTCGCCGATTTCTGTTGTCTACAATCTGGCGACTCCACTGAGGATAGAGAATCGGCCCCGAAATAATGTCTTGTAATGTTTGTGATTTATACTTTAGTTAACCGTGTCTACCGTGGGTTGAAGGGGTTTAATCAAAGGAATTATTAAAGCTTGGTAACGGTTTGGTGTCTTCCTTCATTCACTACCTTTCTATAAGGAAAAGCCGTGAAAACGCCTAGATAATCATTTACTCGAAGCTTACTGTGATGGACTAATTTGGAGGACTTGTTGTTTATTCCTGTCACCAAGGCGATAAGAGCCTAAGAGGCTTGGGTATTTAAGAGAGTTCGCTCCACCCTCCCTCTGGGGAATCTACAATAGGAAATTCATTTGACAGTCAGTCACGCACCATAACTCGTTGGCACGTACCTTAGCATATAAAAAAGGTGCGCTCACTTGGTCGCTCGAACCCTTGAGTGAGGAGTCCTAGTTGTGGGCAATCCTTCGTCAGCGAGAGCCTTTGTCTATACTCCTATAAACCCGCATATGAACCATAGTCATATATCCCATGGAAATTACCCATTTATGCTTTTGATAACCATATAGATATTATATCTCATGCATCTCACGCATACACACATCATGTTAACCCTGTGTTTTAAAAGCCATCATAGATATCCGTTGGGTTAGAAAAAAAATATTTGTCAAGAAGAGTTTAGCAAACATGGATATCGAGAAAAGGAAGCCGAGAACCAGTAAATTTTACGGCAATGATAGAAAGACCATGGTGGGCCCGAAAAAAAAAAATGAAAAAAAAATGAAAAAAAAGAAAAAAGAAAAGAGAAAAAAAAATAAAAAAAAAAGAAGAATATTGTTTTTAACTCCTTAATAGTTAGGCATAAGTCCGATGATGAAATTGTTTGCTCTAGGGCGAAACCTTAGAAATGATAAGTGCGAGAGGTACTCTCATCCGATATTTTGAGTAGTTTATCTTGACTAGACTCGCGAGCACTTAATTATAGGATCTTAGCAGTGAAAGCCTGAGTAGTTGGCAAGGTGACTTGTTGAAGAGATTGTGTATCGATGAATGATCGTTTGCCTGGATGTCCATCCTGGTTTACTTATGCCACGATATATGATATGGTTGGGAAAAAATAAAAAGTCTCTACAATGAAAAGAAAAGAAAAATAGACCGCCTATAACCGATAAGCGTGAAGCTACCCATTGGCGAGTATTAGGACCACCATGAGGAGAAATGCTACCTTAAAGGGTAGGTGTGTCAAAGAAAGAAAAAAAAAAGAAAAAAAAAAGAAAAAAGAAAAAAGAAAGTTCAAAATGAAAAGAAAGAGACAAGAGAAAAAAGAAGAAGACCATATCATGTTGAGTATGACGAAGTAATCACAGAGTGTGATCGAGACATCTAGGTTGGATAGACCCACCAATCCAATTCTCCGAGACAAAATCATCGAGTTGGCTTACTTAAGGATTAAGCTGTGAAAGAGCCTTGGCACACACACACTAGGAGTCTAGTTCAGATCACTTATTCAGATGAACGGATCTAAGTGTATTAAGTACTCTGAAGGTTCTGTGGTTTCGACGCGAAGCATCCGTTGAGGACAAAAATATGTTTAGCTATCAGGATTATCTCGTGAGAAGCAGTACAGTATGTTGGAATTAACCACAACATCAGCATCAACAATAGTTTTGGGGATGAATCCCAAGGTCGAGGCCTACATCAGTATCAGCTTGGGGATGAGTCCCAGGGTCGAGGCCCACACCAGTATCAGTTTGGGGCGAGGCCCACATTAGTATCAGTTTAAGGGCGAGGCCCACATTAGTATCATTTTGGGGCGAGGCCCATATCAGTTTAGGGCGAGGCCCACATCAGTGTCAGTATGGGGGTGAGGCCCACATCAGTATCAGTTTTGAGGGCGAGGCCCACATCAGTTCCAGTTTAGGGTCGAGGACCCACTACATCATCAGTTTGAGGGCGAGGCCCAGATTATCAGTGGTATTGGGATGCGTCCCAGGGTCGAGGTGCCTCAATTGTTGGTTGCAGTTCCGGGATGCGTCCCAGGGTCGAGGGCCCACTACATCATCGGTTGTAGTTTCGGGATGCGTCCCAGGGTCGAGGACCCACTACATCATCAGTTTGAGGGCGAGGCCCATATTGTCAGCAGTATTAGGATGCATCCCAGGGTCGAGGGCCCCCGTTTTCGGTTGCAGTTCCGGGATGCATCCCAGGGTCGAGGGCCCAGTGCATCAATAGTTGTAGTTCTTGGATGCGTCCTAGGGTCGATGACCCACTACATCATCAGTTTGAGGGTGATGCCTACATTGTTAGTGGTATTGGGATGCGTCCCAGGGTCGAGGGCCCCCGATGTCGGTTGCAGTTTTGGGATGCATCCTAGGGTCGAGGGCCCACTGCATCAACAATTGTAGTT
This sequence comes from Zanthoxylum bungeanum, assembly GCA_019454045.1. Taxonomy (NCBI): domain Eukaryota; kingdom Viridiplantae; phylum Streptophyta; class Magnoliopsida; order Sapindales; family Rutaceae; genus Zanthoxylum; species Zanthoxylum bungeanum. The sequence goes on along the minus strand of SKCR01040149.1, from coordinate 308,850 downwards.
CCGGGATGCGTCCCAGGGTTGAGGACCTACTACATCATTACTTTTAGGATATGTTTCAGGGTCGAGGGCCAACACATCAGTTGCAGTTCCGGGACGCGTCCCAGGGTCGAGGGCCTACTACGTCATCAGAACTCTGGGTATGGAGACACACATCATCAGCACTCCGGGTATGGAGACACACATCATCAGCACTCCAGGTATGGAGACACACATCATCAGAACTCCGGGTATGGAGACACACATCATCAGCACTCCGGGTATAGAGACACATCAACATCAGTATCAGTTTTTCCGGATATGGCACTACGGGTATGGAGACACATCAACATCAGTATCAGTTTTTCCAGGTATGGCACTTCGGGTATGGAGACACATCAACATCAGTATCAGTTTTGGGTATGCGTCCCAGGGTCGAGGCCCACATCGGCACCAGTATCAGTTTGGGATGAGTCTCAGGGCTGAGGCCCATATCAGCATCATCATTAGTTTTGGGATCAGTACACGATCTATTTTGACCTAGTGCAAGAAGTGAAGAGCAGAAAGCTAAACCAAGACTGGAAGCGACCAGTCTACCACCTCGCAAATGAGGGACATAACGGGAACTTGAGCAAATGAGACTAAAGAGGACTGACCAATCACCAGAAAAGAACTGACAGAAGGAAACAGAAAATAGGCCCAGGGGGCGACTAAAGTTTTGTAGGCGAAAGGCACTGAGGAGCACAAGGAAGGCCTAACCCATCGGAATAGGAAATACATCCATACATACATGCATACACGTCACATGCACGTATTTTTTTGTTTTGTTTTTGTTCACAGGTTTTAAAGAAAAGGAAAAGGCAGCAAAGATGCACAATTCGGGAATAAAGCCCACATTCAAGAAATTCGGGAACAAGCGCCACGACCAATTCTGTTCGGGAATAAAGCCCATATCAGTATCAATTCGAGAATAAATCCCAGGGAACAAAGCCCACATTCAGTATAGCTCGGGAACAAAGCCCACAGTCAATACAGTTCGGGAATAAGGCCCAAGGAACAAAGCCCACTCTCTACACAGTTTGGGAACAAAGCCCACCATTAACACAGTTCGGGAACAAAGCCCATAATCAGTTCAGTTCAGGAACAAAGCCCACTCTCAACACAGTTCGGGAACAAAGCCCAGGGGAACAAAGCCCACCATCAACACAGTTCAGGAACAAAGCCCACAATCAGTTCAGTTCGGGAACAAAGCCCACTCTCAACACAGTTCGGGAACAAAGCCCAGAGGAATAAAGCCCTTTCTTGACAAAGTTAGGGAACAAAGCCCAGGGGAATAAAGCCATTTCTTGACACAGTTCGGGAACAAAGCCCATAATCTACAAGTTCGGAACAAAGCCCACAGTCAATACAGTTCGGGAATAAGGCCCAGGGGAACAAAGCCCACTCTCTACACAGTTTGGGAACAAAGCCCACCATTAACACAGTTCGGGAACAAAGCCCATAATCAGTTCAGTTCAGGAACAAAGCCCACTCTCAACACAGTTCGGGAACAAAGCCCAGGGGAACAAAGCCCACCATCAACACAGTTCAGGAACAAAGCCCACTCTCAACAAAGTTCGGGAACAAAGCCCAGGGGAACAAAGCCCAGGGGAATAAAGCCCTTTCTTGACAAAGTTCGGGAACAAAGCCCAGGGGAATAAAGCCCTTTCTTGACACAGTTCGGGAACAAAGCCCAGGGGAATAAAGCCCTATCTTAACACAGTTCGGGAATAAAATCCAGGGGAATAAAGCCATATTTTAGCACAGCTCGGGAATAAAGCCCAGGGGAATAAAGCCTTATCTTAGCACAGCTCGGGAATAAAGCCCTATCTTAGCACATCTCGGGAATAAAGCCTTATCTTAGCACAACTCGGGAATAAAGCCCAGGGGAATAAAGCCTTATCTTAGCACAGCTCGGGAACAAAGCCCAGAGGAATAAAGCCATATCGTAACACAGATCGGGAACAAAGCCCAGGGGATTAAAGCCCTATCTTAACACAGTTCGGGAATAAAGCCAAGGCGAATAAAGCCCTCTCTCAACACAGTTCGGGAACAAAGCCCATATTCAATACAGTTTGGGAACAAAGCCCAAAGGTCAAACCATATCAGGATAACAATTAAGTTAAGCAACAGCTGGCGAGCCAGGTAAGTAAAAATGCATGCATAACTTTGATAGGATTGTCATTGTCACACACTGCACAAGTCCCATCAAAGTGGGGGTGACTGCAGACACTGCATTTTTGCAAATAAGTCCCGATGATGAGTCTCACATGGAGACACTACCTCTTTAAATTGTGGAAGTCGCGGGAAACGGACGTCGGAAGGGAAGAGTCAAGAATTGAAATTTTTTTTGGATTTAATTCGCTGGATTAGCTTCGGGTTCGATTGTTGGACCTTTGTTTCAAAACACATCCTTAGCCCAAACCCCCGCAAGACACACATCAAGCCCACACATCACCAAACCATACACCAAGCCCACCAAACTGAGCAAAACCCACGCCCAAATCACTCTAAGCCACGCCCACTCACCTTCCAAATTAACAAAAACACATATTAAACACATGCATAAATCAAGCCAAATCCCCTTCCAAAATTAAAGAAATCCCATCAAATACTTTCCAAATCCACTTAAATTACATTCCCTAATTAAAAGATACAAATCAAATCATATCCCTAACTAAAAGAGAATAAATCAAATTAAATCAAATCACTTCCCTAATTAAAAGATTTTTCACTATCACATACTAATTAAAAATATCTCTCATTAATGCACAAATCCTTTTCCTTCTCAAACAAGGATAGCCCCCATCCCTTTGCCTATAAAAAGAACCATTCACCAACACATTAAACACCTAGCTCATTCTCACAAAAAACACTAAGAAAATAACCCTCCACTCACGCATAAAGTCCTTACACCTGCACCCTCCGTTCACGTAAACAAGCCTTCATCAGCCCTCACGTAAAAAGCCCTCAAGTAAAAAGCCCTCACTCTTCACTACTCGGCAGCAGCAACCCTTTCAAAACCACAAACTGCAACCCTCGCACTCACTGCCAAGACACTCAGCAAGCCTTCCTCACGCAACCATAGCCCACTAACCGACTAGCTCAGCAATCTTCACGCACCTGCCTACCACTACCCCTTAACGTAAGCCAACAAACAAACAAGCCCTTTCACGACATCTGCACACAACCCCACATCACTCATAAAATAGAGCTCACTCACGCACACACTACCCTCACTCACGCCAGCTCACTCATACTTCACACAGCACCACACCACTCACAAAATACACGCACACACTGCCCTTCATCAGCAACAGCCATGTTCTGCCGCAATACAACCCCCTGAAACTGCCGCATAAGCCATCCAGTTTTCTACCCAAAATGGCTGCATAATCTCTTCCCTGCACTACCCAAAACTGTCGAGAAAAGCCCTCACTGCACTGCCCAGTTTTTCCACATAAACACCCCCTAAAACAGTCCAGAATTCACCCCAAAACTTTATCAAAAACTACCCCAAAACAGTGACAAAACCGCAGCCCCAAGCCCCCCAAAAACTGTAAAAATAGCTGCCTAATTACCAAAAAATAGTGACCAGAAAATACAGCGAAACAGAGTGAAAACAGCAGCCCAAACAGTGAAATAGCGAAGGAAAATGTTGGATTAGTGAACCAGAAAAGTTGCGGAATATCAACCCTTCCGACAGCCGTGTAACGCGCTTTCGAAAGACGACAAAAGAGGTTAGACCTGAGGGCACCTTCTTTATTTATTATCTTTCGTTTCTTTTATTTATTTTAATATATTATCGCAAGAGAGTCGTTTATTGAGGCATGATGTGAATCCTGGATGAACGGAATGCGTGTTCTCTTTTGTGGTATATCGAATGGAAACTCGGAGGTAAATTTTGTAGCCGATTCTGAATGGACGGTATTACGGTTTGCACTCGGGATACAATGCCACGTACTACTTAAGAGACACACGTATTTCGTTTCATTCAATCCTGTATTTGAGCATGATGTAGTTAGTAGATTATTTATTTATCTAAGCATGATTTAGCCTAGAATATTGTTTATTTTTAAGTATGACCATAATATTTCTTTGTGCATGATTTAATACTTTGATTTTGCATTAGGATTTTAGTTTATGTTTTGTTTGAGTAGTTATTTATTTGTTCTTTGTGTTTGATGATTCGAAATTCTCGTTGTGTGATATTATATGTTTGCCGTTATAATGACTTATTTTTAAAGCATGCGAACTTAGTCATAGAATTTAGTTTGATGAATGCGGACTAGATCTAAGTTACCTTTGAGCATACATGTCGCGTAGATTCGGTTAGTTTATTGCACAAATCATATCACTACAAGTGGCATAAGTAAGGGACCATTCTGAACCCAACGGTTTGAGGTCTTCCCTTGCGAGGGGTGAGTGGGGCCTTAAATCACATTTTCCTGGTTCACACCGGGTGGCGACTCCATGTTATTTCTCCGGTTTAGTTCCCCTGCGGGCTATTCCGTACTCCTAACTAGGCCATGATCCTAGAGCAGCGTCGTCGATTTATGTTGTCTACACAAGGCATGGAAGAAACTCTCGCAACCATCAATAAATATTTTCCTGCACTTCCCCGAAATGCTCTGATTAAAATTTACAAAACCCGCACAGAAAGAATGAGAATTCTTATGATTCATGGTATTCCTAGTGATATTCGTTGGGTAATCGAAGCAAGGGTTTTGTTGGCAGGTGAGTCACCTGACTCATTCATTCCTTACATGTCTGGTTCAGGTGAAATCACATATTCTAAAAAACGAAGAGCTAAACAAATGGGTGTTTGTTATAAATGTGCACATTGTACGTGCAACACTCATTGTCGTTCTTTAGGAATGATGTCCGATAATCGTGAGGATAAAATACAATTCATTAGGGATGGACTGAGTAATGAGCCTTTTGATGATATATCATTGACTCTTGAGACGCATCCTAGTGGATATGTTCATCATGAAATTCTCAGATTACACACACAATTTCATAAAGAAAGACAACCATACAGTCTCGCAAATCTGACTTTAAATGACCATGTTTACCAATTTATAAGAAAATTGGATGGAATCCTATCCCCGACCCATAGAGGGCGTTTAAGCCGTTACTAGACGTAAAACCAAAGGAATATGTGAGCCACAATCACAACTACCAGTACTTATTATTGCATTGATTTTCTTTACTTTAAATTACTATTTTCCTTTACTTTTTGCCGACAATATCTAACTTTTTTGTTCACGATCTATTTTTCTGATAGTTGTCATTTTGCAGATATTAGTGCATTTCTCACTCACCATTTTCAGGATCTATAAATTCAGCCCGTCATCTCTATTTCCTCAACACATCTAGCTAAGAGAGGTAGCACAGATGGAGACAACTTCAAAACAACGATTCACTAATATCTGTGTATTTTATGGAACTAGCTCCGGAACTAAACCATAATTTGTTGAGGGAGCAAGAGAATTGGGTAGTGTTATGACAAACAAAATATGCACTTAGTATATGGCGGTGGCAATCTTGGATTGATGGGGTGTATTTCAAAAGCTGTACAATAAGGTGGAAGTCAAGTTCTAAGGATCATCCCAAAACCTTTAACAGAAAGCCACATCATCGGAAAATCAAATGGAGAAGAATGTATTGTCTTAGGTATGTCTGAAAGACTCACTGAAATGATCAATCATGATGATGCTTTCATTACTTTTCCAGGTGGGCTCGGAACGTTGGAAGAAATATTCACTGTTGCGTCATGGGCAAACTTGAATATTCACCAAAAACCTATTAGGCTGCTTAATGTTAATGGATTTTTTTATTTTCTTTTTGTATTTCTTGAAGATGCCAAAAGGAATGGGTTTATTTCAAAATCGGTAAGAGATATCTTCCTAACTGCATGAACAGCTGATGATTTAATTGACCAACTCTTAGCTTATGAAGTAAGAATTTACCTTATTCTTTCCAAGTTGAACTGGTCTGGTAACGATCGTGGCAAAAAGCGCAAAGAAAACCTGGACCTTAATTTGTAATCTTTAGTTATAACTGCCAATTCCACAATAACCAGGTGATATCTTCTAAACTCTTTCTTTCATTAAACATTGGGGACAATGTCTCGTTTTGCTAGGGGGAAAGGATAGTTTAGGAAATAAATAATTTTCATGTTTATGTCTGTTTCATTGATGTTAGTTTTTATTGTGTTGTTATTTTGTGTGTAAGAATATATATATCCATATATATACACACAAACTAACAACAAATTTATTTTCTAAACCAAGTGAAATTGTTGTTCAGAGGTGGCTGTGTAAGGAGTTTTCACTTCTGAGACGCATCTCAATATAATTCGTAACAAGTTATTTATCGTTCCTTTATTTTTGAATCATTTAAATTTTTGAATTCTCCATAACATTGATTAAATTTAATCTTTATATGGTCGTCTGGCAAATATTATCAACAATATGGTAACATACGACCATGGGTGGTAAGTGAAAATTCTGTAATATTCAGTTCTCTAATTTGTTCGAGGTAACACCTAAAAGCAGTGAAATTTTTTATTATGCAAAAAAAAAAAAGATAAAAAAAGAGAAGTTTGAATAAAGTTCATTTCGTAGCCTTTCTAACCCGAGCAATTAAGTCTGAATGGGTGTTTTAACACTTAGTACCCTAAGGCCAACTGGTCTGGGAATTACTGGCCCAAAACTCGTTACAAGGGTTAAAAAGAAAGCTTAAGGAACTGGCCCAAAGTTCGATACATTGATTGAAGATATGTTTATAAATAAACTTTCACTGCCAAAAAATGTGTAAACTCTAATATAATTTTAGGACAAAAATATTACTTTTTTTCAATAAATACCTGTGATATTGTGGGCACAATATATTGATTAATACCTTATTTTATGAGTATATGGAAGAATGGTAAAAAAGTACAGGAGAAGTCATTTATTTGATCATTCAGAAAAAAAAAAAACAATTGTTGACTTAGATAAGAATTTTTCTTCCGCTTGAATTACTAGGGACTAGTAATAAGCTGGTTAGGGGTGTGATGAATACTAAAAAGTGCATATTTATTAGACGATAAGTTAATTATTTTACACTTATAGTTTCACTAATCCCCTTAAATTGACACATTTGGGAAATAATATTTTAAAGTTATGCTTTGAGTGCTTTTACTGTGTTATTTTATGTTTTTGTCAGGAAATATACTGCTTGGAAGCTCGACGGGACAAATCAGACGTGAAAAAGAAAAACATAAATTCTGCAAGCACGTCGTAAATTCTGCAAGCACGTCGTAAATATTGCAAGCACGTCGTGACACGTGGAACCTTAATGTCACGACACATGTCCCCAACGTGGCTTTACCATTCTCTGACACGTGTCCCCAACATGGCTACACCATTCTTTGACACGTGTCCACAACATGCATTCGCTGGTCTGGGTGGCCAAGTTTCCTATAAATAGGAGCGTCCGGCATTAGAAATTTTCATACTTTCTTTCCTGATTCCTCTGTAAATCTTGGAGAGATTCTTGTTTGTTTATTTACTTAAAGCTTTTTGTAATATCTTTTTCTTTCAATAATAAAAGTACAAGTATATTTTATTACAAAATGAGTAGCTAATTTCTTTTCTGCTGGGGTAAGGGTGAAGCTTTTATAATGGAAACATAGATTAAACTCGCTTCTATTATAATAAAAAAATTAAAATCTAATGATTAAAACTTGATTTAAATCTAGATTAATTATTGACAATCTTTCAACTGCCTTTATGGCTGGTTTTATCTGTCTACCGCCTTTATGGCTGGTTTTATCTTTCTACCGCCTTTATGGCCGGTTTTATCTTTCTACCGCCTTTATGGCTGGTTTTATCTGTCTACCGCCTTTATGGCTGGTTTTATCTTTCTACGGCCTTTATGGCCGGTTTTATCCGTCTACCGCCTTTATGGCTGGTTTTATCTTTCCACCACCTATATGGCTGGTTTTATACGATTTTGGCATAATTAAGTACCTTGATATGACTTGTTATAGACAAACAGTATCACCGCCTTTATGGCCGATTTTATGTTTTTGGGATACTTAGTACCTTGGTATGACTAATTATCGACATAATTGATTACCGCATTTATGGCTGGTTCTTTATATTGGCATAATTAATTCTTGTAATAAATTAAGTGGGTAACAAAGGTAATTAATAAATTATATTAAAGCAAGATTTCTAAATGTTTAAAAGACTAAAAGTGGATCCCCTAACTCCAACATTTCATTCTATTATTGCATTCCAACCTAAAAGTCTCCAACTACTTCAACAAATCAAACTTTTCTTTTCTACACTGTTTATTATTCTATTTTGCTAAATCTCTTCTCTGTGGATCGACCCCGGACTCACCGGGTTATTTCATTACTTCGACACTCTTATACTTGGGAGTAAAAGACCACTTTTTGAGCGTGTCACTAATAAAATAGCTAAATTTTCATTTCATACTTTATTAACGGTATTGTCATTATGCGTATTAGATTGATGTATAGATATGCTAAGTATGACATCGACCTTAAAATAGTCTTGTAGTAATACTGGACACTAGATGGTCCGACATTGGGATAAGTATTATTGTTATAAATTATTCTTAAAGTATATATACATATATTCTTTGTTGTTGGTATTTGGAATACGGTCGAATTTCTATAACCTAGAAGACTAGCACATGTCGTATATTGGAATTGGAGTTCCAATAGTTTAACCCGATGTACCATGAGTTTTGGAAACTCGTATAGACATGTGGGTATTCGTTGAAGAGAATACTGAATGACTCACAAGTGATTCCTAATAGGTCGAAGTACACACCACCATCAATAGGAATATCCTCGAGTCGAGTAGCATATGAAATTCCTTTGACTATAGGATAACAATGATTTTGTGTGAGATCCTCCACACTTTGATGTCATGTATGTCAGAAATCTTTCATGGTCTGGTCTTTAGATGTTCGTTGGGTGTGGACCGATGCACTCAATAATCAACTGTGAATCAAGATACGATCTGTCGGCTCGTATGTGTACCATAAGGGGTTTAGGTATCCATGTGAGTAAAGTCACGATTCTTAAAGCTTTGACCAAAGTCGATTACCTAGGGTGGATCGCATCAGTTATGAAGAATCGTGGACATGTCGACATCGGCTGTGCGACTCAGAAACTTGACGGTGTATTCTATGTTTCCTAAACACAACTCGGATAGCCTATGATGGAGGGATTGTTAAACATATGTGATGACCTCGACTTGTAAAGTTTGGAAAAGTCGTTCATATTCTTCACGAATTTGGAGGTGGCTGAATTGTGTACATATTAGCTAGGCTTATATAAAAACGTGTCTGAACTTAGAGAGTCCCAATATGAAGTGTACTCGTTGAGCACTTAGATAGCCTATTAATTATCATCTAAGATAATCAAGTGTTATTGGATAACATTGATAATTTACTTTGGCCTAATTGGATTAATTGGATTAAATCAATAATTACACAAGGGCTTAATAGTAAAATCATAATTATCTCTACCATTTGAGGATATTATGGTAATTATAAGTATGTAATAATAGGTGGTTTTGGCTTGATTTAATTGGATTAAATCAAAGTGGGAAACATTGAACTAATCCTTTACCTAATCCTTGGCTTGATTTAATTAGATTAAATCAAAGTGTGAGACAATGGAGATTAGTCATACCTAATTATACATATTTGGACAAATTAGATTAAGCCCACATAAAATTTAATTACAATTTTTATTAATTAAAGATTGCCTAAGTTTTGCTATAAATAACAAGCTTTAGGAAGGTTTTAATTAAGCAAACCTAAACCTTGAAAAAGCTAAGTACAAGCAATTCTTGGAGAAATTAGCCTAAGTTAGAGAAGTGTTTAGAGACGCTTGTGAGGTCTCTATAATATTTCATCTAGGAGAAATCAAGATTGGATCTTGGAGTGAAGCTTGCTAGCATTGGAATTAAGGTTTGATCTTGAAGTCAAGCTTGCAACACTTTGGAAGTTCTCCCACCATTTCAATAAAGAGAATGAGATTGGATCTTTGCATCAAGCTTGCTAGGTAAGTTTGAACTTCTCTTAAGTTATGAATTATATATTAGATGCATGATCACATAATTTAATGTTGAAATAAGGCTAATAAATTATGTTAGGATGCTTTGGAAGTATAAACACAATATATTTGTAATTATGTCAAAATATTTATGTTAGACATAGACATAAAATTAGATATTGGAACTTTAGTTAAAAGCTTAGAGCTATGGCTACCATTCTAGAATCATTTGACCATCTTTGGGTGACCTAGAATTGTTCATGAGTCATTTCATTGTGCGATTCTATTTTGGCTTATATTTTGATTCAAAGAAATTCATATATATATTTAGAATTTATATATATTTATTTCATAACATGTGTTGTGGTTGGTTTTGAAATTAAAATTGTTTTAGGTGATTTAAAGTGTTTAAGGTTTTATTTTAGGGAAAAAAATTGCTCTCAGCCAAAAGGCCGAGAGCATGGCGTTGCAGCTCAACAAAGTTGTGCTGCAGCGCCATGCATGCTGCTCAATAGCATGCCTAGGTCCGGGTAGTTGCACCCCTTGTTTGGTTTTTATCCCGATTAATTTTTCCGGACTCATATATATTTCTGATTTTTCCTTAACACTTGAAAAATAAAATATTATATTTTATTAAAATTTTAAAATACACCCATGCTAGATATCCATCGGTTAGACCCATTTCCACAGCGCTCCGATCTGACCTTAGGGGTTCTACATTTACCCCAACAGAATGGTATCAGTAGCAAGGATTAACCACACAATACATGTTTTTGAATTTATGGAATTGTAATTTTAATTTAATTATGCATAAGTCAGATTGGATATAAATTGCATGTTTTAAATTAAAATTTTGACCTAATTAAATTAATAACTTAATTTTCATAAATCTCTCGTGATTAGGTGATTACTTTATTTAAGTAATATTATTAGTAATGTTGGAGCATTTTTGGAAGGCCCGTCTTGTCAATACGGAGATGAATGAGTTCTTACTACTTATATCCAAGATTGTCATTATTGTGAGGGTATAAGTGATTGAAACTGAGGTCGCTCCGGTAAAATATTAGATGTAGCGTGATGAGTTAACTCAGTCACCCAATACCGTCATTACTGTGATTGTGAGGGTGTTCATACGAAGCTCATTAGTGCACATTGATAAGTATACACCTGGAAAACGTCTTAATCCAATATCATCGATAGTGTGAGGATAAGAAACGGTTCAAGATAAAACTAGGAGTCACATGAATGTGATTGACCTTGGAGGTCTACCTAATGAGTTTATGAAAGCCAATACCGTCGATAGTGTGAGGCTGGAGTAAATTTCATGGGATCCACTTCCCTTTATGGAATTTTGATAGTCAAATTCCTATTTTTCCGTTAAGGGAGATTACAGAATTACGTAAAGTAATGGGAGGGAACTAATAGATTTAAAATTCCATAATCAATTAGTGTTATTATTTTGAAATGAAAAATATTCTGCTACTATTTAAAATGTTGTCTTGTAGATGGCTGCTGCTAATCCATTGATGAGACTTTTGGATACCAATAAACTAAAAGGCACCAAGAACTATTTCGAATGGGAAATAAACATACGCATTGTCTTGGAGTTTGAAAAGTTGACTTATGCCACTGCTAACCCATTACCTGTTGAAATCGGTCCTGACTCCAATCCAGAAGAGTGAGAAACTTTTAATAGATGGAAGGATGATAACCTTAAGGTGAAATCCTACATTTAGGGATCGATGGTTCCAGATTTGCTGAGATAGTACATTAAAGTACCAGATGCTTGGAGCATCATGCGAACACTCAAGGTGTTGTTCGAGGCAAATCAATAGATCGAACTTTATTGAAGACCTAAGGAATTATTCTGTATTGAAATCAAGAATGGAGGAGCTTTCAGCATTCAGGTTTTGAACATGATCGACCAGATTCGATACATGGAATGACATGGCATTGTGATTGATGAATGACTGGGCCGTAATTTGATTATGTCTTCTTTGTCTGGTTCTTATAATGGCTTTGTATTAAAGTTTCATATGCACTCGATGCAAGCTAGCAACGAAGAACTTCATAACATGTTATGCACGGCAGAGCATGACTTGAATAAAGGAAATCCTACATTGTACCTCAATGGTAGACCTACCTCTTCAAAGACTTCTGGGAAGTCAAAGAAAATAAAGATGGGGAAAAAAAAGATATCAAAGAAGAACTCCAAGAAGCGCAAAGATGAAAAATTGCAAGTAGCTCATGATCAATGTCTACACTGCAAGAAGTCTGGACACTGGAAAAATGACTGTCCAGAGTTGATAAGAAAAGCAGGATACTCATGCATGTTTTGTATTTTTCCAATTATTGACATCTCATTAGCCTTAGATAAAAATAGTGGATGGGTGTTAGACACTGGCAGTCTTATTCTTATTTGCAACTCCCTGCAGGTAATGAGGGTAATAAGAAGGTTGAATAAAATGGAGATTCGGCTTAGAGTTGGCAATGGCGAGACATTGGAAATCAATGACATTGGAACAGTTGTTCTAGATCTCCGAAATATATGTAAATTAGATTTACATGACTGTTATTATGTACCATCACTTATCAGACAAATAATATCACTGCCAATATTAGATAAAGAGAGATATAAAATAAACATTAAAGATGAAACTTTATATTTATATGATAAAGAAAATTTATTGAAATGTGAATATTCTTTATCTAATGGTCACTATGTTTTGGAAACATATAGAGATGTCTTTTATGTAGAGGAAAATACAAGTAGGAAATCTGAAATAATTAATACTGAATTATGGCATATAAGATTGGGCCACATAGGTGTTAGACGTCTATCTAAATTGGTAAATGATGGTTTGATTGAAAATCTTACCTTAGATTCTTATCCAATTTGTGAGTTATGTATCAAATGAAAGATGACAAATGCCTCATTTCTAGGTATTGGACACCGTGCTGGAGATTTATTGGAGCTAATACACAGCGATGTGTGTGGTCCATTAAATCATGCCACTCATGATGGTTCAACATACTTCGTGACTTTCATGGATGATAAGTCTAGATATGGTTTTGCCTATTTGATGAGACATAAATCGAAAATATTTGACAAGTTCAAAATATTCCTAAAGGAAGTAGAAAAAGAAATCATTAAATTCATCAAGTGCCTTAGATCAGATAGAGGCGGTGAATACATGAGTGAAGAATTCCGAAATTATTTAAGGGAGAATTTAGTTCTTGCCCAATATAGCACATTAGGAACACCTCAACACAATAGAGTGTCTGAGCATAGAAATCGTACTTTATTAGATAAGGTGCGATCCATGATGAGCTATACAGATCTTCCTTATTACCTTTGGGGTAATGCTTTACTTATTGATGCCCACATACTTAATATGGTTCCATCGAAAGCTATTTCTAAGACCCCCTATCAGAAATGGTTTGATAGAATCCAAGTCTTAGGTATTTAAAGATTTGGGATTATCCTGCATACGTTAGAGTTGCGTAGCAGGATAATCTAGCACCCAAGGGGTATAAATATAGGTTCGTTGGATATCCTGAAAACTCTTTAGGATATCAATTCCATGATTCTGAGCAACGAAATGTATTTGTTGTTTGCTTTGCCGCTTTTCTTGAAAATGAATTTTTAAGAAATAGTGGGAATTATAGCAACGAGATTGAACTTGATGAGTTTGATCCCAACATTAAGGAACCTGAGATGGAACCAGAGATCCAATTAGGTGAAGGATCTACAACTCTGATTCTACGTAAGTCGAATAGAATATCAAGGTCTCCTAAGAGATTATTTTTAACATTTGATGTAAGCCTTGATGTTCTCCTCTTGGAGGAAACAGATCTGACTATGTATAAGGAAATGATATTGGATATCGATTCAGGAAAATGGCAGGAAGCCATGAAATTCGAGATGGATTCTATACATTGTTGGGAAGCGGCCGCGAGTGCGCAGTCGAAAATTAAATAATTAAATTATTATGCCACTTTCCATTTGCCCAAGACCCATTTTTTTTGATTATCTACAAGCCTAGGCATGTTACTATATATTCTAAGCATAAAAATCATAAAACATGCAAAGAACATAAACCTAAACATGCTAACTATCATAAGAACTCTAAATGAAATAAACAAAGAAAAAAGACTTACTTGAACCGTAGACTCTCCAGTCCTCCCTCCAATCTACAAGATTTTCTCAAACTCAGCAAGCTCTTCCATGTTCCAAAGAGCCACCCAAGTGTGTGGCCTCCAAAGATGCACACACCAAAGCCAAAACTCAACGGAAAGACTACGCCTTGAGTGCACGGGTATTTTGCTATTGGTGATAGCCTAGGCAAATACCTCAAAACTTTTAACTCGAGGCGTCTAGTCAATTAGACTTAAGGATCCTCAAAATCAGTGGCTTACTCTTAAACTTTAGAGTTGCTCACTTATATAAACCTAAGATATATAGTGCTCCAAAGACAATAAAATTAATTAAGAATCCGATATGGGATAAAAGCTAATTTAATCTTTGCCATTGGATCTTAATTTAGTGGTTTAATGAGATTATAAAACACTAATAAGAGTTTGGGCCGAATTGGAATTCAAAACAAATAACAAAAAAAATTTACTATTCATGTGAATAGTAATTTTATTTATTTATTTTTATATTCCAATTCCCAAAGTGCCCCTATCGTCATTCACCAATCCATAAGCCACTATGGAACCTCATAAATGATCTGTTCAATAATTAAACACATTGAACCATTTATGAACAATTCCTACAGCAATCATATATGATGTTATATTTGTACTCTGCACTGTTAACCATTGATTCCGACTTTGTTGTGTGTGACCTTTTGGGTTCCCCTCAAGTTGGACATGAAATGAATCGTGATAATTGAATCGAACATAAATTATCCTCCGATTAGATGGTCGTTCGATTTCAATGACCAAGGTTGACATCTAGCAACATGTCAAGGCCCCCCAATGAGAAGGAAAGATATATATACCCATTATGTATGCGATTTACATATGATACGGTCCCTCGCCTTACTGTATCCCCACCTATTGACCTAGGGTATGGAAAGTGTCTACCCATATGGTCAAAGGTATGATGTTGATAGTGTCATGAATCATGCTAACCCAAGAATCTCACATGATTCTTCCGCTGTGGCCACAGTCTCAAGCACTGATCACACATATCAACCCGCGAACTGGAATACTACTCTTATAAGAAAATATTATCGGAGAGAGTGGCGATTCTCTGTTGTATCTTCACAAACTTCATGTGTTTCAACAAATGACCCAATCATACCCTTATGACCGGATCTTTTAAATCAGGGAAGGAGAATGTCAAAGTTATTTGATCCACACATAAGATTGTAAAGACCTCAAGTCTAAGGACTAGTCATATAATCGATACATGAAAGTTCTCATAGACACATGGGATAAACACTCTATATGAAAACTTTCGGCGGTCAGTTCGATGGACACAAGCAACTCATGCATCCATGTGATACACCAAGCGGACAGATCTCCGCTAGTAGCCTATGAGATCGGATACCCCACTTAAAGGCGGATCATATCATCATGCTAGTCTCTCCGCTTTGTGAACGCCTATATTATTCACAAAACTATGACTAGGAACATTTAAGAGTAATGATTCTCATAAGGCGTGGAAGCCATCGTCTTATTACTCCAAGGGCTTTATTACAGTATTGTTGATTCATATAAGTTATGTAAGACATGTATAATAAAGATTGCCATTTTATAAATTAATGAAAATATTACAAATTCATGTGCATATAGCCCATCCACAAGTTGGGTATAGGGCATATCCCTAACAATCTCCCACTTGCACTATAGCCAACTAGTATGAATTTGGACATTATACTCTCGGGTGTGCCTATCATGCTTTTGTTGAGTCATCCATTTAGTCAGAGAATCTGCAAGATTATCTTCTATGGATATTTTCTCAATAATAACTTCTTTTCTCTCAACAATCTTCTTGATGAGATGAAATCACCTGAGTATATGCTTGGATTTCTGGTGGGACCTTGGTTCCTTTGATTGAGAAATGGCACTCGTGTTGTCACAGTACATTGTGACGCCATTCTTTATCGCGGGAAGCACTTCCAGCTCCGTGATGAACTTCTTTATCCAGACTGCTTCTTTAGCAGCCTCAGATGCTGCAATATACTCGGCTTCAGTGGTGGAGTTCGCTGTAGTTGACTGCTTTGAGCTTTTCCAACTGACAGCACCGTCATTCAAAGTAAACAGATATTCTGTTTGCGATCTATTGTCCTCCATATCGGTCTGAAAGCTCGCATCACAATAACCAATGACTTTCATCTCAGAACAATCTCCGTATGTCAAAAACACATCCTTAGTTCTTCTCAGATACTTGAGGATTGTTTTGACAGCTGCCCAGTGTTGCTCACCAGGATTTGCTTGATACCTGCTCGTTATGCTAAGAGCATAAGAGACATCAGGTCTTATACATAGCATGGCGTACATGATCGATCCTATTGCTGAAGCATAAGGGATCCTACTCATACGCTCTCTATCTGAAGGAGTGTGTGGACATTGCTCCTTAGATAATTTGATTCCATGACAAGTAGGTAAATTACCTCTTTTGGAATCTTACATTTTGAATCTTTTCAAAACTTTATCTATATACGTAGATTGAGAAAGTCCTAACAACCTCTTAGATCTATTATGGTAGATCTTAATGCCAAGGATATAGGCTGCTTCTCCCAAATCTTTCATGGAGAAATTCTGAGATAATCATTGCTTGGTGGCTTGCATCATGGGAATATCACTCCCGATGATTAATATGTCATCGACATATAATACAAGAAATACAACAGCACTCTCACTACTTTTCCTGTAAACACAAGGTTCATCTACATTTTTGATGAAGTCAAATTCTTTGATTGTCTCATCAAATCGTATATTCCAACTTTTGGAGGCTTGCTTAAGTCCATAAATGGATCGTTTAAGCTTGCATACTTTATTATAATTATCCTTAGATGCAAACCCCTCAGGTTGTGTCATATAGACTTCCTCTACGAGGTACCCATTAAGAAAAGCCGTTTTGACATCCATCTGCCAAATCTCATAATCAAAGTGTGCAGCTAGTGCCAGTAAAATTAGAATAGACTTTATCATTGCAACAGGCGAGAAGGTTTCGTCATAGTCAATTCCTTGGATTTCTCTATAACCTTTCGCTACCAACCTAGCCTTATAGGTTTGGATGTTGCCTTCTGCATCAGTTTTACGCTTGTAAATCCACTTGCAGCCTATGGGTTTTATCCCTTCAGGTGCATCTACCAAGTCCCAGACTTGATTCTGATATATAGAGTCTATTTCAGATTTCATGGCCTCAAGCCACTTGACTGAATCAATGTCACGCACTACTTCGTCATAACTGGTGGGATCATCATTATCAATGACCTGATCATGTTCCTCATCAATATGGAAACCATATCTTTCAGGCTCATGTCTTTCCCTACCAGACCTTCTAAGTTCATAACCTTGTGGTTGTTCTGTCGCTGCCCTTTTGAGAGGCCTGGGGGTTTAGTTCTATGTTAGTTTGTTCTTCTCGTACCTCTTCGAGGTCAAGTCTACTCCCACTATATTTCTTGAGAAGGAATTCATTCTCTAGAAATTTAGCATTTCGTGAGACAAATGTTCTTTGTTCATTTGGGACGTAGAACACGTATGCTCTTGAGTTCAAGGCATATCCTACAAACTTACATTTAACTACCCTATCATCCAAATTGTTAGTTTGTGTGAGCTTGACATATGTTTCACATCCCCAAACTCTTAGATAACTAAGACTACGACGTTTCTCAGACCATAACTCATATGGTGTTTGACTAACAGTCATGGAATGAACTTGGTTTAGTAGTACGGTTGCAGTTTCTAAAGTAATACCTCAAAATGAATGAGGTAGATCCGTGACTGGCATCATTGATCGGACCATATCTAATAATGTCCGATTTCTCATTTCAGAGACCCCATTATGATGTTGAGTTCCTGGAGGAGTCCACTGGGAAACAATGCCATTTTCTTTCAAGTAATCTTGAAATTCGTTGCTTAAGTATTCACCACATCGGTCAGACCTTAGTGACTTAATACTTTTATTAAGCTGGTTTTCTACTTCAGCCTTGAAGTCTTTGAATTTCTCAAAGGCTTCAGATTTGTACCGCATAAGGTACACATACCTATATCTCAAATGATCATCGATAAAGGTAATGAAGTAGGAGAATCAACCTCTAGCGGTGACTGACATTGGTCCGCATACATCAGAGAGTATGAGTTCTAATGTCTCCGATGCACACTGTTATTTACCTTTGAAGGGTAATTTGGTCATTTTACTAAGTAAACAAGACTCACAAGTTCCATAAGGTTTATATTTGAAGGGTTTGAAATACCCATCCTTATGTAGCTTAGTTAATCTTGTTTCATTGATATGACCTAAGCGACTGTAACATAGAAGTGATTCATTGAGATTATTTGAGTTAACGTTGTATATATTAGAGGTTGAACATTCTTTGTTAGTTTGTAAGACATAGATACCATTATTCAAAATACCATCTCCATATTTTATTTCATTGAAATAAATAGAACATTCATTACAACTTATTAGGCATGAAAAGCCTTTATTACATAAAGAAGAAATTGAAATGATATTATTTACTAGATAAGGTACATAAACACAATCTTCTAAGTCTAAAACTAAACCATTTGGCAAAACTAATGAATAAGTCCTCATGCACAATGCAGCCAGTTTTGCTCCATTACCCATGCGTAAGTCAACCTCCCCATGACGGAGTCTCCTACTGTTTCTCAGGCCATGCATATTGTTACACAAGTGAGTCCCACAACCGGTGTCAAGCACCCAAGTAGAAGGTTCAGAGTTTTGAGAATATAGTTCAATCATATACAACATATCTGAAGCATTGGGCTTCTTGGCCTCTTGGACTTCCCTAGCTTCCTTGGCTTTCAAGGATCTACAATCTTTCTTCCAATGACCCTTCTTTCCACAAAAGAAATATTTCCCATTTCCCTTTTTCTTCTCCACCTTACCATTGGGCTTTAGGTGATCTGGAGCCTTGGCCTTGGCCTTATTTTTCTTTGGGCCTCGTGGCTTCAGGTCCGTACCCGTAAGCATGACGGAGGTTTTAAGCTCTGGTTTCAAGTCCTTCTCTGCTTGCTTTATCAGATTGTGAAATTCTACTAAAGTAGCTTCTTTATCAGACATATGAAACTGTATAATAAAGTTAGAGAATTCTTTTGGTAAGGACTGAAGAATTAGATCGTGACATATCTCATGATCCATGATGAACCCGAGGTTGGCCAATTTTTCAATATGGCCAATCATCTTAAGCACATGTCCACTAAGAAATCCTTCCTTATACCTTGTTTGGAATAAGGCACATGACACTTGGAATCTCACGGTATGAAAGGAAGTTGCATACAACTCCTTCAGGTGAAAGATGATGGTTTGAGCATCCATATCTTCGTGAGCTTTCTGAAGTTCGTCCGACATAGAGCCAAGCATTATGCAAACTGCTTACTCATCATCATCGACGTGTTTCTTCCAAGCATCAAATGTATCTTGGTCAGCATCTTCTGCGGGTTCAGCGGGAAATGGTCTTTCAATAACAAATAAAATCTTTTCTTGTCATAAGACAATTTTAAGGTTTCTAAACCAGTCATTGTAGTTGTCCCCTTTGAGCTTATGCTCATCAAGGATGGAACGAAGTGATACTCTGTTTGTCATTTGAATGTTTGTGAAATATTTTAACCCACCTGTTAAGAGAAAATGTTAAAATTAGGAATATTTTTTCATTAATGTTTCATAATAACATGGGCTTTTAATATTATGAAGTTGTTCCCACTCAATTGTTTTAAATTTTAAGCAAATCACATCAACCCCAAAATGATGGATTTCTTGTGGGCAAGGATCCCATTATCATCATTGCATAACTCCGACTAGGGCCGGTCATTATAAAATATGATATTTAGGTAGGTTCTCAACCAATTTATGATATAAATCACAATTCCTTGATCATTGGGTTGGGCGATCAAACATGCCATAGCTTATGATAGTCCTTGCGGACACCCAATCTTTGCCACTAAGTTATAAGACCACGCCTATGTTGGACAGTTATGACTCATATCATCACTATTTGTACAGATCATGGTGTTGTTGTACAAATTAACTATGTGACAAAGGAGATTGCTCTCTTATCATTTGTGATTAGATCACCAAGATGTATAAATGATAAGAGGTCCATATGATTAGTTCATGGATTGAGATGATATGAGACAGTATCAATCCACGAAGGTTTAATCATTAAATATCCCTAGTCAGAGTATTATCGAGATTGGACATCGATAATGTGTAAAAGACTAGTATTACACTTGTGCGCGTTGTGAGGGCATAACAGCATAGTTCTCATATATTTGGGTATAGAATATTCATGCAAGTGGAGTAGGAGGTTGTGTTTTACCGATGGTACGGGAAACAGACCCCTCGGAATTCCATTGGTAGTATGACTATGTGTCTATGGAAGTCTGAAATCAAGGTAGGTGTATTTGGTCTTAACCTGAGACTTGCACCGCTAATACTTGCGACAATCAATATACTTTGGTTTTAGGTCGTCCAGGGCTTTAACAGGTTCTGTGTACGCCTCTGCTAGATATATTGAGAATCGTAGTGTGTTGGGTGTGATGTCAAGACGGAAGTTTCACTCCAGTCATATGGAGATGATGATCACGCAGGGATACGTAACTGGTTCTCTAAGGGTTGCAACCATCGGGATAATATGACTTGGTCATGATTATCCGATAATAAAGAGACTAGTTGCTAGTGATCCGATATATGCTTCGTACGGGGCAGACACTGTACCAGCCCCAGGCCTTGCATGTGATCATCCGATACTGGATCGAAATACGCAATACTACGTATACTACGCCTGATATAGATCACATATTCCTGTAAGGATATTTCTGGAGAATTGGGTAGGCATGGCGCTTTGCTAGAAGCCAACCTTGTCTTGTAAATCGGTACAAACGTAGTACGAGGTACTTACGTGTTCGGATAGTCCGACGACCGGATTTACTGCCAATATATCCGGGGTTGTCATGGGTCGCTTCCCAAAGATTCACCGATGACGTATGACTCGTACTTTAATTAATCAAGGATTAATTAGCAGAGAGAGAAAATTAATATGGGATTAATTGCGGAGATATTTTATCTGGGATAAAATATCAATTAAAGAGAGAAAAATGATTAATTTGGAATTAATCGATAAAATAATATATTCGATATATTATACGAAATTGGATTTCGACGCGGAATTGAAATTGGATTTTAATTCGGGCAAACGAGTTAATTTAGAATTAATTCGTTAGCGTCGTGAATAGTGATTTTACTAGGCATAATTAATTAATTACGTCGCAACAGAAAATTCGTTAATTTGAAATTAGCGAACCCAAGCCCGGGAGTGTTTGTGGAACCATTCGCATTTAGAATCGAAGTGGGACCCGCAAGTCACATCTAGCGTCACATCAATCGTCAATCAAGTGATAGATGTCTTTCACTTTGAGTGATTGACACCATGTCACTATTCATGATTGATGGTGGTAGTTGGCAAGCTTTAATTCTTGACTTTTGGAAAGAGAAAATTGGTAATTAATTTTGGAAATTGAATTTGTGTATTAGATACACAAACCTACCACTCAACCAACAACACTCTCTCTTCCTCACTTCATCTCTCTCACACGCCCAAGGGGCTGAAATTCTCTTCTATTTTCTGCCTCACTGCCGAGAATAAGGAGAAGTTCCAAGGTGATTTTTGCGGCAAAAATCACCAAGTGCTAGCACACAATCGGAGTCACGTGAAGGTGATAGGGAACCGCACATGTGAGCATGGAATTTCAACACAAAGCTTGGGGCTTGATGGAGATCCATGGCCGAATTGGAGGAGCTAAAACTGTAGTTTGCCGTGACACCTAGGAGGGTTCAAAGGGCTTAAAAAGTTTTGTTCTTCGATGCATCGCTCAACTGATCATTGTGAGTATTCTGCGACTTCATTTGATGTATTCGCATGTTGTTTCTTGCTTGTTATTCGATCTTTGGGACCGTAGAACTCCAACAATGGTATCAAAGCGTTGAAAAAGCATGAAACTTGATTTAGGGTTAAAATTGGGTAAATTGTATTTGAGCATGATTTTATGAAATTGGATGATTGAGTATGCTTAAATGTAGTTTAATTGAAGATTGATTGGATCAATTTCATGAAATTGTGATTGGATCATTTTTTTCCCCTTTTGGTGAGGCTTGGCCGAATCTTATATTGCCCTAATTCTTGGTATTTTTTGTTTCGTTGATCATTGGATAACTTGAAACGATTGGGAAATGTTGATTTAATGTCGATTGTGGATTTAATTGGATTGAAACCAAATCGGACACAAATAACCCCAAATTACCGAGAGCTTTATAGCATGAAATTGGGTTTGATTTTTGATAAAATGTGTTGGACATGTTTTGTTGTTAATAAGCATAATTAATTAGGCTAATTGATGTTTTAGAAATGTTAATTGGGTAATTAATTATGTAATACACTTTAGTTTAATTAAATTGTGAAATTGGAATTTTTGTGATTTAATTAAATGGGCTTAAATTGGATTTGGGCTTGTAATGTTGTAAATGGGCTTATTGGGCTTGGTTGTACCAAGTTAGGTTTAGACTAAATTGTTTGGATCCAATTGGGCCCAAAACCGTTACCATAAATTCCAAATACGACTAATGGACCTTAATTATTTTAATTAGGCCTAATGGGCCTAAATTGATTTCTAGGCTTATGGGGTTACTCCTTGATTGGGCTTTTGTTATTGGGTTTGATCCAAGTTGACCAAAAGTCCATGCCTTAAGAAATTAATTAAAAGCCTATTGGACTTTAATTATATTATCATTTGATGTTAATCGGGCTTTGAGACCCGTGACGATTAAATTTGGAATTTAAGTTGTAAAGGTCATTAATAAAGTGTAATATTTAATTTGGAATTAAATAGTGGGTTAGTATTAAATGCAAATTAAATTGGATTTAATGTTGTAGTTTAATTTAATTCAAGAATTCGTACTTTGAGTACTTATTCGCAAAACGAGTTTGATTCGCGCAAAATCAAATCGTTGTTTGAACATTGGATGGTCATTAATTATCAGATTAATTAATTGGATTAGATTGATTGATAACATGCTTGTGTGAATACATGGTTGCGATGCATGAATAATGTATATCGGATGGATATTAGATGGGTGGGGCAATTTTGGAAATTGTTGTAATAAATTTAGAATTTATTAATTAGACCTGCGTGTCCAGCCTATTACCTCCATACTCTTTTTATTTCTCTTCTCACCTATTCCCCTCAATGTAAATGAGGTTTCTTTAGAAGTGTAGTGTAACGGGTAGAAGTAATACGTGTGCTAGCGGGAAAGAGGAAATGGAGAGATTTGATCTAGGATCAATGTGTTAAGTATCCATCCGCATATCATTATTATTTATTTATTTACGCGCCTTATTATGTGTTTAGAATGCATGTTTAAGGGTGTATGATGATGAGACCTTAACAAAGATAATAAATTGGTTGCCAATTTGCACGCGAAAAAACCCTCACAAAATATTAAATGTTTTTCCTTCCATTGAGTGATTCTTACTCAAGATCCAAGACTTGCATTAGTTTTTTGGCTAAAGTCAAGGCCTTTGTCCGTCGAGGATTTGTTTGAATCACGAGAGCTTTGTTCCATATCGGTGTCTTGTCCAAGTTGTGGTTTGTTGGCCAAAGTCAAGACCACTTCTTATCCATCGACATTGATTACGAAGCTTTCCATGGTCAATGGGTTCCGCTTAACTTGGATCACTAAGTTTGTTGTGCCAAAGCCAAGGCTTAGTTGATTCAGAGGAAAAAGGTTAGGCAATATATTGGATATATTGGCATATATAGGATATATGTTTCGGACTTATATGTCCCCCTACTGGATCTAGGAATTGGATGGGATCCAATTGATCTTAGAGATCTACCTAGTTAATTATCATACAATTTTTTCGCCAAAGTCAAGATTGTGTGTTATTTAACGGGATCCTAGCCCACTAGGAAACACGGTTTCCCGAGTACTCAACAGAGGGTTAGAGGCTCGCCGAAAAATAGTGGGAGGCAAGTATTAAATTTGCAATATTCATTTAATAACTTGCCATACGCGCTCAATACAAATATTTCGTCAAATTAATTAAATGTTAGTTGGACTAATATTTAAATCGTTGTTTTAATTAACAGTTGGAATGTATTCAAACTATTCATTTATGGTTGATTATATAATTAGATTATAGTAATCAATATACTTGAATTTATTTGATTAATTATAGTTGATTTTATAATTGGATTATAGTAATCAATATAATTGATTTTAACCTATTAAATTATAGTTGATTAAATAGTTGGACTATAATAATCATTATAATAAATAGTACCGAAAATCGTTGATTAAATAGTTGGACTATTAGAATCAAGATAAAATTGAAAGATTAGCATTTAAAACATAATCCTTGGGAAATTGTATTTAAATGGTTTAATTTTCAAATTGGGAATAAATTTCAGGATGGTCCTGGAAAACTAATAAGTTACTTTATTTGATAAAATAACATATTAGGCCTAAGCCCGGAGTTAAGCAAAATAGTAGAGCATGATCTTTGGAAGATTCATATGATGATAACTTTAGTACTTAATCCATTAAGCTTGCCATATAGATTCCTTAATTTCTTAATCAGAACTAAGGATTAGATCCTTAAAGTATGATAATGAAATTGAAGGATCTTTATAGATCTTAAAAGTACTAAATTGCAATATAAACTCTTGGAGAGTTAATGACTGTTCTCAATGAGACAAAGTCAAAGTTTTCAATAAAGCAAGATGCGCAAGGCGCACCTTACTTCGACATTCTAAAAGGCCAAGGCTTGGCCAAAGGCTTCTGGAATGTGGAAAAGGGCAAAGGCAAAATCATTATAATCTTATGGGAACATAAAGGACATATCCCAAAATGTCTGCCTAAACTGTGGCAAACGGAATCGCGGAAGCGTGACTACCGTTTGGACAAAGCATACATGAAGGAATTGAAGACGGGCAAGGCTCTGACTTCATATATGTTTGTCGTAAATATGTTCACTACTAGTATTAAAATTGGATTTTAAATACTTAGTGTGGTACATAAATATGTATTGATGTGCAGAATCTGCTATGAGCAGGATACTGACTTCAGTAGAGATATATCTGCGAATCGGAAACGGGACAACTATCGTTGTTTTAATCATAGATACCTAAGTTTAGGAATTACCCTTCTGGTGTGTACTTCAATTAGGAAACTGTTATAATGTAACTAGTTTGACTAGATACATTATCTCTATATCAGGGTTTAACCCGTTGCGGGTATACCTTTATATTCTAGAACACTAAAGTGTTTCATTATATAAAGATGATATTGAGATAAACACATTAGATGTGAATAACAGTATTTATATTTTGAATATAAATAAAATCTCAAACATATAACATGACAAACAAATAGTTCAAACTGAATTAATCAGTTGAGACTTATAAGTGGCATTGTTGTCTGGGACACAATTTAAACAAGACTCGTCTATCCACACTTTCGAAGAGTGGATACTAGGACAAATTTGATTCTATTCAAATAAAGTCTACGAATCAAGTTTATTGGGCAAGGTGCCTAAAACACCTTTACTTGGTAAAATTGTAAATACCACCGATCTGTTAGCCCTAGTTCATAGGGAAGCAAGTGGGCCCATGTCTAGCTAGGCTAGAGGTGGATATGAATATTTCATGACCCTTATGGATGTGGCATCGCGTTATGGTTATGTGTCTTTTTTGAAACACAAATCGGAAACTTTTACAGTTTCGACACGAAGTAGACAAACAGATCGGCTAAAGTATTAAATCGTCACGGTTAGATGATGATGAAAAACTTAAGCAATAAGTTTCTTAAATACTTGAAAGAGTATAGTATTCTTTCAATGAGGACTCCTCCCGGAACACGTCATCCTGACAGTGTGTCCGAACGGAGAAACCGAGTTTTGTTGGACATGATAAGGTTAATCATGAGTCGCTCTGAGCAACCATTTCCTTCAACGGATACGCATAAACAGTGCAGAACGTATTTTGAATAAGGTTCCATAAAAATCTTTTTGACAGACTTCATATTAGATATGAACAGGAAAAAACTGGGTTTCTCATTCCTGATTATTTGGGTATGCTAGGCATATGTTTGGATGATACCAAACTAAAACCCAAATTGGATAAGTGCGTAATTGTAGGTTATCCTAGGGATACCAAAGTATAGTACTTATACAACTCACTAGAGAACAATGTAATTGTTGCTCGCCATGCGGTTTTCCTAAGAGGAATACCTATATGCAGTGGTAAGTGGGAGGAAAGTAAAACTCGATGAAAATCGGAGTAATACTATTCCAGGCATCGATTCTTCAATGGAACACAAATAGTTCATCAAGGATGAAACTATACCAATAATCTTCGAAATACATAAGAACCGCGTAAGTCGGAGAGAATCAGAAAACAACCTGAGGTATGTGTTTCTGATCTCACCTAGAAAGGATGTCAATCTCTTGAGGAATACCAACTGACTACATATGAGGAAGTGAAACAAGGTATCGACTCCCTATTATGGAAAAGTTCCATGATATCCGAAATGGATTCCATGTATACCAACTATGTTTAGACACTTGTTGTTGTACCGCAAGGCATTGTGCCTATTCGTACTATATAAGTCTTCAAGGAAGACATACATGGATGGCAACATACCAACGTACAAAGCTAGGCTTGTAACGAAAAGGTATCGTTATCAACATTGTGTTGATTACAACGAAATCTTTTACCTGTTGCCACGGTAAATCCATTTGGATAATGCTTGCTGTAGCTGCATGTTTCATTTATGAAATATGACAGCTGAACGGGAAAATCGTTTTCCTTAAACGGAAACCTTTTGGAGGATGTTTACAACATCCTGACGGTTTTGTCGTACCAAAATAAGCAAACAAGGTTTGCAGGTTATTCGATCCATGGTTGGATTGAAGCAAGCATTGAGTTCTTGGAACTATCGTTTTGATGTAATCATAATAGTATATGATTTAATTCAAAACGAAATGATTCTTGTGTATATAAGGAGGTTAGTGGGAGCGCACTGAAAATCAATGTCCTATAAAATAATGATAATATGTCATTTCTTGCAAATAACATTCCATAAAACAATCGGCAAAAGCTTGGCTTTCGAGAAAATTCTTCGTAGAATTCTTGGGAGAAACAACCTTTATTCTATGAATAATGATCTACTGGGATAGATTTAAAGTTGTTAATAATCTCCGAGAACTCGTACATTGAAAAATGTACGCGACCTAGTGTCTCATACGCTTTGATAATATGGATTCACAATCAGGCCAATCCAAGTGATAGTCATTGGATTGATGTTAAGAACATCATTTAGTATCTTAGAGGAACTAAGGATGTTGTCTTATACTATGGAGAATGAGAACTTGAAGTGACTGGGATCACTGCTGCAAGTTTCCTAACCGATATAAACGACTATAAGTCGTAACAAAATGGTACTATACAGTTTGAATAACGGAACAGTGAGCTGGAAATCTTCCGAGCAAGATACTGTTGCCGAATAAACAACAAAAGTGGATTATTGCTGCAGCTGAGGCAGCAATAGAAGCCTTCTGGATTAATCTAATTAGATTAGATATAGTTCTGTTAGCAGCTGAGCTAGGCTACAGCGTAGGCTAAAGAATTAATGGTCTCATCAACGATCCAGATATATACTTTGACTATTCATCTGATTCATTCGGATCATACATCGTGGCGATGTGATGATCGAATAAATCGCATCAGATGATAATCATGCAAATCCGCTGACGAAAGTCTTTTCTCAGTAGAAATTTGAGCCAACCGTACATAGTTCAGGTGTCAGACGCTCGAGTGACTGACTATAGGCTAAGTGGGAGATTTTTGGACAGTTATGACCTATAGCGTCACTATTTGTACAGATCATGGTGTTGTTGTACAAATTAACTATGTAACAAAGGAGATTGCTCTCTTATCATTTTTGATTAGATCACCAAGATGTATAAATGATAAGAGGTCCATATGATTAGTTCTTGGATTGAGATGATATGAGACAGTATCAATCCGCGAAGGTTTAATCATTAAATATCCCTAGTCAGAGTATTATCGAGATTGGACATCGATAATGCATAAAAGACTAGTATTACACTTGTGTGCGTTGTAAGGGCATAACGGCATAGTTCTTATATATTTGGGTATAAGATACTCATGCAAGTGTAGTAGGAGGTTGTGTTTTACCGATGGTACGAAAAACAGCTTCGCTCTGGATAGACCCCTCGGAATTCCATTGGTAGTATGACTATGTGTCTATGGAAGTCAGAAATCAGGGTAAGTGTATTTGGTCTTAACATGAGACTTGCACCGCTAATACTTGTGACAATCAATATACTTTGGTTTTAGGTCGTCCAGAGCTTTAACAGGTTATTTGTAAGCCTCTGCTCGGTATATTGAGAATCGTAGTGTGTTGGGTGTGATGTCAAGACGGAAGTATCACTCCAGTCATATGGAGATGATGATCGCGCAGGGATACATAACTGGTTCTCTAAGGGGTGCAACCATCGGGATAATATGACTTGGTCATGATTATCCGATAATAAAGAGACTAGTTGCTAGTGATCCAATATATGCTTCGTACGGGGCAGACACTGTACCAACCTCAGGCCTTGCATGTGATCATCCGATACTGGATCGAAATACGCAATACTACGTATACTACGTCTGATATAGATCACATATTCCTGTAAGGATATTTCTGGAGAATTGGGTAGGCATGGCGCTTTGCTAGAAGCCAACCTTGTCTTGTAAATCGGTACAAACGTAGTATGAGGTACGTACGTGTTCAGATAGTCCGACGACCGGATTTACTGCCAACATATCCGGGGATCTCATGGGTCACTTCCTGAAGATTCACCGATGACGTATGACTCTCACTTTAATTAATCTGGGATTAATTAGCAGAGAGAGAAAATTAATATGGGATTAATTGTGGAGATATTTTATCTGGGATAAAATATCAATTAAAGAGAGAAAAACGATTAATTTGGAATTAATCGATAAAATAATATATTCGATATATTATACGAAATTGGATTTCGACGCGGAATTGAAATTGGATTTTAATTCGGGCAAACGAGTTAATTTAGAATTAATTCGTTAGCGACGTGAATAGTGATTTTGCTAGGCATAATTAATTAATTACGTCGCAACGGAAAATTCGTTAATTTGGAATTAGCGAACCCATGCCCGGGAGTGTTTGCGGAACCATTCACATTTAAAATCGAAGTGGGACCCGCAAGTCACATCTAGCGTCACATCAATCATCAATCAAGTGATATATGTGTTTAACTTTGAGTGATTGACACCATGTCATTATTCATTATTGATGGTGGTTGTTGGCAAGCTTTAATGCTTGACTTTTGGAAAGAGAAAATTGGTAATTATTTTTGGAAATTGAATTTGTGTTATAGATACAAAAACCTACCACTCAACCAACAACACTCTCTCTTCCTCACTTCATCTCTCTCACACGCCCAAGGGGCTAAAATTCTCTTCTGTTTTCTGCCTCACTGCCGAGAATAAGGAAATGTTCCAAGGTGAATTTTTGCGGCAAAAATCACCAAGTGCTACCACACAATCAAAGTCACACGAAGGTGATAGGGAACCGCACATGTGAGCATGGAATTTCAACACAAAGCTTGGAGCTTGATGGAGATCCATGTCCGAATTGGAGGAGCTAAAACTGCAGTTTGCCGTGACACCTAGGAGGGTTCAAATGGCTTAAAAAGTTTTGTTCTTCGACGCATCACTCAACCGATCATTGTGAGTATTCCGCGACTTACTTTGATGTATTCGCATGTTGTTTCTTGCTTGTTATTCGATCCTTGGGACCGTAGAACTCCAACAGCCTAAGGGTCGCAGCGTCTTATGACTCAGAAAAGTCAAACCATTGTCAATAGTATGATTTAGGGACAAATTGGTATTGGTCAGTCTGGTAAAGCCTAGTCCTGCCAATACGGTTTAAGCCCTTTGGGTCTATACTTTACAATGGGAGGCAACTTTTAGAGTTAAATTATTATTGAGGATTTTAGCAAGTTTAAGTGAATAACTGTCAAATGGGTTCCTCTATTGAAAATTCCCCAGAGGGAGGGTGGAGAGAACTCTCTTAAATACCCTTACCTCTTAGGCTCTTATTGCCTTGGTGACAGGAATAAACAATAGATCCTCCAAATTAGTCCAACACTTTTAATATGCTTTAAGGTAAGCTTTCAGTAAATGATTATCTAGATGTCTTCACAGCTTTTCCTTTTGGCTATAAAAAGGTAGTGAGTGAAGGAAGACACCAAATCATTATCTAACTCTAATAATACCTTTGGTTAAATTAACTTTAGTTTGGAAAGTTTTATTAATCCCTTGGTCCCAATCCACTTGTATCTTTTATAATGTATTTTATTATAAACAAGTGATTTATATTTATTAGCCTTAAAGGTAATAAATCTCTAAGTTCATCACGGATAATTACTTAGCTAATGGATAAGCAATACACTCTCTATTTCTTAGAAAGTCTCTAGATGCTTGCACCCTAAAATAATCATGCCAATTCTAATCATACATATAATCATCAAGCATATGAGTTTTAATATGTTGGAATTATTTTAGGCATTAAATAACTTTGATTAATATTTAATTATGATATTGCATTTTATTTTATTCAAATAAATTTACTATTCACATTTTTCTGCTGACGCGTGAACTTTAAATGCAATTTCAGAATTCAAATCTTAACCAAATCATGCAAAACTTGTGCCTAAAATTAATTTCAGGGTGTTAGCTTTCCAACGAACTTTTAAACACCCAATTTTGAGTTCAAATGAGAGAGAACTAATCAAAACAAAAACGGCGCACTGATACCACTGTTGGGAAGTGGCCACGAGTGCGCAGCAGAAAATTAAATAATTAAATTGTTATGCCACTTTCCCTTTTCCCAAGACCCAATTTTTTTGATTATTCTACAAGCCTAGGCATGTTACTATATATTCTAAGCATAAAACTCATAAAACATGCAAAAACATAAACCAAAACATGCTAACTATCAGAAGAACTCTAAATAAAATAAAGAAAGAAAAAAGACTTACTTGAACCGTAGACTCCTCCAGTCCTCCCTCCAATCTACTAGCTTTTCTTGAACTCAGCAAGCTCTTCCACGTTCCAAAGAGCCACCCATGTGTGTGGCCTACAAAGATGCACACACCAAAGCCAAAACTCAATAGCAAGACTACGCCTTGAGTGCACGGGTATTTTGCCATTGGTTCTAGCCTAGGCAAATACCTCAAAACTTTTAACTCGAGGTTCCTCTAGTCAATTACACTTAAGGATCCTCAAAATCAGTGGCTTACACTTAAACTTTAGAGTTTCTCACTTATATAAACCCAAGATATGAAAGGTTTGGTGCAAAAAAATTGTGAAGAATTCCTTGGGTTTATATAGTGCTCCAAAGACAACAAAATTAATTAAGAATCCGATTTGGGATAAAAGCTAATTTAATCTTAGCCATTGGATCTTAATTTAGTGGTTTAATGAGATTATAAAACCCTAATAAGAGTTTGGGCCGAATTGGAATTCAAAACAAATAACAAAAAAAGTTTACTATTCACATTACTATTCACGTTACTATTCAAGTGAATAGTAATTTTTTTTAATTTATTTTTTTTTATTCCAATTCCCAAATTGCCCCTATCGTCATTCACCAATCCCTAAGCCACTATGGAACCTCATAAATGATCTTTTCAATAATTAAACACATTGAACCATTTATGAACAATTCCTACAGCAATCATATATGCTGTTATATTTGTACTGTGCACTGTTAACCATTGATTTCGACTTTGTTGTGTGTGACCTTTTGGGTTCCCCTCAAGTTGGACATGAAATGAATCGTGATAATTTAATCGAACATAAATTATCCTCTGATCAGATGGTCGTTCGATTTCAATGACCAAGGTTGACATCTAGCAACATGCCAAGGCCCCCAAATGAGAAGGAAAGATATATATATACTCATTCTGTATTCAATTTACATATGATACGGTCCCTCACTATTGGGATTTATGTCCTAGAGCTTCATGTATTGTAAATGGAATTGATTATTGTAATAATAATAAATGCATTATTCTTTTTATCAAAGTTGTTTGATTTATATCGCATATTGTCCAATTGTCTTGTTTACCTCGATTACTATTGTACCTTCAGACTTAGTGTATTTTTGATGCACAATAGGATTTAAGTCTAAAGTTAGTAATCTAAATAGTCCATAGAGAGCAAACAATGAGGGTACTTTGTTTGTGGTATATCTATAGCTGCGGTCCATTCTATACTTGTATGACGACCTTGATCCGGGATCGTTCATGTAGTGACATGGGAATGGAGGCACCTTGTATGATAAAATCATATAGGACTGGACTCAGATAAATACGAATTTCTTTTAATATCCGTTAATCGAAGAAATTCATTTTATCTAATAGATGGTCATATATGGATTCGATCTTAATCCTGAGTGTACTATGAACTCCTGCATGACAGGTTATGTCCTTTGATTTACTATGGTGAGGTTGGTGTTGCATTCCCAGCCAATAACTACGTATTTTGGGGATATGATTTGGTATGTAGTTGGGAGCGTTTTACATAGATATGGAATTCAATCATTCTTACGAGAAGCAGATGAATATCTCTTTTAAGAGTTGATTCGGGACTTGAACAATTTGAGCGCTCAACTTTTCTATTACGAATAGAAAATATTTTATATTCATAATTGTTATGAATTAATTGTTCATTATAGAATTAATGGTGCTTAAGAGAAAAAATATTTAGAGGGGTTTTAACGGACTTATGACCCGGCTCTATTTATGAGATATTTGTGAAGGGCTAATCCATATGTAATGACTATATCGATGGACACCGAAAATGTTCGATTTATTTAATCCATCTAGGACAACTTCGAGTTTTTAGTGGAATAACGCGGAGTTAATAATTCGTAATATTTGATTAAAGAGTTTAATTAATATTTCAGAATTATTGGAGCTCGGAACTGTAGGTCCATTTGGTCCCCGTGCTAGCTCGATTAACTGTAGCAAACCTAATATAACTAGATTGTCTAGTTATATGCTCACATTATATTTATTTATATATTATTAATAAGATTAATAATATTTATTGTCACAAATGAAAACTATGTTAAATTAGTTTAACTTAATGTTTTCTAGAATTCTTTGATTATGAGATAATCAAGTCTTGATTATGAGATAATCAAGTTAGTAATAATTATGAGATAATTACTACAATATAATTGAAGGTAAATAAATCATTATTAATATATTGATTTTTATTTACCATTGGAGACAAAGCCATATGGCTTACCATGTCATCCAAGCAATTATGTCTATTAGGTGGCTTGGATACACCTAATAGATTTTTCATTAGCTAATGCATTTTATGCTTTGGTATGGCCTCCACATTTATGTGTTTGCCATTAAAAGAAAGCATTGAATGCTTAATGACAAAGCCATTGTCTTTAGCTTAACATTTCTTATGCTTTGGTATGGCATTCACATTTTTATGTTGGCCATTGCAAGAAAGCATTAGATGCTTAATGACAAGGTTAGTTAGCTTGTGTAAGAGAATATAATCTCTACCATTTCTCTCACTTCCTAAGGTTAACACTTTGCATTCATTCACAAAATTATTGTGAGAAAAATTTGAGAGAAAAGAGAGAAGAACTTCAAATATTCACAAGTGTTGTGAGATTATTTGAAATTCCAAAAGGCCAAACACCATTGTGACATCCTAAATCTCTAAATAGTTTAGAGGTTTAATCTTTGTGAGTGAAACCCACACTTCGGTTTGTTGGTTTCGAGTCATAGTTCGGAAGATCGAGTGGTTGATCTAAGTGTTGGACATTAAAGGATTGATCTTGGCTAATACAACAAAGGGAGAAGGCAAAGAAAATTTTGAAGATCCATACCGGACCCGGTGCCACCACAAGCAACTTCTGCCGTGCAAAGGAAAGTCGTTTCCTACAATTGGCATCGAGAGCTTAAGGTTGAAAAGTTTTCTTAACCCTTTCTCTTTTTAAGTTTAAGTTTTAATAATTTATATTAGATATAAATTATTAATATGCATGTTGTGATGAGTAGGCACAATTAGATTCATGAGATGAATGTATTGCGTTGATCGTTAATTTTTCCGGCTCTTATTTTTAGTATTGGAAATGTAATACCATAAGGTCATATTCTTTCAAGTTTTGTAAGTTCATTTCTTTTGTAATAAGTCCATTTTGGAACTCAATTTGTAACTTGGAGGAGCCGATGCCACAAAGGACTCATTACGAACCTATTCCGCGAAGAACTCAACAACATACCATGGAGCAAGATTTGAAGACCAATGGATGCCTTGGATTTATTGCACTAATTAGATTAGTATTTTTTTAAAAAAAATAATAACCCGGTTAATGCAATTTTGTATCTATGTGAAACTTCATTCCGTTACGAGTCCGTAGAAAAAAACGGGGACCAAAACGGACTCCGGAAGCTCCCGAACGGAGTAAATGAAGTTTTAGTGTTTTAACACCAGACCGGTTTCGTTCGAACTCCAGTCAAACGAAACTCAAACGTTTTGCTACTGCCTGGAAAACGTTCGAACTCCCCGAGAACGCTACGCGAACGTTTTCAGCCCAGACCTGGGCATATATATATGTTTTAAATTGTTTATTAACATGCCATATAGCCTAGGGTGCCTACTCTTGCATTTTTACATGCCATAACATGTAGACATGCATGATATTCAAGTTATAAAATATGATTTATGTAAATTTAAAAGTTAAATTAGAATATAAGATGCATGTAAATGAATTAATAAGATTAATTAGTTTAAAGGTTTGAAAATTACGAATTCAAGTTTAAGAACAAATGGACATTATGAGTACATTATTTTCCTTGGTATATTGGATGGAAACCCGGATATAAATTTCATAGCCGCTTCCGAATGGACGGTAATTTGGTTTGCACTCGGGATACAATTCCACGTACCTTTGGAGTAAATAACATAATTTTATCTATTAAATGGTTTGATGACATATAGTCCATTAGTTGAATTCTAAAATTTTAAAACCTATAAGTGAACTAATTTTTTAATTGTTAAAATTAATTAGATCACTTAAGAAACTTGATTAAATTAGTTTAATAAAGTTAATGATTAGTAGAGACTAATAAGTATTAGTGAATAAAATTTTAAGTGTTAAAATTAGTTAGATCACTTATAATCCACTAGTATTAATAAAGATATGTTTTAGCCGAGCATAATCTTAATACATTAGAAACTAGTGAGATAGAAACCTTAAACTTCAAAATAGTGAGTGGGAGAGGGATATACCACAATATATCCCGCGATCTCCATTGTTATCCAGAAACGTGAGATTCAATAGGCGCCTCGAGACGGCTTTGCTTTCGTCCCCCTACGGATGGTGTCCTTATTGGGTCAATATCAAGTTTGGATTCTGAAAGGATAGAGACTCTAGATGTATTTGGTGATTTGACCTACCCTACGGCGGTACTTCACTAGTTAAGTCCAAGGGTTCCGAAATAATGGGTCACACTCACAAAGGAATGGTTAAGTTGTTAATCAAAGCTTCCTTGATCAAAATAACGGTAGTTGATTAATATAGGAATAAGAGTTATTTCAGATATATTATTCAATTGAGAATGTCTCAATCTATCATGCGAATACTTGACCTACCCTACGGCGGCATTTATTTGTGGGATGACAGATAATCATGGCATAGTAATTCTTTTAGGTTTCTAATTCATTATACATTGATCATGCATCATGTTTAATTTTATGCCTAAAAGTTTGACAATTTTAATATGCGACGAATGAATATTGAATGTGCGTTTATTATTTTTCCAGCCATAGCATCTGCAATAATCTCCATTATCAAACAACAAGAAAAATCAACCGGGGATAATTATGTTAAATGGAAAAGTGACATGAATGCTATCTTGGTCTGTGAAGACCTTAAATTTGTCCTAATGGAGGAATGTCCTCCTGAGCCAGCACCTAATGCTGGCAAAGCTGCACGTAATGCCTATAATAATTGGATTAAAGCTGATGAGAAAGCCCATAGCTATTTGATAGCATCCATGTCTGAGGTTCTTGCTGCACAGCATGAGCCTATGGCGACAACATCAATGATTATGCAGTCATTACAGAACATGTTTGGGCAACATTCAGACTGGCAACAACATGAGGCAATTGCCTCTGTATTGACCGCTAGAATGAAGGAAGGCACATCAGTCTGAGACCATATGTTAAGGATGATGGCTCATCTTAATATGGATGAAACCCATGGTGCACGTATCAATGTGCAACGCCATGTGACAACGATCATGGAAACCCTTCCGAAGAGTTTCCTGCAGTTTAAAAGCAATTGTTCTATGAATAAATTGACTTTTACGTTGACTAAACTGCTAAATGAGCTCACCAATTACGAGTCCGTTATGAATGGTCCTCATAGGCCAAATGCCGAGGAAAATGTTGCCGAATCTTCTAAATCTGCAAAGAAGAAGAAGAAAGGCAATTGGAAGGCAAAGGAAAAACCAATGAAAAAGAAGAACAATAAAATCTCCAAATGAACCAATGCCAAAGGAAAATGTTTCCATTGTGAACAACAAGGGCATTGGAAAAGGGATTTTCCTAAATACCTTGCAGAGCTTAAAGAGAAGAAGAATACAGGTAAATATGATTTACTTGTCATTAAGACTCTTTTGGTGGAGGATGATAAATCCATATGGATTGTTGATTCTGGTGCCACTAACCATGTTTGTTGTTCTTTGCAGCTACTTGACTCATGGAGGGACCTTACTGAAGGTAGCTTTACCATGAGAGTTGGGACATGGGATGTTATTTCAGCAAGAGCAGTGGGAGTTTCAAATTTGACTTTTAATAAAAGTTATTTATGTTTGAATGGTGTGCTATATATTCCTGGTTTTCGCAGGAATTTGATTTCTGTAACAAAACTTATGGAATGTGGTTTTTCTGTTTCATTTAATAATAAGTCAGTTATTATTAGTAGAAATGGATTAAATATATGCACGGGAAACTCCGAAAATAATCTATATGTATTAAGGCCGCTAATGCATGAATCACACTGCTTAATACTGAAATGTTTAAGATTGAAAGATAAAACTAAACGGCAAAAGATTTCTCATGATGATACCTATTTATGGCACCTTAGACTTGGTCATATTAACCTTGACCGGATAGATAGACTAATTAAGAACGGAGTTTTAAATCAGTTAAAACTTGGTATTTTACCTGTCTGCGAATCCTGTCTAGAAGGCAAAATGACCAAGAGACCTTTTACTGGAAAAGGGATAAGAGCCAAAGAAACTCTTGAGCTAATACATTCGGATGTTTGCGGACCGATGAATGTAAAAGCCCGAGGTGGTTTTGAATACTTCGTCACTTTCATTGACGATTATTCCAGATATGGGTATGTTTACCTAATGCAGCACAAGTCAGATACATTTGAAAAGTTCAAAGAGTATCGTGCTGAGGTTGAGAACCAATTAGGTAAAAGCATCAAAATTCTACGATCAGATTGTGGAGGAGAATACCTTGATAGAGATTTTGAGGAATTCTTAGTCGAGTATGGAATTGTTTCGCAGCTCACAGCACCTGGAACACCACAACAAAATGGTGTTGCAGAAAGAGAAATCGAACCCTACTAGACACATGATAAGATCAATGTTTAGTTATAGCAATCTACCTAGTTCATTCTGGGGGTATGCATTGCAAACTGCAATGTATATCCTGAATGTAGTTCCTTCTTCTAAGTCTGTTTCTAAGACTCTCTTAGAGTTATGGAATGGTCGTAAAGCTAGTTTGCGATATTTCCGCATATGGGGGTGTCCAGCACATGTGCTAAAGAACAAGACTACTAAGTTGGAACCACGTTCACAGGTGTGCCTATTTGTAGGCTATCCTAAGGAAACTAGGGGTGGATTCTTTTATAGTCCAGAAGATAATAAAGTATTTGTGTCGAAAAATGCTATATTTCTTGATGAGGACTATATGAGAGAGTTCAAACCTCAAAGTAAAGTGTTACTTGAGGAGTTACTTGCTGGTACGACCAGTACATCATTGTCAAATGTTGACAAAGACATAACACCTTCAACATCTGAAAGTCAGATGTAAGTTTATCAGGATACCATACCACCTAGGCGTAGTGGGAGGGTTGTAAGACAACCTGAACGCTATCTAGGAAATGGTGAGGTACAAGTTGTTGCATCTTGTGATGGTATAGATGATTCATTGACCTATCGTGGTGCAATGGATGATACTGATAAAGAATAATGGCTCAAAGCCATGAACCTTGAGATAGAGTCCATGTATTCTAACTCGGTTTGGGAACTTGTAGACCAACCTTTTTTTTTGGAAAAGATTACAAGTATATTCCAAAAGAAGTTTTTCTGTACAAATGTACAAGGGGCATCCCCCAGGAAAGCGCTAAAAGCGCACAAGCAGCAAGAAGCGAAGACAAACACAGCCAAAATACACGGCCAATCAGCAAAAAAAGCTAACAGGTTAAAAACATGACCAAGAAAAGCAAATAAGAACAAGAATTTGCAAAAAGTCCAGAGGCACAAACGCAACCAGAGAAGTGACAGGCCAAAACAGCCACAAGCTGCAAGAAAACACACAGCAGGCGAAGCAAGCAGCAGAAGAGCAGGAAACACCCAGCCCAAATCCAAAGCAGAGGTCTAGTAAGCACTAAGCACAAACAAAATCCCTCAGTCCCACATCGCCTATTGCATCATTAACACAACAGCCAACAAAAACCCATAGCTCCACAACACACCAGGGCAAATATGAGTAACCACACCATCCAACTCACACGCCCCATACAGGATCAAGAGTGCAGTAGCAAAACATAGGCTATTAAACAGGGACCATATCAGCAGATAAGCCCCAAGGACCTCAAACAGCAAAACCCAAACCCATCAGTTAGGAGCCATATCATCAAACAGCCCCCAAGCACTTTTAATATGGTCAGGGACTGGACTGGGGACCCAACGTCTGAAACCCACATCGTCTGGGAACCTCAGCAGCGTCCCACCAAACCAGAAACTTTCAAAGCAAGCAAAGCCAAACTACAACCCACTGGGAGACAGTCAACAAAGAAACAAAGTAGGAGCAGGGTACCCCAGACCTCGGCATAACAGATCACCAGAGAACAGTTAAGCAGTTCCCAATCATCTCCAGGAAGCTCAGCTGAAAACTAGCAGGGAGCTCTTTCTCTCAAACAAAAGCAGGACACAACCATTCAAAACAAAAGGGATCATCAATTCAGCCCCCAAAAGCAAGAGCAATCCCCACCTCGCCTAAGGACGTAGCCAAACCAAAGAGAAAGCTCTCAGGATCATCAGATCAAACCCCAAGCATTCTGGACTGCAGCAGGAAAGTTAGATTGATCATTCAAATAAACCAATCTACTGCGAACAACCATGCAGATTTCATTAACTACATGATCCTCAGACACTGCACATTTGTCATAAACCCTTCTATTTCTTTCATACCATATAAAGTACACAGTGGAGGCTAGGGCAATCTTTGCTGCCATAGAAGTTAAGTCCCCTTTTCTTCTCAAATTGGCTACCGCCCATTGAAGAAGAGAAACCCAGTCTAGCTTTGGCCATCTAACTTGAGTTTTTGAAGCAATAGAACTCCAAACTTTTTGAGTGTAGTCACAATCAAAAAATAAATGGTTGTGAGTCTCTGGATTAGAGGAACAGAAAACGCAAGTGGCATCCTACAAGATTCTAAATTTGACAAGTCTGTCCATGGTGTGCAGTCTCCCTAAGGAAGCCAACCACATTATAAAGGAATGCCTGGGAATGTGACCCGAGAACCAGAGAAGGTGATGGATGGTACTAGTGTCCCTCCTACATCTGAGAAGATTCCAAGCACTAGCAATTGTGAATTTACCATTACTACTCCCCTTTCCAAATATAACAGTCCTGCTCGTCAGTAGATGGTAAAAAGGAGATAGAGTCCCAAATTTCTTGGAGGGCAGGGAAACTAGCAGGGAATTGCCATTGCCCCTCTTTTATAATTTCTGACACTTTAGGCATCTGGCCCTAGACCCGTATCCTTCAAACTTCTAAAGCTGAAGAGTTCGCAAATTGGGCCCATAGGGAGCCAATAATCTCTCCATAAGAAAGCATCAAGGCCATTTCCAATGTAGACCAACCTAATGGAGTAAAACCCATATGTTGTAAATGGATCTACAAGAGAAAAGGAGGAATAGATGGGAAAGTACAGACTTTCAAGGCTAGGCTAGTGGCAAAAGGTTATACCAAAAAGAGGGAGTTGACTATGAAGAAACTTTCTCGCCAGTAGCCATGCTTAAATCCATCAGGATTCTTCTTTCCATTGCCGCATATTATGACTATGAGATTTGGCAAATGGATGTCAAGACTGCATTC
Source organism: Zanthoxylum bungeanum (assembly GCA_019454045.1). NCBI lineage: Eukaryota > Viridiplantae > Streptophyta > Magnoliopsida > Sapindales > Rutaceae > Zanthoxylum > Zanthoxylum bungeanum. The sequence goes on along the minus strand of SKCR01040149.1, from coordinate 267,993 downwards.
TTGAATGGTAATCTTGATGAGAGTATCTATATGGTACAACCAGAAGGGTTCATTACCCAAGGTCAAGAGCAAAAAGTTTGCAAGTTGCAAAGGTCCATTTATGGACTTAAGCAAGCATCTAGATCTTGGAACATAAGCTTTGATACTAAGATCAAGTCTTATGACTTTGAGCAGAACATTGATGAGCCTTGTGTCTACAAGCGCATCATTGATGGGAATGTAGTTTTCCTTGTGTTATACGTTGATGATATTTTACTCATTGGGAATGATGTAAAGATATTATCGGACGAGAAAATCTGGCTAGCTAACCAATTCCAAATGAAAGATTTAGGAGAGGCAAGTTATGTACTTGGGATTTAGATCATTCGGGATCGCAAGAAACGACTGTTAGCAATGTCTCAAGCAACCTATATCGACAAGATTCTTGTGCGATTTGGTATGCAGAATTCCAAGAAAGGTAATTTACCTTTCAGACATGGATTCATTTGTCTAAGGAACAGTCTCATAAGACACCTCAAGGAATTAAGGAGATGAGACATATACCATATACTTCTGCAGTTGGAAGTCTTATGTATGCTATGTTATGCACGAGACCAGACATATGTTTGGCAGTGGGAGTAGTCAGTAGGTTTCAATCCAACCCAGTATTAGATCATTGGGTAGCGGTGAAACATATTCTCAAGTATCTTCGGAGAATGAGAAATTATATGCTAGTATATACAAGTCAGGATATGATTCTGAGAGGATATACTGACTCTGATTTTCAGACGGATGTCGATTCTAGGAAATCAACATCTGGATCAGTGTTCACCCTAGGTGGTGGGGCTATAGTATGGAGGAGCATTAAGTAATCTTGTATTGCTGACTCCACCATGGAGGCTGAATATGTAGCAGCTAAGGAAGCAGTCTGGCTCCGTAAGTTCTTGGCAGATCTGGAAGTTGTTCCAGATGTGGATAAACCACTCACACTTTATTGCGATAATAGTGGCACAGTGGCGAACTCCAAAGAACCAAGAAGCCACAAGAGGGGTAAGCATATTGAGAGGAAATATCACCTCATCAGGGAGATAGTGCAGATAGGAGATGTCGCTGTCACGCAGATTACTTCCGCAGACAACCCTGCTAATTCGTTTACAAAGACCTTATCGGCTACAGTATTTGAAGGTCACCTAAAAAGTTTAAGATTACATGACATGTCCCATTTGCTCTAGTCCAAGTGGGAGATTGTTGGGATTTATGTCCTAGAGCTTCATGTATTGTAAATGGAATTGATTATTGTAATAATAATAAATGCATTATTCTTTTTATCAAAGTTGTTTGATTTATATCGCATATTGTCCAATTGTCTTGTTTACCTCGATTACTATTGTACCTTCAGACTTAGTGTATTTTTGATGCACAATAGGATTTAAGTCTAAAGTTAGTAATCTAAATAGTCCATAGAGAGCAAACAATGAGGGTACTTTGTTTGTGGTATATCTATGGCTGCGGTCCATTCTATACTTGTATGATGACCTTGATCCGGGATCGTTCATGTAGTGACATGGGAATGGAGGCACCTTGTATGATAAAATCATATAGGACCGGACTCATATAAATATGAATTTCTTTTAATATCCGTTAATCGAAGAAATTCATTTTATCTAATAGATGGTCATATATGGATTCGATCTTAATCCTGAGTGTACTACGAACTCCTGCATGATAGGTTATGTCCTTTGATTTCCTATGGTGAGGTTGGTGTTGCATTCCCAGCCAATAACTACGTATTTTGGGGATATGATTTGGTATGTAGCTGGGAACGTTTTACATAGATATGGAATTCACTCCTTCTTACGAGAAGCAGATGAATATCTATTTTAAGAGTTGATTCGGGACTTGAACAATTTGAGCGCTCAACTTTTCTATTACGAATAGAAAATATTTTATATTCATAATTGTTATGAATTAATTTTTCATTATAGAATTAATGGTGCTTAAGAGAAAAAATACTTAGAGGGGTTTTAACGGACTTATGACCCGGCTCTATTTATGAGATATTTGTGAAGGGCTAATCCATATGTAATGACTATATCGATGGACACCGAAAATGTTTGATTTATTTAATCCATCTACGGTAACGAGAGTTCAACTTTGAGTTTTTAGTGGAATAACACGGAGTTAATAATTCGTAATATTTGATTAAAGAGTTTAATTAATATTTCGGAATTATTGGAGCTCGGAACTGTAGGTCCATTTGGTCCTCGTGCTAGCTCGATTAACTGTAGCAAACCTAATATAACTAGATTGTCTAGTTATAAGCTCACAATATATTTATTTATATATTATTAATAAGATTAATAATATTTATTGTCACAAATGAAAACTATGTTAAATTAGTTTAACTTAATGTTTTCTAGAATTTTTTTATTATGAGATAATCAAGTCTTGATTATGAGATAATCAAGTTAGTAATAATTATGAGATAATTACTACAATATAATTGAAGGTAAATAAATCATTATTAATATATTGATTTTTATTTACCATTGGAGACAAAGCCATATGGCTTACCATGTCATCCAAGCAATTATGTCTATTAGGTGGCTTGGATACACCTAATAGATTTGTCATTAGCTAATACATTTTATGCTTTGGTATGGCCTCCACATTTATGTGTTTTCCATTGAAAGAAAGCATTGAATGTTTAATGACAAAGCCATTGTCTTTAGCTTAACATTTCTTATGCTTTGGTATGGCATTCACATTTTTATGTTGGCCATTGCAAGAAAGCATTAGATGCTTAATGACAAGGTTAGTTAGCTTGTGTAAGAGAATATAATCTCTACCATTTCTCTCACTTCCTAAGGTTAACACTTTGCATTCCATTCACAAAATTGTTGTGAGAAAAATTTGAGAGAAAAGAGAGAAGAACTTCAAATATTCACAAGTGTTGTGAGAGTATTTGAAATTCCAAAAGGCCAAACACCATTGTGACATCCTAAATCTCTAAATAGTTTAGAGGTTTAATCTTTGTGAGTGAAGCCCACACTTCGGTTTGTCGGTTTCGAGTCATAGTTCGGAAGATCGAGTGGTTGATCTAAGTGTTGGACACTAAAGGATTGATCTTGGCTAATACAACAAAGGGAGAAGGCAAAGAAAATTTTGAAGATCCATACCGGACCTGGTGCCACCACAAGCAACTTCCGCCGCGCTAAGGAAAGTCGTTTCCTAAACTCACCTCACTATATCCCCATCTATTGACCTAGGGTACGGAAAGTGTTTACACATATGGTCAAAGGTATGATGTTGATAGTGTCATGAATCGTGCTAACCCAAGAATCTTACATGATTCTTCCGCTGTGGCCACAGTCTCAAGCACTGATCACTCATATCAACCCGTGAACTGGAATACTACTCTTATAAGAAAATATTATCCGAGAGAGTGGTGATTCTCTGTTGTATCTTTACAATCTTCATGTGTTTCAACAAATGACCCAATCATACCCTTATGACCGGATCTTTTAAACCGGGGAAGGAGAATGTCAAAGTTATTTGATCCACACATAAGATTGTAAATACCTCAAGTCTAAGGACTAGTCATATAATCGATACACGAAAGTTCTCATAGACACATGGGATAAACACTCAATATGAAAACTTTCGGCGGTCAGTTCGATAGACACGAGCAACTCATGCATCCATGTGATACACCAAGCGGACGGATCTCCGCTAGTAGCCTATGAGATCGGCTACTCCACTTAAGGGCAGATCATATCATCATGCTAGTCTCTCCGCTTTGTGAACGCCCAGATTATTCACAAAACTATGAATAGGAACATTTAAGAGTAATGATTCTCATAAGGCGTGGAAGCCATCGTATTATTACTCCAAGGGCTTTATTAGAGTGTTGTTGATTCATATAAGTTATGTAAGACACGTATAATAAAGATTTTCATTTTATTAATTAATGAAAATATTACAAATACATGTACATATAGCCCATCCACAAGTTGGGTATAGGGCATATCCCTAACATACATGACAATCAAGTCTGGGACTTAGTTGAACTTCCTGAAGAAGTTAAACCTATAGGTTGTAAATGGGTTTACAAAGGGAAGCGAGGGCCCGATTGAAAGGTGGAAACCTTTAAGGCCCGACTGGTAGTGGAAGGTTACACTCAACATCCTGGGATTGACTATGAGGAAACTTTTTCACTAGTAGCAATGCTAAAATCCATTAGGATTCTTTTATCCATTGCTGTATATCACGACTATGAGATATGGCAGATGGATATGAAAACCGCTTTTCTAAATGGATTCCTTGAAGAGCTGATATCTATATGGAACAACTAGAGGGTTTTGTATCCATTGAGACTTCAAACTTGGTTTATAAGCTCCAGAAGTCTATTTATGGACTTGAACATGAATCCCAAAGCTGGAATCATCTTTAGATTATCTGGATTCATCAAGAATGATGAAGAACCTGTAGGTTTCTAATATAGTCCCAAGAACATATTTGAACAATGAAAAGAATGAATACTCAAAGAAGTGAGGCAGAATCACACTTACATTGAAAAGATTTTGAGATGTGTTGAAGACAAAATCTCCTCCCTTGTTGATCCTTTGAAGTTTCGGCCAATGAGGTACTTTGAAGAAGATAAATAAGCTCCAAGCTTTGTAAGGATTCCAAGCTCTTGAGATGGTTTCCCTATCACCTTGTGATGATTCTTCAAGTGCTAGCTTAAGAAAAATTTGCTTCAAACTTTTCTATCCACCAATGGAAGCTCACGGTTTTTGTGAGCTAAATGAGAGAGAGTGTGTTTTCTTTTGTTTTGATTTTGTTTTCTAAAAACCAATTATTCCAAAAGTGTTACCAAAATTTGGTATATGCCTTTCAAAAAGTCAAAACAAATTTTAGAGCCAAAATGGCATTAAAGGCTCTCAACAACCAACATCATGAATAGTGACTAGTTGTCACTCACCAAAAAGGTGAATTGACATCTATCACTAAAGTGACATGTGATGTGACGAGTGATGTGATGAGTGATGTGACTTGTGGCTGCACTTGATTCAAAATCGGAGTGGCCTCGCAAACACATCCCAGGCTCGGTTTCGTTAATTCCGAATTAACAAATTTTCCTTTGCGACGTAATTAAATCAAATTTACTATTCACATCGTTAGCGAATTAATTCTAAATTAATTCATTTGCCCAAATTAAAATCTAATTTTAATTCCGCGTCGAAATCTTATTTCGTTTAATATATCGAATATATTATTTTATCGATTAATTATGAATTAATCGTTCTCTCTCTTCAAATAGTATTTTATCCCAGATAAAATATCTCCGTAATTAATCCAAGATTAATTATGTTCGAATCATACGTCATCGGTGAATCTTCGGGAAGCGACCCAAGAGATCCCTGGATATGTTGGCAGTAAATCCGGTCATCGGACTATCCGAACATGTACGTACCTCGTACTATGTTTTTACCGATTTACGAGACATGGTTGGCTTCTAGCAAAGCGTCATTCCTACCCAATTCTCCAGAAATATTCTTAATGAAATATGTCAGGCGTAGTATACGTAGTATTATCTATAGCGATCCAGTATCTGATGTCACATGCAAGGCCTGGGGCTGGAATAGTGTCTGCCTCGTACGAAGCATATATCGGATTACAAACAACTAGTCTCTTTAATCGGATAATCATGACCAAGTCATATTATCCCGATGGTTGCAACACAATATAGAACTAGTTCTGTATCCCTGCGTGATCATCATCTCCATATGACTGAAGTGATACTTCTGTCTTGACATCACACCCAATACACTACGATTCTCAATAAACCCAGAAGAGACATACACAAAAAGTGTTAAAGTCATGGACGACCAAAACCAAAGCGTATTGATTGTCGCAAGTACTAGCGATGTAAGTCTCAGGTTAAGACCAAATACACCTACCCTGATGCGGATTCCCATAGACACATAGTCATACTACAAATGGGATTCCGCGGGGTCTATCCCGAGCGAAGTTGTTTTCATAACATCGGTAAACACAACCTCCTATCACACTTGCATAAGTATCCAATACTTAAATATATGAGAACTATGTTGTTACGCTTCCATAACACGCACAAGTGCGATACTAGTCTATTCCGCATTATCAATGTCCAGTCTCGATAATACTACGACTAGGGATATTTAATGATTAAACCTTTATGGATTGATACTGTCTCATATCTTATAATCCGGAACTAATCATATGGACTTTTATCATTTATATATATTAAGTAATCAAATTACAAAATGATAAAATGCAATTTCATTGCTACATAATTAATTTGTACAAAAACCACAATGTCTTTTACAAATAGTGACGCTATGGGTCATAATTGTCTAACAATCTCCCACTTGGCCGATAGCGAGTCACTCAAGCATCTAATACCTGAACTATGTACATGTCGCTCAACTTTTGCTGAGGAATAGCTTTCGTCAGCGGATCTGCAATGTGTCCTCTGATGCGACCTTCTCGATCTTCACATCGCCACGATGTATGATCTCACGAATCATATGGAAATGTCGAAGAACATGCTTGGATCGTTGATGAGACCGTGGTTCCTTAGCCTGCGCTATAGCCCCGTTATTGTCATAATACAATGGAACGGGCTCAGGTGCTAACGGAACTACTCCTAATCCTATTAGGAATTTATGGATCCAAACTGCCTCTTTTACTGCTTCAGCTGCATCAATATACTCCACTTCTATTGTTAAATCGGTAACAGTCTCTTGCTTGGAATATTTCCAGCTTACTGCTCCATTATTCAAACAAAATATGTACCCGGATTGTGACTTACAATCGTCTTTATCGGTTTGGAAACTTGCATCGGTATACCCAGTTACCTCAAGTTCTCCATCTCCATAGATTAAGAAAGAATCCTTAGTTCATCTAAGATACTTAAAGATATTCTTAACCGCCATCCAGTGACCTTCACCTGGATCGGCCTGATAGCGACTACACATGCTCAAAGCATATGAGACATCAGGTCGCGTACATATCATGGCATACATGATCGATCCGACTGCCGAGGCGAACGGTATCCGACTCATGCTGTCTCTCTCATCTTAAGTTTTAGGACACATGTCCTTAGATAGAGTGACGCCATGTAACACTGGCAAAGTCCCCCCTTGGACTGATCCATGTTGAATCTCTTCAACACTTTGTCAATGTACGTACTCTGGGAGACTCCAAGCAGCTTTCTAGATCTATCCCGGTAGATCTTTATTCCTAGAATAAAATCTGCTTCTCCCAGATATTTCATGGAGAATTTTAATGAAAGCCAAGCTTTCACCGATGTTAACATGGGAATGTCATTGCCAATAAGCAATACATCGTCAACGTAAAGGACAATGAATGTCAGTGCGCTCCCACTAACCTTCTTATATACACAAGGATCATCTTCGTTTTGAACGAAATCATATTCTTTTATGATCTCATCAAAAGGTTGGTTCCAAGAACGCGATGTTTGCTTCAATCCATAAATGGGATCGATTTAACTTACAAACCTTGTTTGAAAGTCTAGGTACGACAAAACCGTCAGGCTGTTGCATGTAAACATCCTCGAAAAGGTTTTCGTTAAGGAAAGTGATTTTGACGTCCATTTGCCATATCTCGTAATCGAAATATACAGAAATAGCAAGCATTATCTGAATGGATTTAATCATGGCAACAGGTGAGAAAGTTTCATCGTAATCGACACCATGTCGTTGACGATACCCCTTCGTTACAAGCCTAGCTTTGTATGTTTGTACGTTGCCATCCATGTCAGTCTTCTTCTTGAAGACCCATTTGCAACCAATAGGCTTTACGCCTTCTGGTGCATCAACCAGTGTCCAAAATTGGTTGGTGTACATGAATCCATTTTTGGAATTCATGGCATCTTGCCATAAACCGGAGTCGATACCTTCTATATCATCCTCATACGTAGCCGGTTCATCTTCCTCAATAAGATTAATATCCACATGAGGTGAGATCAGAAATTCATACCTCTCAGGTTGTTTCCTGACTCTCTCCGACCTACGCGGTCCTTGTGTATTCGAAGATTGTGGTACAGTCTCATCCCTGATGGACTGTTCATGTTACGTTAAGGATTCTGTGCCAGAAACAGTATCACTCCGAGTTTCATCGAGTTCTACTTTCCTCCCACTTATCACTGTATTTAGGAATTCCTTCTCAAGGAATACCACATGTAGAGCAACAAATACTTTGTTCTCTTGTGGGTGATAGAAGTAATATCCTTTGGTTTCCCTAGGATATCCTATAAATAGGCATTTATCCGATGCTAAATATAGTCATACTACAAATGGGATTCGCGGGGTCTATCCAGAGCGAAGTTGTTTTTGTAACATCGGTAAACACAACCTCCTATCACACTTGCATAAGTATCCAATACTTAAATATATGAGAACTATGTTGTTACGCTTCCATAACACGCACAAGTACGATACTAGTCTATTCCGTATTATCGATGTCCAGTCTCGATAATACTTCGACTAGGGATATTTAATGATTAAACCTTTATGGATTGATACTATCTCATATCTTATAATCCGGAACTAATCATAGGGACTTTTATCATTTATATATATTAAGTAATCAAATTACAAAATGATAAAATGCAATTTCACTGCTACATAATTAATTTGTACAAAAACCACAATGTCTTTTACAAATAGTGACGCTATGGGTCATAATTGTCTAACAATCTCCCAATTGGCCTATAGCCAGTCACTCAAGCATCTAATACCTGAACTACGTACATGTCGCTCAAACTTTTGCTGAGGAATAGCTTTCGTCAGCGGATCTGCAATGTTGTCCTCAAATGCGACCTTCTCGATCTTCACATCGCCACGATGTATGATCTCACGAGTCAGATGGAAACGTCGAAGAACATGCTTGGATCGTTGATGAGACCGTGGTTCCTTAGCCTGCGCTATAGCCCCGTTATTGTCATAATAAAATGGAACGGGCTCATCTGCTAACGGAACTACTCCTAATCCAATTAGGAATTTATGGATCCAAACTGCCTCTTTTGCTGCTTCAGCTGCAGCAATATACTCCGCTTCTATTGTTAAATCGACAACAGTCTCTTGCTTTGAAGATTTCCAGCTTACTGCTCCATTATTCAAATAAAATATGTACCCGGATTGTGACTTACAGTCGTCTTTATCGGTTTGGAAACTTTCATCAGTATACCCAGTTACCTCAAGTTCTCCATCTCCATAGATTAAGAAAGCATCCTTAGTTTCTCTAAGATACTTAAGGATATCTTAACCGCCATCCAATGACCTTCACTTGGATCGGCCTGATAGCGACTACACATGCTCAAAGCATATGAGACATCAGGTCACGTACATATCATGGCATACATGATCGATCCGACTGCCGAGGTGTACGGTATCCGACTCATGCTGTCTCTCTCATCTTGAGTTTTAGGACACATGTCCTTAGATAGAGTGACGCCATGTGACACTGGCAACAGTCCCATCTTGGACTGATCCATGTTGAATCTCTTCAACACTTTGTCAATGTACGTACTCTGGAGAGTCCAAGCAGCTTTCTAGATCTATCCCAGTAGATCTTTATTCCTAGAATAAGGGTTGCTTCTCTCAGATCTTTCATGGAGAATTTTAATGAAAGCCAAGCTTTCACCGATGTTAACATGGGAATTTCATTGCCAATAAGCAATACGTCGTCAACGTAACGGACAATGAAATATGTTAGGCGTAGTATACGTAGTATTGTGTATATCGATCCAGTATTTGATGTCACATGCAAGGCTTGGGGCTGGAATAGTGTTTGCCCCGTACGAAGCATATATCGGATTATAAACAACTAGTCTCTTTAATCGGATAATCATGACCAAGTCATATTATCCCGATGGTTGCAACATAATATAGAACTAGTTCTGTATCCCTGCGTGATCATCATCTCCATATGACTGAAGTGATACTTATGTCTTGACATCACACCCATTACACTACGATTCTCAATAAACCGAGAAGAGGCATACACAAAACCTGGTAAAGTCCTGGACGACCAAAACCAAAGCGTATTGATTGTCGCAAGTACTAGCGATGTAAGTCTCAGGTTAAGACCAAATACACCTACCCTGATGCGAATTCCCAAAGACACATAGTCATACTACAAATGGGATTTCGCGGGGTCTATCCAGAGCGTAGTTGTTCGTAACATCGGTAAACACAACCTCCTATCACACTTGCATAAGTATCCAATACATAAATATATGAGAACTATGTTGTTACGCTTCCATAACACGCACAAGTGCGATACTAGTCTATTCCGCATTATCAATGTCTAGTCTCGATAATACTACGACTAGGGATATTTAATGATTAAACCTTTATGGATTGATACTGTCTCATATCTTATAATCCGGAACTAATCATAGGGACTTTTATCATTTATATATATTAAGTAATCAAATTACAAAATGATAAAATGCAATTTCATTGCTACATAATTAATTTGTACAAAAACCACAATGTCTTTTACAAATAGTGACGCTATGGGTCATAATTGTCTAACAATCTCCCACTTGGCCGATAGCTAGTCACTCAAGCATCTAATACCTGAACTATGTACATGTCGCTCAAACTTTTACTGAGGAATAGCTTTCGTCAGCGGATCTGCAATGTTGTCCTCTGATGCGACCTTCTCGATCTTCACATCACCACGATGTATGATCTCACGAATCATATGGAAATGTCGAAGAACATGCTTGGATCGTTGATGAGACCGTGGTTCCTTAGCCTGCGCTATAGCCCCGTTATTGTCATAATACAATGGAACGGGCTTAGGTGCTAACGGAACTACTCCTAATCCAATTAGGAATTTATGGATCCAAACTGCCTCTTTTGCTGCTTCAGCTGCATCAATATACTCCACTTCTATTGTTAAATCGGCAACAGTCTCTTGCTTGGAAGATTTCCAGCTTACTGCTCCATTATTCAAACAAAATATGTACCCAGATTGTGACTTACAATCGTCTTTATCGGTTTGGAAACTTGCATCGGTATGCCCAGTTACCTCAAGTTCTCCATCTCCATAGATTAAGAAAACATCCTTAGTTCATCTAAGATACTTAAGGATATTCTTAACCGCCATCCAGTGACCTTCACCTGGATCGGCCTGATAGCGACTATACATGCTCAAAGCATAGGAGACATCAGGTCGCGTACATATCATGGCATACATGATCGATCCGACTGCCGAGGCGAACGGTATCCGACTCATGCTGTCTCTCTCATCTTAAGTTTTAGGACACATGTCCTTAGATAGAGTGACGCCATGTAACACTGGCAACAGTCCCCCCTTGGACTGATCCATGTTGAATCTCTTCAACACTTTGTCAATGTACGTACTCTGGGAGAGTCCAAGCAGCTTTCTAGATCTATCCTGGTAGATCTTTATTCCTAGAATAAAGGCTGCTTCTCCCAGATCTTTCCTGGAGAATTTTAATGAAAGCCAAGCTTTCACCGATGTTAACATGGGAATGTCATTGCCAATAAGCAATACATCGTCAACGTAAAGGACAATGAATGTCAGTGCACTCCCACTAACCTTCTTATATACACAAGGATCATCTTCGTTTTGAACGAAATCAAATTCTTTTATGATCTCATCAAAAGGTTGGTTCCAAGAACGCGATGCTTGCTTCAATCCATAAATGGGATCGATTTAACTTACAAACCTTGTTTGAAAGTCTAGGTACGACAAAACCGTCAGGCTATTGCATGTAAACATCCTCGAAAAGGTTTTCGTTAAGGAAAGCGATTTTGACGTCCATTTGCCATATCTCGTAATCGAAATATGCAGAAATAGCAAGCATTATCTGAATGGATTTAATCATGGCAACAGGTGAGAAAGTTTCGTCGTAATTGACACCATGTCATTGACGATACCCCATCGTTACAAGCCTAGCTTTGTACGTTTGTACGTTGCCATCCATGTCAGTCTTCTTCTTGAAGACCCATTCGCAACCAATAGGCTTTACGCCTTCTGGTGCATCAACCAGTGTCCAAAATTGGTTGGTGTACATGGAATCCATTTTTGGAATTCATGGCATCTTGCCATAAACCGGAGTCGATACCTTCTATCTCTTCCTCATACGTAGCCGGTTCGTCTTCCTCAATAAGATTAATATCCACATGAGGTGAGATCAGAAACTCATACCTCTCAGGTTGTTTCCTGACTCTCTCCGACCTACGCGGTTCTTGTGTATTCGAAGATTGTGGTACAGTCTCATCCCTGATGGACTGTTCATGTTCCGTTAAGGATTCTGTGCCAGAAACAGTATCACTCCGATTTTCATCGAGTTCTACTTTCCTCCCACTTATCACTGTATTTAGGAATTCCTTCTCAAGGAAAACCACATGTAGAGCAACAAATACTTTGTTCTCTTGTGGGTGATAGAAGTAATATCCTTTGGTTTCCCTAGGATATCCTATAAATAGGCATTTATCCGATGCTTAAATATAGTCATACTACAAATGGGATTCCGCGGGGTCTATCCAGAGCGAAGTTGTTTTCGTAACATCGGTAAACACAACCTCCTATCACACTTGCATAAGTATCCAATACTTAAATATATGAGAACTATATTGTTACGCTTCCATAACACGAACAAGTACGATACTAGTCTATTCTGTATTATCGATGTCCAGTCTCGATAATACTTCGACTAGGGATATTTAATGATTAAACCTTTATGGATTGATACTATCTCATATCTTATAATCCGGAACTAATCATAGGGACTTTTATCATTTATATATATTAAGTAATCAAATTACAAAATGATAAAATGCAATTTCATTGCTACATAATTAATTTGTACAAAAACCACAATGTCTTTTACAAATAGTGACGCTATGGGTCATAATTGTCTAACAATCTCCCAATTGGCCTATAGCCAGTCACTCAAGCATCTAATACCTGAACTATGTACATGTCGCTCAAACTTTTGTTGAGGAATAGCTTTCGTCAGTGGATCTGCAATGTTGTCCTCAAATGCGACCTTCTCGATCTTCACATCGCCACGATGTATGATCTCACGAATCAGATGGAAACGTCGAAGAACATGCTTGGATCTTTGATGAGACAGTGGTTCCTTAGCCTGCGCTATAGCCCCGTTATTGTCATAATAAAATGGAACGGGCTCATCTGCTAACGGAACTAGTCCTAATCCAATTAGGAATTTATGGATCCAAACTGCCTCTTTTGCTGCTTCAGCTGCAGTAATATACTCCGCTTCTATTGTTAAATCGACAACAGTCTCTTGCTTGGAAGATTTCCACCTTACTGCTCCATTATTCAAATAAAATATGTACCCGGATTGTGACTTACAGTCGTCTTTATCGGTTTGGAAACTTTCATCAGTATACCCAGTTACCTCAAGTTCTCCATCTCCATAGATTAAGAAAGCATCCTTAGTTTTTCTAAGATACTTAAGGATATTCTTAACCGCCATCCAATGACCTTCACCTGGATCGGCCTGATAGCGACTACACATGCTCAAAGCATATGAGACATCAGGTCACGTACATATCATGGCATACATGATCGATCCGACTGCCGAGGTGTACGGTATCCGACTCATGCTGTCTCTCTCATCTTGAGTTTTAGGACACATGTCCTTAGATAGAGTGACGCCATGTGACACTGGCAACAGTCCCCTCTTGGACTGATCCATGTTGAATCTCTTCAACACTTTGTCAATGTACGTACTCTGGGAGAGTCCAAGCAGCTTTCTAGATCTATCCCGGTAGATCTTTATTCCTAGAATAAAGGCTGCTTCTCTCAGATCTTTCATGGAGAATTTTAATGAAAGCCAAGCTTTCACCGATGTTAACATGGGAATTTCATTGCCAATAAGCAATACGTCGTCAACGTAACGGACAATGAATGTCAGTGCGCTCCCATTAACCTTCTTATATACACAAGGATCATCTTCGTTTTGAACGAAATCATATTCTTTTATGATCTCATCAAAATGTTGGTTCTAAGAACGCGATGCTTGCTTCAATCCATAAATGGGATCGATTTAACTTACAAACCTTGTTTGAAAGTCTAGGTACGACAAAACCGTCAGGCTATTGCATGTAAACATCCTCGAAAAGGTTTTTGTTAAGGAAAGCGGTTTTGACGTCCATTTGCCATATCTCGTAATCGAAATATGCAGAAATAGCAAGCATTATCTGAATGGATTTAATCATGGCAACGGGTGAGAAGGTTTCGTCGTAATCGACACCATGTCGTTGACGATACCCCTTCGTTACAAGCCTAGCTTTGTACGTTTGTACGTTGCCATCCATGTCAGTCTTCTTCTTGAAGACCCATTTGCAACCAATAAGCTTTACGCCTTCTGGTGCATCAACCAGTGTCCAAAATTGGTTGGTGTACATGGAATCCATTTTTGGAATTCATGGCATCTTGCCATAAACCGGAGTCGATACCTTCTATCTCTTCCTCATACGTAGTCGGTTCGTCTTCCTCAATAAGATTAATATCCACATGAGGTGAGATCAGAAACTCATACCTCTCAGGTTGTTTCCTGACTCTCTCCAACCTACGCGGTCTTTGTGTATTCGAAGATTGTGGTACAGTCTCATCCCTGATGGACTGTTCATGTTCCGTTAAGGATTCTGTGCCAGGAACAGTATCACTCTGATTTTCATCGAGTTCTACTTTCCTCCCACTTATCACTACATTTAGGAATTCCTTCTCAAGGAAAACCACATGTAGAGCAACAAATACTTTGTTCTCTTATGGGTGATAGAATTAATATCCTTTGGTTTCCCTAGGATATCCTACAAATAGGCATTTATCCGATTTGGGTTCTAGTTTGGTACCTTCCAAATGTTTGACGTATGCCCAGCAACCCCAAATCTTCAGGAATGAGAAACCCGGTTTTTTTCCTGTCCATATTTCATATGGAGTCTGTAAACAGACTTTGACGGAACCTTATTCAAAATAAGTATTGAACTGTTCAATGCATATCCCTATAATAAAATAGCTAGCTCTGTGCGACTCATCATAGACCTCACCATGTCTAACAAAGTTTGGTTTCTCCATTCAGACACACCGTTTAATTGCGGTGTTCCGGGAGGAGTCCACTGTGAAAGAATACCATATTCTTTCAAGTAATCAAGAAACTCATTGCTCAAGTATTCGTCACCACGGTCCGACCGTAATGTCTTAATACTTTTATCGGTCTGTTTTTCTACTTCATGTCGAAACTCTTTGAATTTCTCAAAGTTTCCGACTTGTGTCTCATAAGATACACATAACCAAAATGCGATGCATCATCCGTAAAGGTTACGAAGTATTCATATCCACCTCTAGCCTGGCTAGACATGGGCCCACAAACGTCACTATAAATGAGGGCTAACAGTTCGGTGGCACGTACACCTTTACCGCTAAAAGGTGATTTAGGCATCTTGCCTAATAAACAAGATTCGCAGACGTCATATGAATTTGGATCAAATCCGTCCAAGTACCCACTCTTCAAAAGTGTGGATATAGGTGTCTTGTTTATGTGTCCCAGACGACAATGCCACATATAAGTTTCATCTTTGTTACTTACTTTAAGCCTTTTGTTTGTTACATTATATGTTTGAGATTGATTTATATTCAAAATATAAAGACCATTATTTGCATCAGCTGTGCAAATTTCCATATCATTTTTATACATAAAACACCCGGTGTTTCTAAATACAAAAGTATACCCACATTGGGTTAACATAGATACATAAATTATATTCCTAGTCAAACTAGGTACAAAATAACAGCTTTTAAGTTCAAGTACATGCCCCGAGGGCAGTTCCAAAACATAAGTGCCTACGGCCAAAACGGTAACTCGAGTCTCATTTCCAACACGGAGGTCAATCTCTCCTGAGGCCAGTCTCCTACTAATCCGCAGATCCTGCACATCAGTACATATGTGAGTACCACAACCAGAATCAAAAATCCAATTTTTAAAACTATAAGTAGACATGTTTATTTCTATAACAAACATACCTGAAGCCGGTGCCTTGCCCGCTTTAATTTCCTTCATGTGTGCTTTGTACTCGCGGCAGTCACGCTTCCAGTGACCCCGCTTCCCGCACTGCAAGCATACATCTTGGGATTTATCCTTGGGTTTCCCAGAACCCTTTGACGATTTGGCCTTGCCCTTCTTCTTATACTTCTTCTTCTTAACACCTCCAGTCGCCTTGGGCCAAGCCCTCGGAGTCTGAGATGTTGAAGCATAGTGCGCCTCGCGCTTCTTGCCCTTAAGGAGCTCATTTTCTGCCTCACGCAGAGTGGACATCAACTCTCCAAGAGTTTGGTCTTGGTTCAACATGTTACAGTTCATGATGAACCCACTTCAAGTGTCGGGGAGAGACTGTAGGATCAAATCTGCTGAATTCTCAGCCTCGAAGACTATGCCCATCTGTCCGAGCTGGTCAATGTCAGTAATCATCTCTGAGACATGATGCTCAACAGATGTACCCTCTGACATTCGAGCGCGGAAGAGCTTCTTCTGCAACTCGTATCTTTGCAATCTAAGGTTAGATCGGTGGACATCATGCAACTTCGCCATCATCTCATAGGGATCCAACCCCTTGTTTTGACGACGAAATTGCGGAGTCATAGCGGAAAGCATTACCGATTGAGCAGTTACATTATCATCGCTATGAGTCTTCCAAAGCTCTAGCTCAAGCAACTGATCAGGTCGGGGCTTAGGCCCAAGAGGTCGCTCTATAGTATAGAGTAACATCTTAGATCCCAGAACAATTCTGAGATTCATATCCCAGTCTTGAAAGTTTCTGCCATTAAAGACGTTGTCGCCCATGACAATATCCCCAATGCTTAATTTTCCAGTCATCTTAACCGCAATAGTCCAACTATTCGATTAACGATGTTTGGGTACAGTCTAACTGTTACAAGAAAAAATAATAATGTATTAGTCCAACTAATAAAATAATTGACGAAATAATTTTGAAACCGCGTAAAGCTAAGTATTTGAACGAAATTGCAAATTCAATACTAGCCTCCCACTAATTTTCGGTGAGCTTCTAACCCTCTATTGATTACTCGGGAAACCTAGTTTCCTAGTGGGCTAGGATCCTGTTAAATAACACACAACCTTGACTTTGGCCAACAAGCTGTATGATATTTAACTAGGTAGATCTCTAAGATCACTTGGATCTTATCCAATTCCTAGATCCGGTAGGTGGACCTCCAAGTCCGAAACATATATACAATATATATGCCAATATATCCAATATATTTTCCTAACCTTTTTCCTCTGAATCAACTAAGCCTTGGCTTTGGCACAACAAGCTTAATGATTCCAGTTAAGCGGAACCCATTGACTTTTGAAAGCTTCGTAATCGATGTCGATGGACAATAAGTGATCTTGACTTTGGCCAACAAATCACAACTTGGACAAGACACCGATACGCAACAAAGCCTTCATGATTCAAACACATCTGCGATGGAAAAAGGTCTTGACTCTGGCCAATAAACCAGTGTCAATCTTGGATCTTGAGTAAGAATCACTCAATAGAAGGAAAACGCTTAATATTTTATTGAGGGTTTTTCGCGTAAATTGGCAACCAATTTATTATCTTTGTTAAGGTCTCATCATACACCCTTAATCATGCATTCTAAGAACATAATAAGGCGCGGAAATAAAATAATAATGATATGCTGATGGATATCGCACAAATTGTTCCTAGAACAAATCATTCTCTTTCATCTCCCTGGCTAGCACTATTCTTACTTCTACCCAATTACATAATACAATAATAGAAACCTCATTAACATTGAGGGGAATTAGGTGAGAAGAGAATACAAAGAATCAAGAGAGATAAGGCTGGACACGCAGGTCCAATTTAATAAATTCTAAATTTACAACAATTTCCAAAATTGCCATTTCCCTTCTAATATCCATCTGATATACATTATTCATTCAACACATCCATGTATTCATTCATAGCATGTTATTCAATCAATCTAATCCAATTAATTAATCTTTGAATTAAGTGATCATCCAATGTTCAAACAACGATTTGATTTGCTCGAGTCCAACTCGTTTGAGAATAAGTACTCGAAGTACGAATTCTTGAATTATATCGAACTACTCTTTAAATCTAATTTAATCTGTGTTCAATACTAATTCATTTATTTAATTCCAAATTAAATATCTACACTTTTAATGCGCTTTAACGACTTAGATTCCAAATCTAATCTAAACGGGTCTCAAAGCCCAATTAACATCCAATGTTGTTTAATTAAAGTCCAATGGGCTTTCAATTGATTTCATAAGGCATGGACTTTGGTCAATATGGGTCAAACCTAAATACCAAAGCCCAATTAAGGAATCACTCTTATTTGCCAAGAAACCAATTTCGGCCCATTAGGCCCAATTAAACTTTTAAAGCCCATTTGTTATATTTGGTCTTAATGTAATGGTTTAAGCCCAATTTGGATCCAATCCATTTGGCCGAAACCAACTTGGCCCAACCAAGCCCATTATGCCCAAATACAAAAATTATAAGCCCAATTCAAAATCAAGCCCAATTTATTAAATTCCAATTTTCCAAAATTCATAATTAATAAATCAAAGTTTTAGCCATGATTAATCTTTTAAATTAACATTTCCAAAATACTAATCTAATCAATTAATCATGCTTTTCATCATCATCAACACATGTCCAACATAATTGATTCAAAGATCATCTCATTTCATGCTATCACCTCACTCACGGTATTCTAGGGTTTATTTTGTCCGATTTCGTTTTCAATCCGATTGAATTACAAATCAACATTATCCCAAGTCTTTCATCATCCAATCCAATGATCAAAAGAAAAAAATACCATGACTTTAAGGTTTCATCATGCATTCGGCCAAGCATTAGATTTGGGGAAAAAATTAATCCAATTCATTTTTCATGAAATTGATCATGCATAACACTATGTTATCATCATTCAAGCATACTCAATCAATCAATTTTATCAAATCATGCTCAAATCATTTTTACCCAAATTTTTAGCATATGAACCCTAATATTTTTCATGCTCAAATTAGGCTCAATGATACCATTTGTAGGTTTCTAATATAGTCCCAAGAACATATTTGAACAATTAAAAGAATGAATACTCAAAGAAGTGAGGCGGAATCACACTTACATTGAACGGATTTGGAGATCTATTGAAGACAAAATCTCCTCCCTTGTTGATCCTTTGAAGTTTCGGCCAATGAGGTACTTTGAAGAAGATAAATAAGCTCCAAGCTTTGTAAGGATTCCAAGCTCTTGAGATGGTTTCCCTATCACCTTGTGATGATTCTTCAAGTGCTAGCTTAAGAAAAATTTGCTTAAAACTTTTCTATCCACCAAGGGAAGCTCACAGTTTTTGTGAGCTAAAAGAGAGAGAGAGTGTTTTCTTTTGTTTTGATTTTGTTTTCTAAAAACCAATTATTCCAAAAGTGTTACCAAAATTTGGTATATGCCTTTCAAAAAGTCAAAACAAATTTTGGAGCCAAAATGGCATTAAAGGCTCTCAACAACCAACATCATGAATAGTGACTAGTTGTCACTCACCAAAAAGGTGAATTGACATCATCACTAAAGTGACATGTGATGTGATGAGCGATGTGACGAGTGTGACTTGTGGCCGCACTTGATTCAAAATCGGAGTGGCCTCGCAAACACATCCCGGGCTCGGTTTCGTTAATTCCGAATAACGAATTTTCCGTTGCGACGTAATTAAATCAAATTTACTATTCACATCGTTAGCGAATTAATTCTAAATTAATTCGTTTGCCGAATTAAAATCCAATTTTAATTCCGCGTCGAAATCTAATTTCGTTTAATATATCGAATATATTATTTTATCGATTAATTAAAATTAATCGTTCTCTCTCTTCAAATAGTATTTTATCCCAGATAAAATCTCCGTAATTAATCCAAGATTATTTATGTTCGAATCATACGTCATCGGTGAATCTTCGGGAAGCGACCCAAGAGATCCCTGGATATGTTGGCAGTAAATCGGTCGTCGGACTATCCGAACACGTACGTACCTCGTACTACATTTTTACCGATTTACGAGACATGGTTTGCTTCTAGCAAAGCGCCATGCCTACCCAATTCTCCAGAAATATTCTTAATGGAATATATGTTAGGCGTAGTATACGTAGTATTGTGTATAGCGATCCAGTATCGGATGTCACATGCAAGGCCTTGGGGCTGGAATAGTGTTGCCCCGTACGAAGCATATATCGAATTACAAACAACTAGTCTCTTTAATCGGATAATCATGACCAAGTCATATTATCCCGATGGTTGCAACACAATAGAGAACCAGTTTTGTATCCCTGCCTGCGATCATCATCTCCATATGACTGAAGTGATACTTCCGTCTTGACATCACACCCAATACACTACGATTCTCAATAAACCCAGAAGAGGCGTACATAGAACCTGTAAAGTCCTGGAAGACCAAAACCAAACGTAACGTTTGATGTCGCAAGTACTAGCGATGTAAGTCTCAGGTTAAGACCAAATACACCTACCCTGATGCGGATTCCCATAGACACATAGTCATACTACAAATGGGATTCTGTGGGGTCTATCCAGAGCGAAGCTGTTTTCGTACCATCGGTAAACACAACCTCCTATCAAACTTGCATAAGTATCCAATACTTAAATATATGTGAACTATCCTATTAAGCTTCCATAACACGTACAAGTGCGATACTAGTCTATTCCGCATTATCGATGTCCAGTCTCGATAATACTACGACTATGGATATTTAATGATTAAACCTTTATGGATTGATACTGTCTCATATCTTATAATCTGGAACTAATCATAGGGACTTTTATCATTTATATATATTAAGTAATCAAATTACAAAATGATAAAATGCAATTTCATTGCTACATAATTAATTTGTACAAAAATCACAATGTCTTTTACAAATAGTGACGATATGGGTCATAATTGTTTAACAGAACCATGTGTTTATAAGATAGTAAGTAGGGGCATGATATTTTTCCTAGTCTTATACGTAGATGACATCCTTATCATAGGAAATGATATAGTATTGATCCAAAGTGTGAAAGCCTACCTTTGTAAGAACTTCTTCTTGAAAGATATGGGTGAAGATTCTTATATATTAGGTATAAGGGTCTACCGGGATAGATTTAGAAAACTTATAGGGTTGTCGCAATTGACATACATAGATAAGATGTTAGAAAGGTACGGTTTTACCAACTGCAAAGCAGTAAATGTACCTTTATGATACGACATATATCTTTCAAAAAAAAATGGCACCTCGGACTGAGGAAGAGAGAGTTAGGATGTCTAACTTGCCATATGCTTCTTGTATTCGAAGCATAATATATTTTATGCTATGTACAAGTCTTGACATCAGTTTGAACATCAGTGTGACCAGCCGATATCAATCTGATACAAGTAATGATCATTGGACAATCGTGAAACATATCCTAAAATATCTTAAAGGTACTAGGGATAAGTTTCTAATATATGGAGAAAATTAGCTACAAGTTAAAGGTTATACAGACTCCGACTTCCAGGGAGATCCAGATGATAGAAAATCTACATCAGGTTACGTATTTAACCTTAACGGTAGTGCGGTTAGTTGGCGATGTTAAAAGTAAGGCTCAAAAGGTGATTCCACCACTGAGGCGGAATTTATAGCGGCTTTAGAAGATTATAAAGAAGCTTTTTGGATTAGAAATTTTATCATAGAACTTGGTATTGTACCTAGCATTGCGGATTCGATCCTACTGTACTGTGATAATAACGAAGCCATTGCGCAGGCTAAGGAGCCGAGAGTGCATTCCAAGTCTAAACACGTGGAAAGGAAATAACACATAATTAGAGAGAAAATTGAACGAAACGACACAGTGGTCTTGAAGGTTCAAGGACTAGATAGCATAGTAGACCCGCTTACAAAAGCCTTACCTCCTAAGTTATTCGATAAACATATAGAGGAGATAGGACTGTGGTACCATCTAGATTGGCACTAAGCAAGTGGGAGCTTGTTGGAGTTGGTGCTTTGAGTGCGAATCCAAATTGTATATTTTATTATTATTAATAAAATACCTACATTTTCATTTCATACCTTATTAATGGTATTGTCATTATGCGAATTAGATTGATGTATAGATATGCTAAGAATGACATCGACCTTAGAATACTCTTGTAGTAATACTAGACACTAGGTGATCCAACATTGGGATAAGTATTACTATTGTAAATTATTCTTAAGTATATATATTCCTAGTCATTAGTTTTTGGAATACGGTAGAATTCCTATAACCTAAAAGACTAGCACATGTCGTATATTGGAATTGGAGTTCCAACGGTTTAACACGATGTACCATGAGTTTTGGAAACTCGTATAGACATGTTGGTATTCATTGAAGCGAATACTGAATGACTCACAAGTGATTCCTAATAGTTAGAACACACCACCGTCAATATGAATCTTCTCGAGTCGAGTAGCATTTGTAATCCTTTGACTATAGGATAGCATTGATTTTGTGTGAGATACTCCACACTTTGATGCCATGTATGTCAGAAACCTTTCATGGTCTGGCTTTTAGATGTTCGTTGGGTGTGGACCGATGCACTCAGTAATCAAGTGCAAAGTAAGAGAGTATTTGTCGGCCCGTATGTGTACTATATGGGGTTTAGGTATCCATGTGAGTAAAGTCGTGATTCTTAAAACTTTGGCCAAAGTCTATCACCTATTGTTGATTGCATCAGTTATGAAGAATCGTGGAAATGTCGACATGAGATGTGTGCCTCAGAAACTTGAAAGTGTATTCTATGTTTCCTAAGCATAACTCAGATAGCTTATGATGGAGGGATTGTTAAACATATATGATAACCTCGACTTGTATAGTTCAGAAAAGTCGTTCGTTTTCTTCGCTAATTCGGAGGTGGCTGAATTGCGTACATATTAGCTAGGCTTATATGAAAAATGTGTCTGAACTTAGAGAGTCCCAATATGAAGTGTACTCGTTGAGTACATGGGTAGCCTATTAATTATTAACTAAGATAATCAAGTGTTATTGGATAACATTGATTATTTACTTTGACCTGATTGGATTAATTGGATTAAGTCATTAATTACACAAGGGCATAATAGTAAAATCATAATTATCTCTACCATTTGAGAATATTACGGTAATTGTAAGTATGTAATAATAGGTGGTTTTGTATTGATTTAATTGGATTAAATCCAAGTGGGAAATATTGAACTAATCCATTACCTAATCCTTGGCTAGATTTATTTGGATTAAATCAAAGTGGGATACAATGGAGATTAGTCACACCTAATTATACATATTTGGATAAATTAGATTAAGCCTACATAAAAGTTGATTACAACTTTTGTTAATTAAAAATTGCCTAAGTTTTGCTATAAATAGCAAGCTTTATAGAGATTTTAATTAAGCAAATCTAAAGCTTGAGAAAGCTAAGTACAAGAAATTCTTGGAGAAATTAGCCTAAGTTAGAGACACTTGTGAGGTCTCTATAACATTTCATCTAGAAGAAATCAAGATTGGATCTTTGAGTGAAGCTTGCTAGCATTGGAATCAAGATTGGATCTTGAAGTCAAGCTTGCATTACTTTGGAAGTTCTCCAACCATTTCAACAAAGAGAAGGAGATTGGATCTTTGCATAAAGCTTGCTAGGTAAGTTTGAACTTCTCTTAAGTTATGAATTATGTATTGGATGCTGATGAGTGGTAAATGTATCACTATTTCCAACTCATTTGACCTAATATTTTGTATAGTTTCTTGAGTTTTGTGAATATTTTGATGTGTTTTGTGTTATTTTGTAGATAAATAAAGTTTCAGGACATTATGGAGGTGATTTGGGGATAAAACAGTGAAAAACAGACAAAAGGGCAAAATAGTCTTTTGGCGTGTCACGCCGCGCAAGCCTTATACGGCCCGATGCCTAACGTACGCCGCTCCATGCTAACATGTGTTGGGGACACATGTCAGAATATAAGAATTTTACTTTGCTAACGTGCCACGTGTCAACATCACAGCCAATCTCCTAACGTGCGCCGTGTCACGTGTCATCATCCTATGGTGCCGACAATCTCCATCGCCACGTGTCGCCATGTGTCACCCCACGTGTCAGCCATATCATCACCCTGTCAGTAGAAGACCGAGTCAACTTTGCCACATCACCGCCACATGATCATCAGCCAATCACAGTAAGCCACGTGTCGCAATCTTACGGTGTCGACAATCGCCATCGCCATGTGTCGCCACGTCAGCTCAATCATTCAGCTCACAGCCGCCTCTGCCACGTGTCACCTTATCACCTTATCCATGCCCTTGTCGAGCTCTCCGCATTCCATATCGCCAATCACGCACGTCGCGAAGCGAGCTGCGCGTCGCGATGCGTCACCACCACCGAGGCCTATAAATTCAGCTCATTCTTTTGATTTTAGATGTACCTTCCTCTCTGAATTCTCTTATGTAAATAAGGAGTTTGTATCTAGTTTTCTTAAATTTCAGTTTTGTAATTAATTTTTAGTTATTTTCTGTAATAATAATTCACTTTCTTTACTTTTTCAGTTTTTACTATTCAGCTATGAGGAGGTAACTTCCCAATGCTAGGGTGAAAGGTAAAACTTTTATTACTGCTATTTAGATTAATCTCCCTTAATTATAATATATTCACTACTTAAAATTTGACTTAACAAGGATACCGCTATATTGGTCGGTTGGTAATCAATTATAAACTAGTTTTAAACTGATTAAGCATGGATACCGCCTGGTTGGTCGGTTGGTAATTTACCGCCTATATGGCTGGTTTATGGACAAATATTGATACCGTCTTTATGGCAGGTCGGACTTAATTTGACTTAATCAGGTTACCGCCTATATGGCTGGTTGGTAATGTTATCACAAGTTAATATATTATATTAAGGGAGATATCTAAATTAGTAGTGGTAAAAGTAGATCCTTTAACCCCTAGCATTTTATTTTATTATAATTTTACTTTTCAGTATTTACTTTACCGCATTTACTTTTCAGCATTGTACTTTATGTCTTTTATTTTTAAGTTCTTACTAGCCTTAGATATGTGTCGTAATTAAATTAGTTATCTAGGGTTGTGATGAATTTTAATATCACCGGTTTATAATGGGTTATTTCATAGTTTGGGTAATTTAAAGGTTTACTTATTAAGTCTTAAGCTTAATGCATCTTATTAACTGGCCATTAATAAGATTGATCTGGTAAATCTAAAATAAACTTGACAAATGAATTTTAGGTTTCAGCCTTAGACTTAGTAGCCCACGATCTTCCTTGAGGATAGATAACCCTTTAATTGATTTCCTTATAGGATAGACATATACCTGTCGGGCGGGGGTAGCCATAATTGGAACTTAAACTTAATGAATCCAGGTAATTTGGTTGACATAGACATATGGTTCAATTGGGTTAAATTGGGTATTTGCATCTGACCATCGACAGAGGCTTTTGCATAATTTCGTGTTCCAAATTAGTAAACCGATATATTACACAAACATGAAATAACCACTTCATCTTTAAAAAGATATTGGAAGAAATCACAACCCTGGATAGTTTCTTAATATTGAATTTTCCTCAACCTACTTTTGCGTAATTTTAATCACTTATTTTAAAATTTAAAATCATCACCATTTCAAATCAATCAATCAATCTTTTAGATACTAGTAATCATTTGGCCTCATAAAAATTAATAGCTTTGGTTTTAAGTCCTCGTGGGATTGATATTTTTTATACTACTTGAACGACACGTGCGCTTGCATTATACGTTTGTAAAAAGCACCGGTCAAGTTTTTGGCGCCGTTGCTGGGGACTTATTTATCTTTCACTATTAGTTTTGAGGTTAGATATCATTACTTGTATCTATTTTCTTTTCACTTATTATTTTATTTTCTTGTGTTTCAGGTTCTCAGACACTACAAGAGACGAACTAGAAGCTTTGAAATCTGATCGCTTGACCCAAAAATTGAAAGAACCATCAGACAGTTGAGAAGGGAAATGCGAGAAGGCCAATAAGTAATCATTAACATGGAACCTGAACCTTTGGAGGTTGCACCACCAATACCCATTCGAGATAGAACTATTCTGGTGGTTGACGGCTTCATTTCCTGTATTGTACTTCCTCCCTTACCAGCAAATGTGTGTCACATCAAAACATGCATTCAGATGATTCAGCAGTCAGTGCAGTTTGGGGGAAAAGCAACTGAAGATCCTAATACCCACATCAGCAACTTCCTGGAAGTTTGCGGCACTTTCAATTACAACCAAGAAGCTGAAGAAGTAATGAGACTGCGTGTTTTTCCATACTCCTTGAAAGACAGAGCTAAATCTTGGCAACATTCACTACCAGCAGGTTCCATCACAACTTGGAACACTTTAGCCACCAAATTCCTTACAAAGTACTTTCCACCATCCAGAACTGGAAAGCTGAAGAATGACATCACATCCTTTGTACAAATTGACTCAGAAACACTCTACGAAGCTTGGGAAAGGTATAAAGATTTTCTCCGGAAATGTCCTCACCATGAGATTCCAAAATGGCTTCAAGTCCAAACATTCTATAATGGACTTTCTGGACTGATGAGAACCATTATTGATGCTGCTGCTGGAGGAGCTTTGAGGCAAAAGGAGAAGATCAAGCCTGTGACCTAATCGAAGAAATGGCCAACAACAATTCCTTGTGGCCAACAGAAATGAGCATGATTCAAAGAATTGCAGGAATTTATGAAGTTGGAGCCAATACAGCAGTCAGTGCCAAGCTGATCAGATATGTAAATTCATGGAGACTCTCAGCACGCAAAGCAACATTGGAGCCACAAGTTCACCATATGGAGGAGCACCAGAACCAAACCAACTTGAAGAAACGGTGAATTTTGTCAACAATTTCAACAGACATGGGAACAATCCATATTCCAACACCTACAACCCAGGGTGGAGGAATCATCTGAATTTCTCATGGAGCAACAATTAAGGGCAAAAGAACTATCCACCACCTGGATTCCAGCAACAGAACAAAGGCCAGGAGCAGGCAAATGAACCAGGAATAACAGAAGTGTCGGCTCAGTTAAAAAAGTATGATGCTATGTTTTAGAGACAATCTGATTCCATCAAAGCACTGGAGAATCAAATTGGACAACTAGCCAATACTCAGAGTTACAGACCACCAGGGAATCTTCCCAGCAACACATAACCAAATCCAAGGAACTGAGGGAATGAGCAATGTCAAGCCATTACCTTGAAAAGCGGTACTGAAATCAACAAAGATGTTGGAATCAAGGCAACCAAAGAAGAAGTGCCAAAAGATGCAGTTCCACAGATGGAGGAAAAAGAAGCAAAGGAAAAAGAAGCAAAAGAAAAAGATCAAATCACTCTACCTCCACCTTTTCCTCAGCGTCTTCAGAAAAACAAACTGGACAAGCAATTTGCTCGATTCCTAGAGGAGTTCAAAAAACTGCATATCAACATTCCATTCACATAAGCCTTAGAAGAAATGCCCAGCTATGTCAAATTCATGAAAGACATTCTTTCATGAAAACGGAGATTGGGAGACTACGAGGCAGTAACATTGACGAAAGAGTGTAGTGCCATCATTCAGAGGAAACTTCCCCCAAAGTTCAAAGATCCTGGCAGTTTCATTGTCCCATGCACCATTTGAGAACATTACATCGGTAAGGCTTTATGTGACTTGGGTGCTAGTGTTAATTTGATGCCTTTTTCTTTTTACAGGAAACTGTAAATTGGAGAAGTAATGCCTACCTCAGTCTCTCTACAACTTGCTGATAGAACACTCGCATTTCCAAGAGGTGTTGTTGAAGATGTGCTGGTCAAAGTTGACAAACTCATTCTCCCAGCGGATTTCATTATCCTTGACATGGAAGAAGACAAAGATGTACCTATCATCCTTGGAAGACCATTCTTGGCGATAGGATGAACTGTTACTGATGTACAAAAAGGAGAACTAACCATGAAAGTTCAAGACCAAGAAGTTACCTTTAATGTTTTCAAAGCCATGAAATTCCCGAGCGATGAAAAGGAAGAAGAATATTTCAGAGTTGATGTTGTTGATAGTATCGTTCAGGATACTGAGCCAAATCCCACGGATACACTTGAAACTTGCATCACCAACATGACTAACAGCGAGCTAGATGCTGAAATCTTGGAATGTATCAACTACCTTGACAAACCATTCCGATTCAAATCAACACCACCAGTTGAAAGTCTGGAACTCCCAAAGAAAGACCGAATCAAACCCTCAATTGAAGAACCACCATAGCTGGAGCTGAAGTTACTTCCGAGCCATCTCAGGTATGCATTTCTTGGAAACTCTTCTGAATTACCTGTTATTATTTATTATTCACTAACATTGGAGCAGGAAGAAAAGTTACCGAGAGTGTTACGAGAACACAAAAGAGCCATTGGCTGGACTATAGCAGACATTCGAGGCATTAGTCCATTATTTTGCATGCATAAGATTCTGATGAATGATGAGTACAAACCCACAGTGGAGCATCAACGGAGACTCAATCCAATAATGAAGGAAGTCGTAAAGAAAGAAATCATCAAATGGTTGGATGCTGGTATCATCTACCCCATCTCAGATAACACTTGGGTGAGTCATATATAGTGTGTACCAAATAAAGGAGGAATAACTGTAGTCATAAATGAAAAGAACGAGTTGATTCCAAAAAGAACTGTGACTGGATGGAGAGTTTTTATGGACTACCGGAAGCTGAACAAATCAACAAGGAAAGACCATTTTCCGCTGCCATTCATTGATCAGATGCTAGACAGACTGGCGGGACATGAGTTCTATTACTTTCTAGACGGCTATTTAGGGTACAATCATATTGTTATCGCCCCAGAAGATCAGGAGAAAACCATTTTTACATGTCCGTATGGTACTATTGCATTCCGCAAGATGCCATTTGGATTATGTAATGCCTTTGCCACATCTCAGCGTTGCATGATGGCTATCTTCTCAGACATGTTGGAACAGAGTATGAAGGTGTTTATGGATGACTTATTTGTGTTTGGAGACTCTTTTGACCACTGCTTGCAAAATCTGGAACAGGTGTTACAAAGATGTGAAAATACCAACATGGTACTCAACTGGGAGAAATGCCACTTCATGGTGCAAGAAGGCATTGTTCTTGGACACCGGATCTCACAAAAGGGAATAGAGGTAGACAAAGCAAAGATTGAAACAATTAAAAAACTACCTCCACCAACATCTGTCAAAGGGATTCGGAGCTTTCTTGGACATGTAGGTTTTTACAGGAGATTTATCAAAGACTTTTCCAAAATTGCAAAACCTCTTTGCAATCTTCTGGAGAATGATGTTCCTTTCAACTTCACCAAAGAATTCCATGAAGATTTTGAAATCCTAAAACAGAAGTTGGTCTATGCTCCCATCATTGTAGCACCAGACTGGACCCTTCCATTTGAGGTGATGTGCGATGCTAGTGATTTTGTTGTAGGTGCAGTTTTGGGACAACGCAAAGCAAAGATTTTCCACACCATTTACTACTCCAGCATAACTTTGAATAAAGCTCAACTCAACTACACAACCACTGAAAAAGAGTTACTCACAGTTGTGTACGCTTTTGACAAATTCCGCTCCTATCTACTGGGTCCCAATGTGGTGGTCTACACAGATCATTTAGCAATCAAATACTTGATCACGAAGAAAGATGCCAAACCTAGATTGATCTGTTGGATACTTCTTCTGCAAGAATTTGACGTAGAGATTCGAGATAAGAAAGAGACAGAAAATCAAGTGGCATATCATTTATCGAGGCTTAAGAATGGAGAAACAACTGGCAAAGAACTAACAATCAAAGAAACTTTTCCAGATGAACAGTTGTTTTCCATAAATCCGCATGATGTCCCTTGGTATGCTGACTATGTCAACTTCATTGTATCAGGAAAATGGCCGTTGGAATGGACAACTCAGCAACGAAACAAGTTCTTCAAAGAAGTCAAGCACTATGTTTAGGATGAGTCGTACCTGTTCAAACATTGTGCTGATCAATTATTGAGATGGTGTGTTCCACAGAAGGAAGTCAACAGTGTTTTACAGCACTGTCATTCATCACCATATGGCGGACACTTCAGCGAGAATAAAACTGTAGCCAAAGTCCTACAATCAGATTTGTTCTAGCCCACTCTTTTTAAAGATGCTTATCTTTTTGCTCTTCAATATGACAGGTGCCAAAGAACGTGAAATATTTCGAGGAGAAATGAAGGACCTTTGCAAAACATTTTGGAAGTGGAGATATTCGATGTATGGGGTATTGATTTTATGGGACCCTTTGTTCCATCATTTGGAGACCTGTACATTATGGTTGCAGTAGACTACGTCTCCAAATGGGTTGAAGCAATTGCACTGCCATCCAACGATTCAAAAGTGGTGATCAAATTCCTTAAAAATAATATTTTCACTCGCTTTGGAACACCTCGTGCAATCATCAGCGATGGTGGCTCACATTTCTACAACAGATACTATAATGCACTCCTATCCAAATATGGAGTTACTTATAAGGTTGCCACTGCCTACCATTCACAGTCAAATGGACAGGTTGAAGTTTCAAATAGAGAGATCAAAAGAATATTGGAAAGAACCGTCGGATCAACAAGGAGAGACTGGTCTACAAAACTGGATGATGCATTATGGGCCTATCGGACAGCTTACAAGACACCCATTGGTATGTCCCCATATCGTATGATGTTTGGGAAAGCATGCCATCTGCCAGTTGAGCTTGAACACAAGGCGTACTGGGCACTGAAGAAGTTGAATCTTGATCCACAAGCTGCAGGAGAAAAATGACTTCACCAACTCAACGAATTGGACGAGTTTTGTCTACAGGCTTATGAGAATGCCAGATTATACAAGGAAAAGACCAAGAAATGGCATTACCAAAAAATAGTGCGCTGACAACTGGAACCAAGGCAGCAAGTGTTGTTGTACAACTCAAGGTTGAAACTTTTCCCTGGAAAGTTGAAATCAAGGTGGTCAGGTCCATTTTTGATCACTCAGATTTTACCATATGGAGTTGTTGAGTTACTGGATCCCAACACCAACAACACATTCAAGGTTAACAGTCAGCGTGTTAAGCACTACTGGGGAGAATCATTTTAGCGACAAAAAGAAAGTGTCACACTTTCAGATCCAGCCTAACGTTCGAGAACTCACGTCTAGCTGACGACGTTAAACTTAGCGCTCG
Source organism: Zanthoxylum bungeanum (assembly GCA_019454045.1). Classification (NCBI taxonomy): domain Eukaryota; kingdom Viridiplantae; phylum Streptophyta; class Magnoliopsida; order Sapindales; family Rutaceae; genus Zanthoxylum; species Zanthoxylum bungeanum. The sequence continues at coordinate 236,627 of SKCR01040149.1, read as the reverse complement.
CAGGGAGGCAACCCATGCAATTTTTATATATATTATGATCTGGTGTGTTTTATTTTTTTGTGTTTGATTTTTGCAGGTAAAGTCATTTCACGATGGAAGAAGCTCTCATAAATCTTCACAAGCAATACAAAGCTCGCTTGGAACGGATGAGACTACTGATGATCAAAGGTATTCCTGCTGATATTCATTGGATTATTGAAGCACGGGTCCGATTAACAGGTGAGTACTTTGATTCTTATAATTCTTATTTGCTTGGTTTTAGAAGAAGCACCTATGCAAAGAGACGTAGAGCTAAGAAAATGGGTGTTTGTTACAAATGTTCACGCTGGAATTGCAATACTCGTTGTCGTTCTTTAGTAATGGTGTCTGATAATCGCGAAGATAAAATTAAATTCATTAGGGATAGCTTGAGTAAGGAGTCTTTAGATGATATATCTTCGACTCTTGAGACGCATCCCAGTGGATATGTTCATATAGCCATCCGCAAATTACATACACAATTCCAAAAAGAAAGAAAACAGTTAAGTCTCGGGAATCTGACTCAAAAAGACCATGTTTGCCAATTTATAAGAAAATTGGATGGGAAGCTTGTCCCTGACGCATAGACGTCAATCAAGCTGTAAATTATTGTAAATATTATATCTCTTTGTCTTTTCCTAATAATTGTGATTTGTTTTGTTATTTTCTTTTATTTTCTCCGACATGATCCAGACCTTTTTGACCTTTCACGATTTATTTTACTGTTTAACTAATAATTATCATTTGGCAGGTACTAGTGCTATTATTTTTACTCACCATTTTCAGGTGTTATAAATTCAATTCATCTTGTACTTTTGAAGGCATCCAGATAAAAATGGAAGCCACTTCAAGAAGACGAGTTGAAAACATATGTGTGTTTTGCGGTACTAGTGTTGGTACTAAGCCACAATACGTAGTAGTAGCATAGGAATTGGGACGAGTTATAGCTGAGAAGAATATGCACCTAGTATATGGCGGAGGCAATCTTAGACTAATGGGGATCGTTTCAAAGGTCGTACAAGATGGAGGCAATCAAGTTCTGGGATGTTGAGTTCTAATATAGGTCCCAAGATCATGAAATCAAGCATAAAAAACGCATGAATACATCACAGGAATAAGGCGGAATACATACTCACATTGATTGGTTTGATGCTAGGAAGAACAAAACCCATTTTCCTCCTTGTTCAAGCTCGGTTTTGGCCTCCTTGGACTGCTATCATGCTCGGTTTTGGGCTGTCTTCCTCCTTGAAAATTCGGCCATTGAAGACCTCCATGGAAGCTCAAAGCTTCAAGGTTCAAAAGGAATTCCAAGCTCATAAATTCGTTTCCCTATCACCTATGTATAACCCAAGGTGTGTGCTAGCACTCTTCATCTTCCTTGCTTCCCTTTAAATTCGGTCCAACCAGAAACTTTTGAAGCAAATCGGCTTGAAGCCGTGAAGGAGAGGGAGAAGAAAAAGAGAGGGAAAAGAGAGAATGCGTAAAGGGGGAAAGAGAGAGTAAAAAAAAGAAAATGTAATTTTGTTTTTATAATTTCCAAAATTAATAAAAAACCAATTACCAATTCTTTTAACTTTACATTAAATGCTAAAGTCAAAAGTAAAAAGCAAAAGTTGCTTTTTCAACTTCTACATCAATCACTCAAATCAAGTGACAACTTGTCACATCACTCAAAGTGACATTTGATTTGACGCTTGATGTGACTTGCGATTTGACGCTCGATTTGACTTGCGTGCCGTACTCGAATTCGAAATGCAAATGCGCTCGCAAATAATTCCGGGCTCGGGTTCTCTAATTCCAAATTAATGAATTTTCCGTTGCGTCGTAATTAAATGATTACGCCTAGCGAAATCACTATTCACGTCGCTAACGAATTAATTCTAAATTAATTCGTTCGCCCGAATTAAAATCTAATTTTAATTCCACGTCGAAATCCAATTTCTAATAATTATCAAATATATTTTAATTTATCAATTAATTCCAAATTAATCGTTCTCTCTCTTTAATTAATATTTTATCCCAGATAAAATATCTCCGTGATTAATCCCAGATTAATTTTCTCTCTTCTAATTAATCCCAGATTAATTAAGTGCGAGTTATACGTCATCGGTGAATCTTCGGGAAGCGACCCATGAGATCCCCGGATATGTTGGCAGTAAATACGGTCGTCGGACTATCCGAACACGCAAGTATCTCGTACTACGTTTATACCGTTTTACAAGACAAGGTTGGCTTCTAGCAAAGCGCCATGCCTACCCAATTCTCCAGAAATATTCTTACAGGAATATATAGATCTGTATCAAGCGTAGTATACCGTAGTATACCGTAGTATTGTGTATATCGGCCCAGTATCGAATAGTCACGTGCTAGGGCTGGGGCTGGATAAGTGTCTGCCCCGTCCTAAGCACATGTCGGATGTCTAGTAACTAGTCTCTATAATCGGATATACATGACCTTGTCATAATATCCCGATGGCCGGCCAGCACTTAAGAGCACTAATACCGTATCTTGCGTGACATCATCTCCACTATGACTGAAGTGATACTTCTGTCTCGACATCACACCCAATACACTACGACTCTCTGATAAACCCAGAAGTGGTGTACGCAGAACCGGTTAAAGCCCTGTACCACCAAGACCAAAGTCTATCGATTATCGTAAGTATTAGCGATGCAAGTCTCAGGTTAAGACTATACACACCTACCTTGATTTCGGCCTCCCATAGACACATAGTCATAATACCAATGGGATTCCGAGGGGTCTATCCAGAGCTAAGCTGTTTCCCGTACCATCGGTGAAACACAACCTCCAATTTCACTTGCATAAGTATCCTATACTTATATATATGAGAACTATGCCGTTGTGCCCTCACAACGCGCACAAGTGCAATACTAGCCTATTCCGCATTATCGATGTCCAGTCTCGATAATACTCCGGCTAGGGATATTTAATGATTAATCCTTCGTGGACTGATACTGTCTCATACCATTCTCAATCCAGGAACTAATCATATGGACCTCTCTTCATTTATACATCTAAGGTGATCTAATCACAAATGATGAGAGTACAATCTCCTTTGTCACATAGTTAATTTGCTACAACAACACAATGATCTGTGCAAATAGTGACGCTATGGGTCATTTTGTCCAACAATCTCCCACTTGGCACATAGCCAGTCACTCAAGTGTCTCACACCCGAACTATGTACGGTTGGCTCAAACTGCTAAGAAAAGCTTTCGTCAGCGGATTTGCATGATTATCATCTTGATCCGATATTTATTCGATCATCACATCGCCACGATGTATGATCCGAACGAATCAGACGAATATCTAGTATGTCTCTGGATCGTTGATGAGACCATTAATTCTTTAGCTTGTGATGACGCCTAGCTCAGCAGATAACAGAACTATATCTAACCTTATTAGATTTATTATCGACCCAAATGGCTTCTATTGCTGCTTCAGCTGCAACAACAACCCACATTTGTTGTTTATTCGGTAACAGTATCTTGCATGGAAGATTTCCAGCTCACTGTACCGTTATTCAAACTGTATAGTACCGTTTGCGACTTTTAGTCGTCTTTATCGGTTATATGAATGCTTTACAGTGACCCCAGTCACTTTAAGTTCTCATTCTCCATAGACTAAGACAACATCCTTAGTTCTCTAAGATACTAACGGATGTTCTTAATATTAATCCAGTGACTATCACTCGGATTGGCCTGTTTGTGAATCCATATGCTCAAAACGTATGATACACCAGGTCTTGTACATTTTTCAATGTACGGTTTCTATGAGAGTATTTGAAAGCCAAGCTTCGCCGATATTTATTTTATGGGAATATCATTTCCAAGAAATGACGTATTATCATTATTTTATAGGACAGCCACTGTCAGTGCGCTCCCACTAACCTCCTTATATACACAAGAGAATTTTTCTTTTTGTATTGATCTACAAAACGTACACCATTATGATTATATCAAAACGATAATTCCAAACCATAGATGACCTTGCTTGTAATCAATCCAATCATGGATCGAATAACTTGCATTATCCAATATTTCGTGGTAACAGGTAAAAAGGTTACAGTCGTAATCAACACACAATTGATAACGATACCTTTCCGTTAAAGCCTACTTTATACGCTGGCTATGTTGCCATCCACCATGTATGTCTTCCTAGAAGACTTTTAAGTACCATTAGGCACAATGCCTTGTGGTACACTACATGGAATCCATTTTGGATTATATGGCACTTTGCCATAATTAGGGAGTTGATATTGTCTTCATCTCTCCTCATACAGTCAGTTGGGTATTCCTCAATAAGATTCACATCTTTATGAGGTTAGATCAGAAAACCATACCCCAGGTTGTTTTCTGACTCTGTCCGACATGCGCGGTTCTTGTGTATTCGAAGATTAATGGTAATAGTCTCATCCTGGATGAACTATTCATGTTCCATTAAGATTCAGTGCCTTGAACAGTATTATTCCTTTTTCCACTCGAGTATATATATCCTCCCACTTACCACTGCATATCGGTATTCCTCTCAGGAAAACCGTATGGTGAGTAGTACAATCTAATTGTTTTCTTGTGAGGTGTATAAGTACAATACTTATGGTATCCCTAGGATAACCTGCATTTGGCACTTATCCTATTTGGGTTTTAGTTTGGTATCATCCAAACATATGCCTAGCATACCCAAATTATCAAGAATGAGAAACCCGGTTTCTATCCCGTTCATATCTAATATGATATTTGTCAAACAGATTATTATGGAACCTTATTCAAAATAAGTTCTTACACTGTTAAAGCTTATCCGTTGAAGGAAATGGTAGCTCAGAGCGACTCGTGATTAACCTTATTATGTCTAACAAAATTCGGTTAATCCGTTCGGACACACCGTCAAACTGACATATTCCGGGAGGAGTCCTTATTTGAAAGAATACTATACTCTTTCATATATACAAGAAACTTATTGCTTAAGTATTTTCCATTACAGTCTTACCATGACAGTTTAATACTTTAGCCGATCTATTTGTCTATTTCGTGTCGAAACTCTAAAAGTTTCCGATTTGTGTTCAAAAGAAAAGAAACATAACCATAGCGATGCCACATCCGTACAGGTCACGAAATATTCATATCCATATCTAGCCTAGCTAGACATGGGCCCACTTGCTTCACTATGAAGTAGGGCTAACAGATCGGTGGCATTTACACTTTTACCAAGTAAATAGTATTTTAGGCACTTTGCCCAAATAGACTAGATTCGTAGACTTTATTTGAATGGAATCAAATCAGTCCTGGTATCCGCTCTTCAAAAGTGCGGATATACGATTCTTGTTTATCAGTGTCCCTGACAACTATGCCACAATTAAGTTTCTTAACTGATCAAATCAGTTTGAGCTATTTATTTGTCATGTTATATATTTGAGATATTATTTATATTCAAAATATGAATCCTGTTATTCACATCTAATGTGTTTATCTCAATATCATCTTTATATAATGAAACACTTTAGTGTTCTAGAATATAAAGGTACACCCGCAGCGGGTTATACACAATATAGAGATAATGTTTCTAGTCAAACTAGCTACATTATAACAGTTTCTAAATTTAAGTACTAACCCGAAGGTAGTTCCTAAATTCAGGTATCTACGGTTAAAACAGCGACTTTCGTCCTGTTTCCAATTCGCAGATAAATCTCAATTGAAGTCAGTATCATGTTCAAAATAGATTATGAACATCAATATATATATATTATGTACCACACTAAGTATCTAAAATCCAATTTAATACTTGCTGTGAACATAATTATGACAAACATAATGGATTAAGCACTTAAGTTATCATTACATGATCTTCCAAAGATTATGCTCTACTATACTAACTCCGGGCTTAGGCATAATACGTTATTTTATCAAATAAAATAAGTTATTATTTTTCCAGGACCATCCTGAAATTTATTCCCAATTTGAAAATTAAATCGTTTTTTTAAATACATTTTCACCCAGGATTATGTCTTAAACACTAATCTTTCATTTTTATATCTTGATTCTAATAGTCCAACTATTTAATCAACGATTTGTGGTACCATTTATTATAATGATTATAATAGTCCAACTATATAATCAAATATAATCTAAATTAATTAACCTCAATTACATTGATTACTATAATCCAATTATAAAATCAACTGTAAACTGAAATTAATTAATTCAAATATATTGATTAATATAATCCAATTATATATAATCAAATATAAACAGTCCAACTGTTTATAAAAACAACAATTTAAATATTAGTTCAACTAACATTTAATCTAATGACGAAATAATTTGAATGAGAGCGCGTATGGCGAGTAATTGAACGAGTATTGCAAATTCAATTCTTGCCTCCCACTATTTTTCGGCGAGCCTCTAACCCTCTGTCGAGTACTCGGGAAACCGTGTTTCCTAGTGGGCTAGGATCCCGTTAAATATCACACAATCTTGACTTTGGCCAACAAATTATATGATAATTAACTAGGTAGATCTCGAAGATCAATTGGATCTCATCCAATTCCTAGATCCAGTAGGCGGATATCCAAATCCTAAACATATATCTTATATATGCCAATACATCCAATGTATTACCTAACCTTTTTCCTCTGAATCAACTAAGCTTTGGCTTTGGCACAACAACCTAGTGATCCCAGTCAAGAGCGACCCATTGACCATGGAAGCTTCGTAATCAATGTCGATGGACAAGAAGTGGTCTTGACTTTGGCCAACAAACCACAACTTGGACAAGACACCGATATGGAACAAAACTCTCGTGATTCAAACACATCTTCGACGGACAAAGGGCTTGACTTTGGCCAACAACCCAATGCCAATCTCGGATCTTGAGTAAGAATCACTCAATGGAAGGAAAAACACTTGATATTGAGCGAGGGTTTTTCGCGTGCAATTGGCAACCAATTTCTTATCTTTGTTAAGGTCTCATCATCATACACCCTTAAACATGCATTCTAAACACATAATAAAGCGCATATGAAATAAAATAATAATGATATGCGGATGGATACTTTACATTGATCCTAGATCAAATCTCTCATTTTCTCTCTCCAAAGCTAGCACATGTATTTACTACTACCCGTTACACTACACTTCTAAAGAAACCTCATTTACATTGAGGGGAATAGGTGAGAAGAGAATACAAAGAGTATAGAGGTGATAAGGCTGGACACGCAGGTCCAATAATAAATCAAATTTATTACAATTTCCAAAATTGTCCCACCCGACTAATATCCATCCGATATACATTATTCATGCATCGCAACCATGTATTCACACAAGCATGTTATCATCACTCTAATCCAATTAATTAATCTGATAATTAGTGATCATCCAATGTTCAAACAACGATTTGATTTTTGCTCGAGTCAAACTCGTTTTGCGATAAGTACTCAAAGTACGAATTCTTGAATTAAATTAAATTACATAATTAAATCCAATTTAATACGCATTTAATTCTAATTCACTATTTAATTCCAAATTAAATATTACACTTTATTAACGAACCTTTACGACTTAAATTCCAAATTTAATCGCAACGGGTCTCAAAGCCCGATTAACATCTAATGTTTATTTAATTAAAGTCCAATGGGCTTTTAATTAATTTCTATAAGGCGTGGACTTTTGGTCAACTCGGGTCAAACCGAACAACCAAATCCAATCCGGGAGTTACCCCATAAGCCCAGAAATCAATTTTGGCCCATTAGGCCCAATTAAATAATTAAGGTCCATTAAGTCATAATTGGAATTTATGGATGCGGTTTTAGGCCCACTCCAAATTGCCTAAACTCAACTTTGTACAACAAGCCCAAAAGCCCAATCACAACCTTAAAGGCCCAATTTCCAAAAATAAGCCCAATTAATTAACTTATAAAATTCTAAATTCCATAATTAATTAACCTAAGTGTAATACACAATTAACCACCCAATTAATATTTCTAAAACATCAATTAGCAGACTTAATCATGCACTTTAATGACAAATAGTGTCCAACACAATCTATTAAAATCAAACCCATTTTACATGCTTTTGTTCTCGGCAATTAGGGGTTTTTCCAATCCGATTCGGTTTCAATCCAATTGAATCCACAATCATCATTTCCCAAATCAATTCAACTCATCCAATGAATTAAAATCAAAAACACAATGAATTTCAAATTCAATTGAATTCGGCCAAGCCACTTTAATTTGGGAAAAATGTTCCAAATCAAAATTCAATCAAATTGAACTTCAAAACAACATTACCCAATTGTTTTAAGTCATCCAATGATCAAACAAACAAAATCACCAAGAAATTTAGGGTTCTTTAATTTCGGCCAACATAAGCAATTTGGGGAAATTTGTTCCAAACACAATTTCAACAAATTGATCCAATCAATCTTAAATTAAACATACTTTAAGCATTCTCATTCATCCAATTTCACAAAATATGCTCAAAATCAAGTTTACCCAAATATGTCACTTTATGCCAACATAAAAAATTGGGGAAATTTGTTCCAAACATAATTTCTTCAAATTGATCCAATCAATCATTAATTCAACAACATTTAAGCATATTTAATCAATCAATTTAATCAAATCATGCTTCAATTGATTTTACCCAATTTGTCATGCCCAAAATTTAGGGAAAATTGAATCCAATCCAATTTCATGAAATTGATCATACACAACTTCAATTCAACCTCATTCAAGCATACTTCATCAAACAATTCAACTAAATCATGCATAAATCGAGTTTACCCAATTTTAACCCTAACTTTTTCATGCTTGATCAAAGCTCAAGATACCATTGTTGAGTTCTAATATAGGTCCCAAGATCATGAAATCAAGCATAAAAACGAATGAATACATCAAGGAATAGACGGAATACATACTCACATTGATTGGTTTGATGCTAGGAAGAACAAAACCATTTTCCTCCTTGTTCAAGCTCGGTTTTGGCCTCCTTGGACTGCTATCATGCTCGGTTTTGGGCTGTCTTCCTCCTTGAAAATTCGGCCATGAAGACCTCCATGGAAGCTCAAAGCTTCAAGGTTCAAAAGGAATTCCAAGCTCATAAATTCGTTTCCCTATCACCTATGTATAACCCAAGGTGTGTGCTAGCACTCTTCATCTTCCTTGCTTCCCTTTAAATTCGGTCCAACCAGAAACTTTTGAAGCAAATCGGCTTGAAGCCGTGAGGAGAGGAGAAGAAAAAGAGAGGGAGAAGAGAGAATGCGTAAAGGGTGGAAAGAGAGAGTAAAAAAAAAGAAAATGTAATTTTGTTTTATAATTTCCAAAATTAAAAAAAAACCAATTACCAATTCTTTTAACTTTACATTAAATGCTAAAGTCAAAAGTAAAAAGCAAAAGTTGCTTTTTCAACTTCTACATCAATCACTCAAATCAAGTGAAAACTTGTCACATCACTCAAAGTGACATTTGATTTGACGCTTGATGTGACTTGCGATTTGACGCTCGATTTGACTTGCGTGCCGTACTCGAATTCGAAATGCAAATGCGCTCGCAAATAATTCCGGGCTCGGGTTCTCTAATTCTAAATTAATGAATTTTCCGTTGCGTCGTAATTAAATGATTACGCCTAGCGAATCACTATTCACGTCGCTAACGAATTAATTCTAAATTAATTCGTTCGCCCGAATTAAAATCTAATTTTAATTCCGCGTCGAAATCCAATTCTAATAATATATCAAATATATTATTTTATCGATTAATTCCAAATTAATCGTTCTCTCTCTTTAATTAATATTTTATCCCAGATAAAATATCTCCGTGATTAATCCCAGATTAATTTTCTCTCTCTTCTAATTAATCTCAGATTAATTAAGTGCGAGTTATACGTCATCGGTGAATCTTCGGGAAGCGACCCATGAGATCCCCGGATATGTTGGCAGTAAATACGGTCGTCGGACTATCCGAACACGTAAGTACCTCGTACTACGTTTATACCGATTTACAAGATAAGATTGGCTTCTAGCAAAGCGCCATGCCTACCCAATTCTCCATAAATATTCTTACAGGAATATATAGATCTGTATCAAGCGTAGTATACCGTAGTATTGTGTATATCGGCCCAGTATCGGATAGTCACGTGCTAGAGATGGGGCTGGATAAGTGTCTGCCCCGTCCGAAGCATATGTCGGATGTCTAGTAACTAGTCTCTATAATCGGATATACATGACCTTGTCATAATATCCCGATGGCCGGCCAGCACTTAAGAGCACTAATACCGTATCCTGCGTGACATCATCTCCACTATGACTGAAGTGATACTTCCGTCTCGACATCACACCCAATACACTACGACTCTCTGATAAACCCAGAAGTGGTGTACGCAGAACCGGTTAAAGCCCTGTACCACCAAGACCAAAGTCTATCGATTATCGTAAGTATTAGCGATGCAAGTCTCAGGTTAAGACTATACACACCTACCTTGATTTCGGCCTCCCATAGACACATAGTCATAATACCAATGGGATTCCGAGGGGTCTATCCAGAGCGAAGCTGTTTCCCGTACCATCGGTGAAACACAACCTCCTATCGCACTTGCATAAGTCTTATACTTATATATATGAGAACTATGCCGTTGTGCCCTCACAACGCGCACAAGTGCAATACTAGCCTATTCCGCATTATCGATGTCCAGTCTCGATAATACTCGGCTAGGGATATTTAATGATTAATCCTTCGTGGACTGATACTGTCTCATATCATTCTCAATCCAGGAACTAATCATATGGACCTCTCTTCATTTATACATCTAAGGTGATCTAATCACAAATGATGAGAGTACAGTCTCCTTTGTCACATAGTTAATTTGCTACAACAACACAATGATCTGTGCAAATAGTGACGCTATGGGTCATTTTGTCCAACATGGGAATCATCCCAAAACCCTTGGCAGAGGCAGATCTTATAAGATCATCAAATGGAGAAGAACTGATCGTGTCAGGTATGTCTGAACGACTAATGGAAATGATTAATCATGCTGATGCTTTTATTACTTTGCCAGGTGGTTTGGGTACGTTAGAGGAGATTTTTACAGTGCTATTTTGGGCGAACTTGAACATACACCATAAACCAATTGGATTGTTCAACGTAGAAGGATTTTATTATTTTCTTCATGTATTTCTTGATGATGCTCGGAGAAATAGGTTCATATCAAAACCTCTAAAAGAACTCCTCTTCACTGCCAGAACTGCCCAGGATTTAATTGAACAAATTTTAGCCTATGAACCACAAATTGACCATATCTTTTCCAAGATAAAATGGTCTGATAATGATCGTGGTAAGAAGCGTTGGATAAATCTGGATCTTAACCTTTAAATTTTCCATTTAGATGTAGAATTTCAGCTAACCAGGTATTATCTTCTAAACTCTTATTCTACTGTTTAAGACATTGTGGACAATGTCTCATTTAGGTTTGAGGGTGGGGAATAGTTGTAGTATTTTGTTGTTTTTATTTTTAGTCAAAATTTTTTCGAAAAATACAAAAAAAATTGAAAAACGTTTACAAATATATATATATATATATATATATATATATATATATTGTGTTTTTGTGTTTTTAACTTGATTAATTGGGTGAAATTGGTGTGAGATAGTTGTGTAAGGAGTTTCCACTCCCGAGACGTATCTCAAACCTATTTCGGAACAAGTTAATTTTTGTTTATTTCCTTTTAAATTATTTAATTTGTGAATTCTCCATAATACTAACTAAAATGGATCTTCATATGCTCAGTTGGCAGGTATTATCAATATGCATGGTAACATACGGACATAAGCTGCAATTGAAAAGTTTGTAATATTTTGTGCTCTAGTTTAATTGGAGGAAGCATCTCAAAAAGCAATGAAAAAAAAAACATCTGAGATCCGAGTTATTAAGTCCGTAGGGGTTTTTTAACACCTAGTGCCCTAAAACCAACTGGTTTGGGAGTCACTGGCCTAAAGCTCGCTACATGGATCAAGGATGTTGCAAAAATATATATATCTGAAGTCTGAGTAATTAAGTCTGTATGGGTGTCTTAACACCTGGTGCCCTAAAGCCAACTGGTTTTGGAGTCACTAGCCCAAAGCTCGCTACATAGACAAAAGATATTGTATATAAATAAATAAAAAATCAAAATCAAAAAAATTATTCCATTGCTGCAAAAAGGTGTGAATTCTGATAAAACTTTAGGACAAAAATATTACTCTCTTATCAACTGCACTTGTGACTTTTGTGGGCAAAATTGAGTTGATTAATATTTTGTTGGTTGTGTATATGGAGAATGGTAAATATAATCGGAGAATTTACTTATTCGGTAATTTAGAAAGAAAGAAAACAACTAGTGACTTGGAGTAGAAGTTTCACCTGCTTAATCACTAACTTATTTATTCTCTTTTCTCTTGTCATTTTGCTTTTGTGTGCATTAGTTTTACTATCTTTTTACTTTTGTAAAATGTTTGTGGGTATCATTGCTGTAAACCCTCACGAGACTACAACTCGTCCATTAGGCACACCTAGGGGTTTAAAGGCTTGTTGCATACGCTAAATGCAACCGTGATCCCTACGAAAGTGGCTTAGCTTAATTTTATTTTTATGTTTTTTTATTTTTTTATTTTTCTCGATGGCTAGCAAAATGTTAGTTTTGGGGGTGTGATGAGTGGTAAATGTATCACTATTTCCCACTCATTTGACCTAATATTTTGTATAGTTTCTTGAGTTTTATGAATATTTTGATGTGTTTTGTGTTATTTTGTAGATAAATAAAGTTTCAGGACATTCTGGAGGTGATTTGCGGACAAAACAGTGAAAAATAGACAAAAGGGAAAAATCGTCTTTTGGCGTGTCGTGCCGCTCAAGCCTTCTGCGTTGCGACCCCTAACGTGCGCCACTCCATGCTAACATGCATCAGGGACACGTGTCAGAATATGAGAAGTTTGACTTGGCTAACGTGCGTCGTGCCACGTGTCAACATCACATCATATCTGCTAACGTGCGTCGTTCCATGTGTCATCATCCTATGGTACCGACAATCTCCATCGCCACGTGTCAGCCACATCATCGCCATGTCAGCAGAAGACCGAGTCAATTTTGCCACGTCACTTCCACATCATCATCAGCCAATCACAGCGCACCACGTGTCGAAATCCTACGGTGCCGACAATCGCCATCGCCACATATCGCCACGTCATTGCCACGTCAGCTCAATCATATAGCTCACAGTCGCCTCTGCCACGTTTCACCTTATCACCTTATCCATTGCCACGTGTAGAGCTCTTTGTGTTCCACGTCGCCAATCACGCGCGTCGCGACATGAGTTGCGAGTCGCGACGCGTCACCACCACCAAGGCCTATAAATTCAGCTCATTCTTCTGATTTCAGATGTACCTTCCTCTCTGAATTCTCTAATGTAAATAAGGATTTTGTATCTAATTTTCCTTAAATTTCAGTTTTGTAATTAATTTTTAGCTATTTTCTATAATAATAATTTACTTTCTTTACTTTTTCAGTTTTTACTATTCAGCTATGATGAGGTAACGTCCCCCTGCTATGGTGAAAGTAAAACTTTTATTACTGCTATTTAGATTAATCTCCCATAATTATAATATATTCACTACTTAAAATTTGACTTAACAAGGATACCGCTATATTGGTCGGTTGGTAATCAATTATAAACTGGTTTTAATCTGATTAAGCATGGATACCGCCTGGTTGGTCGGTTGGTAATTTACCGCGTATATGGCTGGTTTATGGACAAATATTGATATCGTCTGGCAGGTCGAACTTAATTTGACTTAATCAGGTTACCGCCTATATGGATGGTTGGTAATGTTATCACAAGTTAATATATTATATTAAGGGAGATATCTAAATTAGTAGTGGTAAAAGTAGTTCCTTTAACCCTAGCATTTTATTTTATTGTAATTTTACTTTTCAGTATTTACTTTACCGTATTTACTTTTCAGCATTGTACTTTATGTCTTTTATTTTTAAGTTTTTACTACCCTTAGATATGTGTCGTAACTAAATTAGTCATCCAGGGTTGTGATGAATTTTAATATCACCGGTTTATAAGGGGTTATTTCATAGTTTGGGTAATTTAAAGGTTTACTTATTAAGTCTTAAGCTTAATGCGTCTTGTTAACTGGCCATTAATAAGATTGATCTGGTAAATCTAAAATAAACTTGACAAATGAATTTTAGGTTTCAGCCTTAGACTTAGTAGCCCACAATCTTCCTTGAGGATAGATAACCCTTTAATAGATTTCCTTACAGGATAGACATATATCTGTCGGGCGAGGGTAGCCATAATTGGAACTTAAACTTAATGAATCCAGGTAATTTGTTTGACATAGACATATGGTTCAATTGGGTTAAACTTGGTATTTGCATCTGACCATCGACATAGGCTTTTGCATAATTTCGTGTTCCAGGTTAGTAAACCGATATATTACACAAACATGAAATAACCACATCATCTTTAAAAAGATATTTGAAGAAATCACAACCCTGGATAGTTTCTTAATTTGGAATTTTCCTCAACCTACTTTTGCGCAATTTTATTCACTTATTTTTAAATTTAAAATCATCACCATTTCAAATCAATCAATGAATCTTTTAGATATTAGTAATCATTTAGCCTCATAAAAATTAATAGCTTAGATTTTAATTCCTCGTGGGATCGATACTTTTTATACTACTTGAACAACACGTGCGCTTGCGTTATACGCGTGTGAAAGCACCGGTCAGATGCATGATCACATAGCTTAATGTTAAAATAAGGCTAATAAATTGTATTAGAATGCTTTGGAAGTATAAACACAATATGTTTATTATTATGTCAAAATATTTATGTTAGACATAGACATAAAATTAAAGATTTGAACTCTAGATTAAAGCTTAGATTTATGGCCACCATTCTAGAATCACTTGACCACCTTTGGGTGACCTAGAATTGTTCATGAGTCATTTAATTGTGAGATTCTATTTTGGGTTATATTTTGATTCAAATAAATTCATATTTATATTTAGAATTTATATATGTTTATTTTATAACATGTGTTGTGGTTTGTTTTGAAATTAAAATTATTTTGAGTGATTTAAACTGTTTAAGGTTTTATTTTAGGAAACAAAAGAGCATGGTATTGCAGCGCAACAAAGTTGCGCTGCAACGCCATGCATGTTGTTCCGCAGCTGATCAGGTGTAAACACACACGTTACGCAAGCGCACGTATCGCTCAAGTAGTATAAAATGTATCGTTCCCACGATGACTTAATACCTAAGCTATTAATATATAAAGCCAAATATTTACGAGTATCTAATTGATTGATTGTTGTTTGATTGGTGATTTTAAACTAAAGACAAGTAATTAAAATAGTACGAAAGTTTTTAAAGAAAAAATCAATATTAAAAAACTATCTAGGGTTGTGAATCCTTCCAATATCTTTTAAAGATGAAGTGATTATCTCATGTTTGTGCAATATATCGATTTATTACCCTGGAACACGAAAATACGCAAAAGCCTCTGTCGATTGTCAAATGCAAACACCCAAAGTAATTCAATTAATCATATGTCTATGTTAATCAAATTACATGAATTCATTAAGATTAAGTTCCAATTGTGGCTACCCTGTCCGACAGGTATATGTCTATCTTGGAAAGAAATCTACCTAAGAGTCTTTTGCCCTAAGGTTAGATCGTGAGCTATTGAGTCTAAGGCTGAAACCTAAAATCCCTTCGTCAAGTTCATTTTAAGTTTACCAAATCAATCTTATTAGTGGCCAATTAACATGAAGCATTAAGCTTAAAACTCAATAAATAAACCTTTATATTACCCAAGACACAAAATAACCACTTATAAAATGGTGATATTCAAATTCATCAAAACCCCAGATACGGTATTTAGTTACAACACATATCTAGGATTATTAAAGACATAAATAAAGAAAATGACATAAAATAAAGCTTGAATATTAAAAAGGTAAAATAAACAATAAAATAAAATGATGGGGTTAGAGGATCCACATTTATTACTTCTAATTTAGAAATCTCTCTTATTATAATATATAAATTGCATAACATTACCAACCGACCATATAGGCGGTATCCTGATTAAGTCAGATTTTTTATTAATTCCAACCGACCATAAAAGCAGTATCCAATTAAGTCAGGTTAAAATCAATTTAATTAAGTTCAACCGACCATAAAGGCGGTATCCCATTAAGTCAGTTTTTAAGATAGTTTATATATTATAACTAAGGGAGATCAATCTAAATTATAATAATAAAAGCTTTACCTTTCACCCCAGCAGAGTGGAGTTACCTCATCCTACTTAAAAGTAAAATAAAGAAAGTTCTATTGTTTAAAATAAAAATTAAATACAAGAAAGCTGTAAATAAACAAATAAGATACAATCTTCTTAATATTCTTAAGGGAATCCCCATAAGAAGGTATGAAAATTTCAAATGAATTCGGCCTAAATTTATAGGTAAAATTTGGTCTGCGCGTCGCGACGTGTGAAGTTCTACGCGTCGCGATGCGCCGTTGATCTTTGATGCGTGTATGCTACTTTCACACAATGATGACACATGGCTGTCGGTAGAATTATTGGCTCGGTGTCCCGACAAGTGAAGGCTTGCGCGTCGTGACACTGACGTCATACTGACACAAGGAATGACGCGTGTCGACAGAGTAAATTATTGTGTTGACGTCATGATGACGTAGCGATGATGAAAGTGCTGACGTATATGATGATGTGGTGATGATGCGTGTCGGTAGAATAATAATTGAGGCTAACGTCATGAAGATGCGTGTCGGAAGACGAATTACGTCAATGCGTCGCGACGCGAAAATTACATTTTTACCATTTTTCCGGTTTTTTTCTGTTTTAGCCTTGATTTGCTTCCATTGAGTCCTGAAATCTTATTTATCTACAAAATACACAAAACAAATCAAAATATTCACAAAACTCAAGAAACTATAAAAAAAATATTAAGTAAAAGGGGCGGTAAATAATTATATATTTTCCGCTTATCACACCCCCCAAACCTAACATTTTGCTAGTCCTCGAGCAAAACAATAAAATAAAATACAATAAACAACTTTAAAATAAAATAAACTAAGCCACTTTCATAGGGATCACAGTTGCATTTAGCGTATGCAACAAGCCTTTAAACCCCTAGGTGTCCCTAATGGACAAGTTGTAGTCTCGTGAGAGCTTACAGCAGCAATACCTGTTGGACAATTATGACCCATAGCGTCACTATTTGTATAGATCATGGTGTTGTTGTACAAATTAACTATGTGACAAAGGAGATTGCACTCTTATCATTTGTGATTAGATCACCTAGATGTATAAATCATAGCAGGTCCCTATGATTAGTTCCTGGATTGAGATCGATATGAGACAGTATCAGTCCACGAAGGATTAATCATTAAATATCCTTAGTCAGAGCATTGTCGAGATTGGACATCGATAAATGTGTAAAAGACTAGTATTACACTTGTGCGCGTTGTGAGGGCACAACAGCATAGTTCTCATATATTTGGGTATAGGATACTCATGCAAGTGTAATAGGAGGTTGTGTTTTACCGATGCTACGGGAAACAGCTTCGCTCTGGATAGACCCCTCGGAATTCCTGGGTATAAGATTCAACGATGACGTATGACTCGCACTTAATTAATCTGGGATTAATTCGATGAGAGAGAAAATTAATCTAGGATTAATTACGGAGATATTTTATCTGGGATAAAATATCATTTAAAGAGAGATAACGATTAATTTGGAATTAATCGATTAAATAATATATTTGATATATTATACGAAATTGGATTTCGATGCGGAATTAAAATTAGATTTTAATTCGGGCGAACGAGTTAATTTAGAATTAATTCGTTAGCGACGTAAATAGTGATTTCGCTAGGCGTAATTATTTAATTACGTCGCAACGGAAAATTTGTTAATTTGGAATTAGCGAACTCGAGCCCGAGAGTATTTGCGAGTGCATTTGTATTTCGAATTCGAGTGCGGCACGCAAGTCACACCAAGTGTCAAATCATTAGTCACATCAAGCGTCAAATCACTTGTTACTTTGAGTGATGTGACTTGACAAGTTGATTGATTGAGTAATGTGACTTGATGTAGTGGTTGGCAAAATCTTTAATCATTTGACTTTTTGAAAGCAAATGTATTATATCTTTATTTGATTTTTTGAAAATCAATTAAAGTATATATGATACACTTTCTCTTTACCAACCAAAACAACTATCCCTCTTCTCTTTCTTCTCTCCAAAAACGCCCAATGGGCTGCTGTTTTCTTTCTATTTTCTGGTTCACTGCCGTGAATGGAGGATAAACAAATAATGATTTGTGGCAAATCATCAAGGTGCTAGCACACTCTAGGAGGCATACAAGGTGATAGGGAAACCATCTAATGAGCAAGGAATGACCAAACAAAGCTTGGAGCTTCATGGATCAAGCCAAATCCGAATTTGAAGACTCAAAAATCTACCACTGCCGAGCACCTTAGAGGAGCAGAAAATGATTTTGTTCTTCGTTGCATCCAATCCGTTCAATGTGAGTATGATTCCGCCATTCTCCTTTGTGTATTCATACTTGTTTCTTGCTTGATAATGATCCTTGGGATGTTTAGAAAACACCAACAATACCCACAAACGTTAAATGCACACAAAATCAAAAATATCAAACAAGTTAGTGACTAAACAAGTGAAACTCTTATCCAAGTTAATAGTTGTTTTCTTTCTTTCTTTATAAAGTCCAGTTTTTGCCCTTATTTGTTCCATATTTCATCCTGATTGATTCCATTAAGTCCCGATTTTATTTTATCTGTAAAATAAATAAAAACACATCAAAACGTTCATAAAACTCGGGAAACTATACAAAATATTAGGTCAAATGGGTGGTAAATATTGATATATTTTCCGCTCATCACACCCCCAAACCTAACATTTTGTTAGTCCTCGAGCAAAACAAACAAAATAAAATGAAATAAATAAATAATTAAAACTAAATTAATCTAAGCCACTTTCAAATGGATCATGGTTGCATTTAGCGTATGTAACAAGCCTTTAAACCCCTAGGTGTCCCTAGTGGACGAGTTGTAGTCTCATGAGGGCATACAGTGAAGATACCCACAAACGTCAATGAAATGCACATAAAATCAAAAATACAAAAGAAAATAAAATAAACAAGTTAGTAACTAAACAAGTGAAACTTCTTATCCAAGTTAGTAGTTGTTTTCTTTCTTTCTAAATTTCCAAATAATTGAATTCTCCTATTATTTTTACCATTATTCATATACACAACCAACAAGGTATTAATCAAATCATTGTGCCCACAATATTCATAAGTGTAGTTGAAAAGAGAGTAATATTTTTGTCCTAAATTTATATCAGAATTCACACCTTTTTATCAATGGATTTTTTTTTATATATAACATCTTTAATCCATAGAGCGAGCTTTGGGCCAGTGACTCCCAAACCAGTTGGCTTTAGGGCACTAGGTGTTAAGACACCCATACGGAATTAATTACTCAGATCTCGGATGTTTAAAGGTTCTACCGTTTGACGCGAACAATCTCTGCTTACTAAGGCAAGATGCCCGGTTACTAAGTAGAAACTTTATTATTATTCTTAAGGTAATCCCCGGAAGAAGGTATGAAAAATTCAAATGAATTCGGCCTCAATATATAGGCAAAATATGGTCTGTGCTTCGCGACGCATGAAGCTCTGCATGTTGCGATGCGTCGTTGATCTTTGATTCGTGTACGTGGCTTTCACGATATGATGACACGTGTCTATCGGCAAAATTATTGACTCGGCATAGTGATGCGTGAAGGGTTGCGTGTCGCGATGCTGATGTCATGCCGACGCAAGGAAATGGACACTGACAAAATAAACAAAAACATTAAGATACATTAAACATTTTCAAAATACATCTGACGTCTCAAAGTATATCTACATGATTTACCACTAACAGTGGATGACACTAAATATATAGCACCCTTATGAATAATACCAATGTTTCCTATTAATGTATCCTTGTAATCAGTCAAAACATCTACTCGCACAAAATGATAAATAGTCTCTAAACCATGCCGACATTGTTCTGACCCACCGGCTCCACTAAGTTTATATCTTAGTTTCCTCAATATTTTAAAACGATCAGACAAATCAGGATCAATAACCCAAGTTTCTAGGTTCCCTTCACCAACCCCAACAAATATAATTATCTGCCAAAGGTACTATCTCTAATGGCGCATTATCACTCACTATAAAAAATAAAACGTGATGAACGATTAGATCTTCTTTAGCATCCGGACCTAGTTAAACATTACCTATTAGCTTTATACATTTCACAACAATCTTATCTAACTGACGGTCAGACTTTTTGTTGCCCAAAGAAACACCATTAAGCAATCTAGACACCCCACCATTATTAAAAACTATGTCCCTAAATTCTTCATCATACACCTGTAACTTCCTAGGGGATACTTTATTTCATTTAATATATCGAGGAATATTTTGAACATAACGCTTACGCACGTATGTAAAACACGCAGGATGATACTAGGACCTATTCCGATAACTACGTCTATAACCACTCATTCCCTGAGTCGTCTTTTTCCGGTATACCACTGGAGTTCGATTGAAGCTCTGACTGCCTCCTACCATTCTTAATATATAACTCTATGGACCTAAAAATAATGCACGCCTTGTCCCGCAAGCTCTTCCACAAGAATCGAACATATGTCCTACTTTATTTTGAATCATAAAATTTCCCCCCAAAAAATATCTCTTCACTAGTCCGGTTACATCTGAACCATACACGTGTAACTACTTTAATCTAATGGCTACCGACACTAAAACAGTGAAAAATCCATATCCATTTCTGGATGAGGGAAAACCTTAGTAATAATATATAAGGTTTTCACTATAAATAAGCCTAATCCAAAAATCTATACCTTAGTATAAAAGCATGCAATTTTGTGGATAGACCCTTCTTTGCAATTATCCAATTCTTCACTGACCTAATTGTAACACTTTCAAAATATGAGACCTCCTACTCAAACTAAAAAATTTAGAGTTATTGGTAAGTCCGTATTCCTTACATATCCTAAATGTCCTCTTATCCCCTTATTCGTACTTGACCATATCTGGTCTCTCTTCTCTACTCACAAACCAACAAACATACGCGTTGCTTCTGAAAATCACAAAGACGGGGAGCCACACTTACACATCATCATCCAATGCAATAAAAGATTCGATATAAAATATCACAATTTATGTGATATCACTGACCCAAATTTATTCACCAACGAATGTGATGAACTACTAGTTTATCACCCAAACATCTAGGTACCTCGATCTGATGTCGCTGTTCACGATTACATAAGCAAGGGTGGGGTATACGAGGAAAGAGGTACAATCAAAGCTCTAAGGAAGTCCCCTCAGAAAAACAGAGATAAAATTTAGACGGCCTTACTCCAAGAATCCACATCAAAGACAGATTTCCTTAACAAAGTAGAAAAAGAACAACCATATATTTTCGCAACACAACTTAAAAATCTGCAGTATGCGGTTGACCATAAATGGCCTACAGCGCCTGTAGTATACACACCAAGATAGAACAACTTCATGGGTTTGCCTGAACCATTACAATAATGGGCAACGAAAAATATATTTGTGTACGTAAACAATGGGTACAATAATTTTTTGGATAGGAGGATCACATCTTGGTTGCCAATGAACATGAAAGTGTTCTTGGTGATCTAGAGAATAGATTGATGAACAATTTTACAGAAACTCATGAAACCCGTGACTTTCGTGCAGGACCCGGAGAATAGACCACACCGTTGCCGGAACTTTATCCTTGAAGGCCCATCCAAAATGGGTAAAACTCAATGGGCTCGTAGCTTATGCCTACATAACTATTTATGTGAAGGTGTCGATTTCACTACCTTTAATAATAATGCTTTGTACAATATAATAGACTATATTCCCTTCCAGTATTTACCATGTAAGAAAGGCCTATTGGGGTGTCAGTACGACTTTTTATGTAATGAAAAATACCGCACTAAAAAAGTAATTAAAGGCGGTATTCCTAGTATAGTTTTATATAATCCGGACTCCAGTTACGAATCTACGATGCGACAAGATCTATCGTTCTGGGCTTGGGCTGAAGAAAATGTTATTTTCTTTACAATTTCGGGGCCTCTTTTTCAAACTGAAGAGTAAAGGATTTATATTTCATATTATCAACATACTTTATTCATAATAAAATATATAAATGTATGTATTTACAAGGAAATGTATCAAGAAATTAGTATTTTGAGCACAAACTCCAACAATTTCTCTCACTTAATCTAGTGACAATTTTGACTATATCTTATACCAATCGCCTCCGCATGTTTTTCAAATAATCTAGGTGGATTGGCCCATGGCCAGTGTTTCTACCATGTTGTCCTCACCAGGTATCTCGTATACAACAACATTTATTCGAGAAATGATTTCTCGAATGATGTGGAACTTTGGATCCATATGCATCTAGCCTTCTACTCATTTGCTTCCGCAAAAATAATATTGTTATCATAATTCATCATAATCTAATTCTTGATGTTTGGGATCATTCCCAACTCCATGACAAGCATTCTAATCCAGATAGGTTCTTTTACAGCTTCCAAAGTAGCAATATATTCCACCTCTAAGATGGAATCAACTATCAACCTTTGCTTGAAATATTTTCAAGTAACTACAACATTGTTAAGGGAAATTATGAATCATGTTGTAGAATTTTTTTCATCATGATCTAATTGGAGATCTAAATCCATATACCAACTAACCTACATTTCACTTTCTCCATAAATCAGAAACTTAAACTTAGTACCCAAAAGATACTTTAGGATATGTTTAATGATCATTTGATGGTTGTTACCTGGATTAGATTATTTCTACTGATTACAATAACCACGAAGTTAATATCAGACCTTGTAAATGACATGACATGTCTTATGCTTCCAAAGCATAAAGTTGATTAGACAACCTAATCTTTTTATCCCCCGTCAGAATAAACATCTTCTTTAAAATGTGATTGCCAACAATTACTAAACACTCTAGGATCATATCCATGTACATCAATTGGGATAATCCAATCAGCTTTTTCTCTATATCTTTATAGAGTTTTATACCTAAGACATAAGAAGCTTTGTCCAGACCATTCATTGAGAAGTTCTAACAGAGGTAAACTTTGATGCCTTGTATTGTCCTACATTAATCCAAATGATCAGGATGTCATCCATATAAAGTATCAAGTATACTACTATACTCCTACCGACCCTCTCATAAACACATGACTCTTCATTTTTTAGAAAACCAGAAAATCTGATTATCTCATTGAAATGAAAATTCCATTTTCGTGAAGCTTATAAACCATACCCGAGATTTAAATAGATACAAAACTCTCCAACTATTCCTAATAGAATTCTTCATTATGAAACCTATTAAAAAATACCGTTTTGACATCCATTTTCAATAAAACCCTAATAGACATTAATATCATTACTGGTGAATATCTCTCATTAAAGTCAACACCAAGTCACTAATTGTAACCTTTAACATTCAATCGATCCTTGAAGGTTTCCAATTTACTATCAGACCCTTGCTTCTATTTGTAAATCAATTTACAACCTAAAGGAACAATTCCCTCAGAAAACGAAACCAATTCCTATACTTGATTTAGATCTATAGGGTCTGACTCTTATTTTTTACTTCCTATCATTTCACGAAGTCGATGTCCAACATCGCTTCTTTATGGGTATTAAGTTCAGTCTCTTCTAATAAAACAACAACATGACTTTTATCTTATATCAAATACAAGCACTCAGGAAGTCTCGGTACCTATTGGACCTACTGAGTGTTTGTATTGAAGGTCATTCACATGTTTGAACCTCACACTTCTTCTATAGTTCATCGACCATAGGTTGGACGTCAATAACATGTCTATAATTACCATCTTCTGCTAGAAATTTGACGAAATGAGCTACGAACACATTTTGATGTTTAGGATCATAAAATTGATACTCCTTGGTAACAAAAGACATATGAAAAACTTATATTAATGCCCTCAAGGCAAGATTTTATTATACCGCGTCACTTTAATATACACAGAACAACTCCAAACCCTAGTATAATTAAGTTTGGTTTCCCACTGATTCATATCTAATATGGAGTTATAGGAACGACTTTAGAAGGAAATCTATTCAATAAATGAATAATGGTTAGAAGAATGTACTATCACATATTGTATCTAATAAAGTCTGATTTCTCTTTTTGAGTACTTCATAGTATTCGAATGAGGATATTAAACGAGAATCCAATTCTCTTTTCAAACAGGTAGCTAAATTATTGCTCATATATTCATCGCATTGATCTAATGAAAGCCACTATGAGCAGTTCTACTAACACTCAACCTTCTTGTAATTATTAAAATGAAAAATGTAATTACCATAGTCATTCTGACATATAAGGATCTGAATATTATTTCTATCATATAAATAAAAAGAATTATTCTTAATATTTACACAATAACTTTATGTATGAAGTATAAAGAGTGCAATATTCGCCATATATCTTAGTACAAAATGACAGTCATACAACATAATGCTCTCACTACCCAAGGTAATCTTATATATTTCCAATCTACATCCAAAAAGTCTCCACTTCTAAATCACAATTGCATATTTCCAGGTTTACATTCCTACTTACCCAAAACCCATGTAATGAATTACAAAAGTAAACGGGATAAACCGAATCTAAAATCCAGCTAGATGAAATGGCTTCACAAGCCAACAAGATATTAGTAATAGGAAAAATAAACATTTCTTATGCATAGGTTCCATCTCTCATAATGTGCAAAAGATATTCCGGACAATACCCCTCCTAGTGTCTGATCTTTCCACAATGATGGTATGTATCTTTAGTATCTTTATTTAGTTTATGTGCATATACAAATGCATCATAAATTGAAAAAGTGATAGATCCATTTGTTGGAGTTGGTGCTTGGACTGTCAATCCGAATTGTATATTTTATTATTTATTAATAAAATAACTACATTTTCATTTCATACCTTATTAATGGTATTGTAATTATGTGTATTAGATTGATGTATAGATATGATAAGAATGACATCGACCTTGGAATAGTCTTGTAGTAATACTGGACACTAAGTGGTCTGACATTATGATAAGTATTACTATTGTAAATTATTTTTAAAGCGAGTGTGTATGTGTGTGTGTGTGTGTGTGTGTGTGTGTGTGTGTGGTGTGTGTGTGTGTGTGTGTGTGTGTATTCCTAGCCGTTGGTTTTAGAATACGGTCAAATTCATAAAACTTAGAAGACTATAACATGTCGTATATTGGAATTGGAGTTCCAATGGTTTAACACACCACCGTCAATAGGAATCTCCTCGAGTAGAGTAGTATATGTAATTGATCGGTGAAATCACTCACATTACGCGAGCGTACGTATCGCTCAAGTAGTATAAAATGTATCGATCCCACGAGGATTTAATACCTTAGCTATTAATTTATGACGTTAAATATTTACGAGTATCTAATAGATTGATTGTTGATTGGATGTTGATTTTTGTCTGAAAATAAGTAAATAAAACAGTACGAAAGTAAATTAAAGGAAAATTCAATATTATAAAATTATCTAGGGTTGTGAATCATTCCAATAGCTTTTAAAGATGAAGTGGTTATCTTATGTTTGTGTAATATATCGGTTTATTAACCTGGAACACGAAATTATGCAAAATCCTCTTCCGATAGTCGTCAGATGCAAATACCCAGTGAACCCAATTTATCATATTCCTATGTTAACCAAGTTATCTGAATTCATTAAGATTAAGTTCCAAATATGGCTACCCCACCCGACAGGTATATTCCTATCATGTAAGGAAATATATTAAGGGTTATCTATCCTTAAGTGAGATCGTGAGCTATTGAGTCTAAGGCTGAAACCTAAATCCCTTTTCCAAGTTCATTTTCAGTTTACCAAATCAATTTTATTAATGGCCAGTTAACAAGAAGCATTAAGCTTAAGGCTCAATAAATAAACCTATATATTACCCAAACTATAAAATTACCACTTATAAACCGGTGATATTAAAATTCATCACAACCCTAGATACGGGGTTTAGTTACAACATATATCTAGGACTAGTAAAGACATAAATAAAGTAAATGACATAAAGTAAAGCTTAGAAATTAAAAAGGTAAATAAAGCAATAAAGGAAATATTGGGGTTATAAGATCCACTTTTATTACTTCTATTTTAGATATCTCCCTTATTATAATATATAAACTTTGCATGACATTACCAACCGACCATATAGGCGGTATCCTGATTAAGTCAGATTTATGATTAATTCCAACTGACTATAAAGGCGATATCCAATTTAGTCAGGTTAAAATCAATTTAATTAAGTCCAACCGACCATAAAGGCGGTATCCCATTAAGTCAGGTTTTAAAATAGTTTATATATTATAATTTAGGGAGATTAATCTAAATATTAGTAATAAAAGCTTAACCTTTCACCCCAGCAGAGGGGAGTTACCTCCTCATACTGAAAAGTAAAAATAAAGACTGAAAAGTAAAGTAAATAAAGAATTATTGCGTAAAATAAAAAATTAAATACAGAAAGCTGTAAATAAACAAACAAGATACAATCTTCTTAGTATTCTTAAGGAAATCCCCGAAAGAAGGTATGAAATGGAATTCTGATTTCGGCCTCAATTTATTGGTAAAGTTTGGTCATACGCGTCGCGATGCGTGGAACATTGCGTGTAGCGACGCACCGTTGATTTGTGACGCGTGGCAGACGCTTCATGAGATGATGACACGTGGGTATCGGTAGAATTATTGGCTGAATTATTGGCTCGGCATCACGACTCATGAGGTTGTGCGTGTTATGACGCTGATGTCATGCTGACGTAAGCAATGACGTGTGTCTTTGATGATTGTCGACAGCATATGATGACGACACGTGTCCGACACATTTTAGCTGATTTTCTATGATGTTGACACATGGCAGATGCATGTTAGCAAGTGCGCATGATAGTAAGCTTCTCTGATTTTGACACGTGTCCGGCGCACGATAGCGGTCGCGACGCATAGGTGATGCGTGATGCAGAAATGATGATTGGCCATTTTGTCTATTTTTCGCTGTTTTGGCCCCAAATTGATTCCAGTGAGTCCTGAAACCTTATTTATCTACAAAATACACAAAACACATCAAAATATTCACAAAATTCAAGAAACTATACAAACTATTAAGTCAAAGGGACGGTAAATATTGATATATTTACCACTTATCAGTAATCTTTTGACTATAGGATAACATTGATTTTGTGTGAGATCCTCCATATTTTGATTCTATGTATGTCAGAAACATTTCATAGTCTAGCCTCTAGATGTTCGTTGGGTGTGGACCGATGCACTCAGTAATCAAGTGCGAAGAAAGATAGAATCTGTCAGCCCGTATGTGTACCATAAGGGGTTTAGGTATCCATGTGAGTAAAGTTACGATTCTTAAAGCTTTGTCCAAAGTCGATCACCTAGGGTGGATCGCATCAATTATGAAGAATCGTGGACATGTCGACATGAGATGTGCGCCTCGAAAACTTGACGGTGTATTCTATGTTTCATAAACATAACTCGGATAGCCTACGATAGAGGGATTGTTAAACATATGTGATGACCTCGACTTGTATAGTTCAGAAAGGTCGTTCGTGTTCTTTGTGAATTCCGAGGTGGCCAAATTACATACATATTAGCTAGGCTTATATGACGAACATGTCTGAATTTAGAGAGTCCCAATATGAAGTGTACTCGTTGAGTACTTAGGTAGCCAATTAATTTTGATAAAAGATAATATTTGATATTATAATTATCAACTAAGATAACCAAGTGTTATTAGATAACATTGATTATTTACTTTGACCTAATTGGATTAATTCAATAATTACACAATGGCTTAATTGTAAAATCATAATTATCTACAATTTGAGGATATTATAGTAATTGTAAGTATGTAATAATAGGTGATTTTGGATTGATTTAATTGGATTAAATCAAAGTGGCAAACATTGAACTAATCCATTTCCTAATCTTTGTCTTGATTTAATTAGGTTAAATCAAATTGGTAGACAATAGAGATTAGTCACACCTAATTATACATATTTGGACAAATTAGATTAAGCCCACCTAAAAGTTGATTAAAAATTTTGTTAATTAAAAATTACCTAAGTTTTGTTATAAATAGAAAGATTTTAATTAGGCAAAGAAAAAGCTTGAGAAAGCTAAAAACAAACAAGAATTGGAGAAATTAGCTTCGGTTAGAGAAGTGTTTAGAGAAGCTTTGTGAGAACTCTACGACATTTCAATTAGGAGAAATTAAGATTGGATCTTGGAGTGAAGCTTGCTAGCATTGGAATCAAGATTGAATCTTGGAGTCAAGCTTGCTAACTTTGGAATTTCTCCACAACATTTCAACAATGAGAAGTAGATTGGATTTTTGAATCAACCTTGCTAAGTAAATTTGATCTTCTCCAAAATTTATATTTTTCATTATTGAGTTTTTCATCAGTGAGACATATAGTGATGAATTATGTATTAGATACATAATGTTGAAATTAGGCTAAATAATTGTGTTAGGATACTTTGGAAGTATAAACATAATATGCTTGTAATTGGGTCAAAATATTTATGTTACATATAGACATAAAATTAGAGTTTGGAACTCTAGATAATAGCTTAGAGCTAAAGCTACCATTCTAGAATCACTTGACCACCTTTAGGTGACCTGGAATTGTTCACGAGTCACTTTATTGTGGGATTCTAATTTTATTTGTGTTTTGGATTCAAAATTTATGCAATTACATATTTAGAATAAATTTATATTTCTGTAAAAATATTTGATATTTTGAAAAGCTTGATTTTTGTTCTATAACATTTGTTGATGTTTGTTTTGATGTTAAAATTATTTTTGGGTGTTTTGAAAATGTTTAGGGAAGGTTAGAAGTAATTAGGGTTGAAAACCCTATTGTCTTCAGCTCTCTATTTCATGAGAGCTGAATGGCTGAAGGAACAAACATTTGAAAAGAAATAAAAAAAAATAGTCAGTACACACTATAGCGCACGCGTCACGCACTACGGGCACTGAATTTTGTTTTCCCCGTTTTTGAGTTTCCGAACTCCGATCCAGCCCCGGTTTTTTCTTATACACTCGTAATAAAATAGCGTATTTCATTAAATTATTTGAAATTACACACATACTTAATATCCATTGGTTAGACCCATTTTCACTGCAAGGGGTACCGATCCAAACCTAGGGGTTCCACATCCGCCCCAATAGAATGGTATCAGAGCAAGGCTTAACCACACAACAGATGTTGCATGTTAGATATGTATTTGAATCTATACCTCTATATTTTAATTTAATTATACATAAGACATAATTGATATGTAAAGCATGTTTTAAATTAAAATTTTAACCTAATTAAATTAGTATCTTGATTGTCATTAATCTCCGATGATTAGGTGATTACTTTATTTTAAGTATTAGTATTAGTAATTTTGAAGCATTATTAGAAATTTTTTCTTGTCAATACGAAGATGAATGAGTTCTTAATACTTATATCCAATATCGTCATTAGTGTGAGGGTATAAGTGCTCAGAACTTAGGTTGTTCCGGTAAAACATTAGATGTAGAGTGATGAGTTAACGCAATCACCCAATATCGTCATTAGTGTGAGGGTTTACATACAAAGCTCATTAGTGCACATTGACAAGTATACACCTAGAACACGTCTTAATCCAATATCATCATTAGTGTGAGGATAAGAAATGGTTTATGACCAAACTAGGAGTCACATGAAGTGATTGACCTTGGAGGTCTACCTAATGAGTTTATAAAAGCCAATATCATCATGAGTGTGAGTCTGGAGTAAATTTCATGGGATCCACTTCCCACTATGAAATTTTGATAGTCAAATTTCTATTTTTCCATTAAGGGAGATTACAGAATTACATAAAGTAGTGGGAGGGCACTAATAGATTTAAAACTCCATAATCAATTAGTGTTATTATTTTGAAATGAAAACTGTTCTACTACTATTAAAAATGTTGTATTGTAGATGGTTCCCGCTAATCCATTGATGAGACTTTTGGATACTAATAAACTTAAAGGAGCCGAGAACTATTTCGAATGGGAAATGAACATACGCCTTGTCTTGGAGTTTGAAAAGTTAACTTATGTCACTGTCAATCCACTGCATGTTGAAATCGATCATGACTCCACTCCAGAAGAGCGATAAACTTTTAATAGATGGAAGGATGATAAAATTAAGGTGAAATACTATATTTTTGGATCGACGGCTCCATCTTTGTTGAGACAGTACATTGAACTACCGGTTGCTTGGAGCATCATGCGAACACTCAAGGAGTTATTCGAGGCAAATAAGAGATCTAACTTTATCGAAGGTCTAAAGAATTGTTCCATGCTGAACTCAATGATGGAGGAGCTGTCAGCATTCATATTTTGAATATAATTGACCAGATTCGATACCTAGAACGACAGGGTATTGTGATTAATGAACGACTGAACCGTAATTTTATTATGTCTTCTTTGCCTGGTTTTTAAGATGGCTTTGTATTAAACTTCCATATGCACTTACAAGCTAGCTACGAAAAACTTTATAACATGTTACGTACGGCGGAGCATGACTTGAAGAAAGATAACCCGACATTGTACCTCCATGGTGGAGCTGGCTCTTCAAAGACTTCTGGGAAGTCAAAAGAAAATACAGATGGGAAAGAAAAAGATATCAAAGAAGAACTCCAAGAAGTACAAAGGTGAAAAACCACAAGTAGCTCGTGATCAATGTCTACACTGTAAGAATTCTGGACACTGGAAGAATGACTGTCCAGAGTTGATAGGAAAAACAGGACCCTCAGGTACGCTTTGTGTTTTTCCAATTATTGACATCTCATTAGCCTTAGATGCAAATAGTGGATGGGTGTTAGAAACTGGCAGTCCTACTCATATTTGCAACTCCCTACAGGTAATGAGGGTAAAAAGAAGGGTGAATAAAGGGGAGACCTAGCTTAGAGTTGGCAATGGCGAGACATTGGATGTTAAAGCCATATGAACGGTTGTTTTAGATCTCCCCAATAGTTGTAAATTAAATTTACAAGACTGTTATTATATACCCTCATTTATCAGACAAATAATATCACTGCCAATATTAGATAAAGAGGGATATAAAATAAACATTAAGAATGAAACTTTATGTTTATATGATAAAGATAATTTATTGAACTGTGAATGTTCTTTATCAAACGGTCACTATGTTTTGGAAAAATATAAAGATGACTTTAATGTTGAAGAAAATACAAGTAGGAAATCTGAATTAAATAATATTGAATTGTGGCATATGAGATTGGGCCACATAGGTGTTAGGCGTCTATCCAAATTTTTAAAGGTTGATTTGATTGAAATTCTTACCTTAGATCCTTATCCGATTTGTGAGCCATGTATCCAAAGAAAGATGACAAATGCCCCATTTCTAGGTGTTTGACATCGTGCTAGAGACGTATTGGAACTAAAACACAATGATGTGTGTGATACATTAAATCATGCCGCTCATGATGGTTCAACATACTTCGTGACTTTCAGGAATGATAAGTCTAGATATGGATATGTCTATTTGATGAGAAATAAATCGGAAATATTTGACAAGTTCAAAATATTCCGAAATGAAGTAGAAAAATAAACCAATAAATTCATCAAGTGTCTTAGATCAGATAGATGCGGTGAATACATGAGTGAAGAATTTAGAAATTATTTAAGGGCAAATGCAATTCTTGCCCAATATAGCCCACCAGGAACACCTCAACACAATGGTGTGTCTGAGCGTAGAAATCATACTTTATTGGAAATGGTGCGAATAATTTTGAGCTATACGGATCGTCTTTATTACCTTTGGGGTTACGCTTTACTTAATGTTGCCCACATACTTAATAGAATTCCGTCAAAAGCTGTTTCTACGACCTCCTATCAGATATGGATCGATAGAAATCCAAGTCTTAGACATTTAAAGATTTGGGGTTGTCCTGCATACATTAGAGTTGCGCAGCGGGATAAACTAGCACCCTGGAGGTATAAATGTAGGTTCGTTAGATATCTTCATAATTCCATGGGATATCAGTTCTACGATTCCGAGCAATGAAATATATTTGTTGTCGTTTTGCCACTTTTCTTGAAAAGTAATTTTGAGAGAAAGTGAGAATTGTAGAGAGATTGAACTTGATGAGTTTGATCCCAATATTATGGAACCTAAGATGGAACCAGAGATTCAATTAGGAGAATGATCTACAACACAAGTTTTACGTCAGTCAAATAGAATATCAAAGCCTCCTAAGAGATTGTTTTTAACATCTGATGTGAGCCTTGATGTCTTCCTCTTGGAGGAAATAGATCTGATTACGTATAAGGAAGCGATATTGGATATCGATTCGGGAAAATAGAAGAAAGCCCTGAAATCGGAGATGGATTCTATGCATGACAATCAAGTTCGGGACTTAGTTGAACTTCCTAAAGGAGTTCAACCAATATGATGTAAATGGGTTTACAAAAGGAAGCGAGGGCCCAATGGAAAGGTGGAAACCTTTAAGGCCCTGCTGGTAGCGAAAGGTTACACTTAACTTCTTGAGATTGACTATGAGGAAACCATTTTCACCAGTAGCCATGCTAAAATCCATTAGGATTCTTTTAGCCAATGCAGCATATTACGACTATGAGATATGGCATATGAATGTGAAAACCGCTTTCCTAAATGGATTCCTTGAAGGGGATATTTATATGGAACAACCAGAAGATTTCGTATCCAATGAGAGTTCAAACTTGGTTTGTAAGCTCCAAAAGTCTATTTATGGACTTAAACAGGCATCTCGAAGTTGGAATCGTCATTTTGATGAGATAATTATATTATCAGGATTCATCAAGAATGAGAAAGAACCATATGTTTATAAGAAAGTAAGTGGGAGCATGACAATTTTCCTAGTCTTGTATGTAGATGACATCTTTATCATAGGAAATGATATAAGATTGATACAAAATGTGAAAGCCTAAATTTGCAAAAACTTCTCCATGAAAGATATGGGTGAAGCTTCTTATATACTAGGTATAAGGCTCTACCGGGATAGAGTTAGGAAGCATATAGGGTTTTCGCAATCAACATACATAGATAAGATGTTAGAAAGGTATGGTTTTACCAACTGCAATGCAGAAAATGTACCTTTCTGATATGGCATACATCTTTCGAAGAAAATGGCACCTCAGACTGAGGAAAAGAAAGTTAGAATTTCTAACTTGTCATATGCTTCTTGTATTGGAAGCATAATGTATGTTATGCTATTTTCTAGACCTTGCATCAGTTTCGGCGTCAGTGTGATCAGTGGATATCAATCTGATCCAGGTAATGATCATTGGACAGCCATGAAAAATATCCTAAAATATCTTAAGGGTACTAGAAATAAGTTTCTGATATATTGAGAAAATGAGCTACAAGTTAAGGGTTATACAGACTCTGACTTTCAGGGAGATCCCGATGATAGAAAATCTACATCAAGTTACGTGCTTACCCTTAGCGGTGGTGGGGTTAGTTGGCGATGTTCAAAGTAAGGATCAACACCTGATTCCACCACTAAGGAAAAATTTATAGCGGCTTCAGAAGCTGCTAAAGAAGCTGTATGGATTAGAAATTTTATCACAGAACTTGGCGTTGTGTCTAGTATTGCGGATTCGATCTCATTGTACTGTGATAATAGCGGAGCCATTCTGTAGGCTAAGGATCCAAGGGCGTATTCCAAGTCTAAGCATGTGGAAAGGAAATACCGCGTAATTAGAGAGATTTTTGAATGAAAATACATAGTGGTCATGAAGATTCAAGGACTAGACAACATAGCAGACCCGCTTACAATGACTTTACCTCCTAAGTTATTCGATAAACATGTGGAGGAGATGGGATTGCGGTACCATCCAGTTTAACACTAAGCAAGTGGAAATTTGTTGGAGTTGGTGCTTGGAGTGCCAATCTGAATTGTATATTTTATTATTTATTAATAAAATATCTATATTTTCATTTCATACCTTATTAATGGTATTGTCATTATGCGTTATGGTAAGAATGACATCGGCCTTAGAATAGTCTTGTGTGGTCTGACACTGAGATGAGTATTACTATTTTAAATTATTCTTAAAGTGTGTATATATATTCCTAGTCATTGGTTTTAGAATACTGTCGAATTCCTATCCTAGAAGACTAGCACATGTCATATATTGGAATTGGAGTTCCGACGGTTTAACCCGATGTACCATGAGTTTTGGAAACTCGTATAGGCATGTGGGTTTTGGTTGGACCGAATACTGAATGAATCACAGATGATTCCTAATAGTTGAAAGTACACACCACCGTCAATAGGAATCTCCTCGAGTCGAGTAGCATATGTAATCCGTTGACTATATGATAGCATTGATTTTGTGTGAGATCCTCCACACTTTGATGCCATGTATGTCAGAAACCTTTCATGGCTGGCCTCTAGATGTTTGTTGGGTGTGGACCGATGCACTCAATAATCAAGTGTGAAGCAAGATAGGATCTTTCGGTCTGTATGTGTACCATAAGGGGTTTAGGTATCCATGTGAGTAAAATCACGACTCTTAAAGCTTTGGCCAAAGTCGATCACCTAGAGTGGATCATATCAGTTAGACATGTCGACATCAGATGTGCATCTCGGAAACTTGACGGTGTATTCTATGTTTCCTAAGCACAACTCGGATAGCCTATGACAGAGGGATTGTTAAACATATGTGATGGCCTGGACTTGTATAATTCAGAAAGGTCGTTCATGTTCTTCGTGAATTTGGAGGTGGTCGAACTGCATAAATATTAGCTAGGCTTATATTATGAATGTGTCTGAACTTAAAATGTCCCAATATGAAGTGTACTCGTAGAAAACTTGGGTAGATGATTAATTTTGATAAAAGATAATATTCGATATTATAATTATCAACTAAGATAATCAAGTGTTATTGGATAACATTGATGATTTACTTTGACCTAATTGGATTAAATGGATTAATTCAATAATTACACAATACCTTAATTGTAAAATCATAATTATCTCTACCATTTGAGGATATTATAGTAATTGTAAGTATGTAATAATCGGTGGTTTTGGCTTGATTTCATTGGATTAAATCAAAGTGGCAAACATTCACCATCAGTTATATTTTGTTTAGCATGATTTGAGAAATGGTTTAGAAAAGAAATATTTTCAAAGCATGAGTTTTATGTTTTCGAGGCATGGGGAAAAACCCACCTCAGTATGTAACTTGATTCAGATATGGAATTAACGGAGAGAACATGTACACATGTAGAGGACTGGGGGGACAACGATACGTAACGCGCCCAGATCCTAGTTTAGGACTAGGGATGACAGATGCCCCTAGATCCTATATTCAGAGCTTGGAGGCCCTTTGCAAAGCTCGCTCATTCAAAGCCTACCCTCTCTTCGGAGTTAGGGTTTACTACCCCTAGAAAGCACAGCCTTGGCTTGGGGGACGGTGATACATAATGTCCCAAGACCACTAGTTTCAGGGACATGAGTGGCATGCTTTGGAGGATGGTAATACGTGACGCCCCAATGTCATGGATTTGCACTTCTGGCTCTAGTTAGGCGTATGGGAGGATGGCGATACGTAACGCCCCCATGCGTCAGCTTTTTCATCGACAAATATCAGGATTTTAGAAAACAGTTTTCAGAGATCAGTTTGTAGATATATATTTCAGAAACTGTTTTCAGAGAAAAGTTTTCTAGAAAGGAAAGTTTTCAAAAACAACAGCTTTATAAGAAACCTTAATAAAATATTTTCACAAAGATTTCTATAAAGATAATTGCTTTCAGAAAAGATTTGGTTTGATTTCTAAAATATGATATTTCTTAAAGTATTTCAGTTTTCATTTTAAAATCGTCCACTCACTTAGATCATTCAAACGGTGTAACCCCCTCCCAATTTTCCTTATTTTGTAGGTTACTCAGAGGACGAGCTCGGAAGGACGAATACTTATGGCAATCACTAGGGTATGGAGTCCACCAGGTCAAGTCAGAGTGAGAGAGTCCAGTTGGAGTTAAAGAGAAGTCATGTATCAGTCATTTGTATCGTGTCAGTCATTGTATAAGGATAAAATATGTATCAATATACTTACAAAAGCAAGTGTTATTGAGTATATTGTTATTGATGTTAAACTTGCATATCATGTTTTCTAGTTTGGGCATTGGTCCCATATACGAAATTATGTTAAGGAAAGTTTCAGTATTGTTTGTAATTAGAAGGTCAGTGGCTCAGGGGGATAGTACGGCCTATTCCCTGTCGGTAGCATTTCTGGATTGGGGATGTTACAAAGATGGTATCAGAGCGTGGTCTAGGGATTCAGTGACTGCAGTGGGCAGAGTACTGGGGTCTGGTATATGCAGTATGTCCGGGATACCCTTATACGAGGCACTACCTCTCCAGTATCTGATCCTCGAGTACGTCCTCAAGTCATATAGACAGGTTAGTAAGCATCTCCAAGGCTACTTGAAATTCTTCCAAATAAGTAACCCTAGTTCTTGCTCTAGTTATGAATCATTCCATGATTATTCGAAATTATTAGTAAAAGATCAAGTGAAGTTATGAAACTAGAAAATACAAGTACTAAGAATAGTTACTAAGGGAGTCGGGAAAAGAAAGCCATAAGAAATGAAGAAAATATGCATAAATTTTTAAGCAGCCAGAGACAGAAAGAAATAGTAAAGTTCTAAGGATACCCACCCAGGAAAGTAAGAAGATAAAGATAAAGCTATAAAGAAAAGTAAGGAAAAATTTATAGATGTTCAAATAGCCAGAGACAATAAGTGGGAAAGATACAAGAAATAGAGGATAAAGGAATACTGGAACTTATAGTAATAAAGAGAATATAGCAAGCCTGAACAAGAGTAAAATATTGAGTAAACCTGAGTAAGATTATTTCGTTTCTACTAAGATTCCTTTCCTCATTGGAAAACTCTTTCTCGTAGACCCAGTAGCCATGAGTATCTCTTATAGATAGTAAAGTTTTCCCCCCGAATAGCGAAAATAGTCAAAAAAAAAAGTAAAAGATCAGGATTAGTCAATATAGAAGTTCTGGATACCCAAACCCAGATCTGTATGCAAGTAAAATGAAAGACGTTAAGAGAAGTGATTACTTACCTTAACCAAAGAAACTAGTATAGGGTAAGATCATATTTACCAAAATCATCACCACCTAGTGGTTCCAGTAAGGAAGTTGTCCTGACAAAGCCTAACTCATACCTATTTTGTATGAGTAATAGACTCTACCAAGACATAAAAAATTAGAATATGGACAACGATATCCATCAGGATGTAAGAGCTTATCCTAATCATTTTTCCAGCATAGGTGAAGATAACCGTACGAAAACTCGGTATCCATAAAGCTATGTCCTGAGATAGAGATAATGAACCTTAAGGGATAGATCACCCATAAAAGTGTCCAAGGAATGCTTCCGAAGTTAGGAAGAAGAGAACCTCGCATAGTCCAAGAATCTAGGAAAGTCAGTACGAGGCTTGCAGTATTTATAAAAATCCATAGAATAGACCAAACATAGCAAAAACCTATAAATTATAATAATGCCAGTAGGAATCTGTGGAAGTATAAAAAAAAGGAAAAGGAATAGACCTGTGAGGTTGGAGAGGATTAGGAATGACAAGGGTACCAGTATGAACAGTTGAACAGAGTGTCATAGTTGTGGTTTATGGCAAGAGCAGAGAGCGGAGATCTAAAAAATAGCCAATAATAATAAACCATTATTCACCTTGACAGCAAGGCTTAGAGCCAAAAGATAGGATTTGAAAATAATAAAGAAAGCTACAGAAAGCAATAAGGAAGTTCAGTATATGTAGTAACAATGGATAATATGGTTTGAGACAGTAATGTAAATGGGAACCTCAACATAGTTGATCAAAATTATAGAAACCTTAAGACTTGGGGTAGTCGATGCAGATTCCGACAGTATAAGTGATATCTCTTCTATCCAGTAGTTCTGACCCCAGTAGGTGTATAGGCACCCAATCATACCATCGTTGGAGCTAGATAGTTAACTGAAACATGTGTTTTTCCAGATCTTCAAGGAAAGTAAGTATTCACCCCTAAACTTAGAATTTAGCAAGGACTTGAACAAGTAAATAATAGCATCAAACAAAATAGACAGACCACGAGACAGTTAGACAGCCGAACCATTGAGTTCAACAAAGCATAAATAAGAAACATGAGATATGATAGTCTGAAGTCATGGTGAGTCGAGTCAAATATAGAAATTATCATTATATTTAAGACCCTTGAGGGAGTTAAAGCTCGAGAGCACAAAGGGACTAGGGAGAGCGATTTCCAGAAATATAGTAGATAGCTCTTAAGGAGTTTTATCATACTGAGTCGGAAGAAATAGATGGAGATCAGTACCTAAACCAAAGATTTAGTATAAATGTCTTAAGCAAACAAAGTTGATAGAGTCTCCAGAATAGTAAAGATGAGAGGAGTTCAAGGAACTGGGATAAAAAAGAAATCTATGTAGCAGGATAAGCTTCTTAAGGAGGAATAACAAGAAGGAATATAATAGGACTTTGAGAAAAAGTAACGACTTAAGGTAGTTAAGCAACAGAGACGACATGGTAGAGTATTGTAGAGAACATGACTCTAGAGAAGGTGCATAATAAGAAGTAGTATCACCAATAGTCGGAATAAGGATCAAGAGTGAAGTGAAACAAGAAACTCGAGTAATATTTAGCAGAAGAATTTTAGTACGAGAGTCGACGCCAGATGGGTAAATATGGGAGTTCTAGGCTTGTAAATAAGTAACAAGTACAATCAATGTATGGGTAGGTAGTGAAACTACCACCACTAGAGAGACATCAGGACCAAGCCCACCCTCCCAACCCCTCGACAGACAACAGCAGCAAAGATAGACCTCGGTAGTTACCTCAAAGGTATTCTCATAAACAAATGTATACGAAATAAAAATAGGACCGAAATATAAAAGTCTTCAGATTTAGTACAAGAACGCAGTAAAAATGAAGAAATTGGTGTTAAGTAAAGGTTTAGAAGAAAGATAGTCTATATGAGATGATTAAGAGAGTAAATGGCAGTCAAAGCAACTACGGAATGCAAAAGAACCAGCGGTAGACATAACAAGAAAATTGTAGGAGTTGATACCCATTTGCATAGAAAGAAAAATGTGTAGGCCACAGAAGTTCAAGTATAGAATAGAGCAGGAAAGAAGACAAAGGACAACTAATAGAATAATTGAAGATAGAACTATCAAAGTAAGACGGCACTAGATAAGATATTAAATAAATAATGTCAGGAGTACACAGGCACTAAAACAAACTTTTCATAGTTAAGCCCAATAGTGCTATGGTATGGCAAACTTCTCAGTTTTGAGATAAGATTGAAAATTTCATCAAACAAGAAAACAAAAAGTATATAAGTAATGACCAGAATCAAGTAGTAGGAGTTGACATTGATGGTAAGGAATAATAACTTGAGAGTTAGAATGTTGGGAAAACTCCGAAGGTGAGCCTGGAGTATGTAGAGAGCTTGACTATAAGGTACTAGTCCCTAGAATCGGTAGAGATTAAAGTGTTGGACAAAATGACCCATAGCGTCACTATTTGTACAGATCATGGTGTTGTTGTACAAATTAACTATGTGACAGAGGAGATTGTACTCTCATCATTTGTGATTAGATCACCTTAGAATTATAAATGAAGAGAGGTCTCTATGATTAGTTCCTGGATTGAGAATGATATGAGACAGTATCAGTCCACGAAGGATTAATCATTAAATATCCCCAGTCGTAGTATTATCGAGACAGGACATCGATAATGCGGAATATGCTAGTATTGCACTTGTGCGCGTTGTGAGGGCACAACGGCATAGTTCTCATATATATAAGTATTGGATACTTATGCAAGTGCGATAGGAGGTTGTGTTTCACCGATGGTACGGGAAACAGCTTCGCTCTGGATAGACCCCTCGGAATCCCATTGGTATTATGACTATGTGTCTATGGGAGGCCGAAATCAAGGTAGGTGTGTATAGTCTTAACCTGAAACTTGCATCGCTAATACTTACGATAATCGATAGACTTTGGTCTTGGTGGTACAGGGCTTTAACCGGTTCTGCGTACACCACTTCTGGGTTTATCAGAGAGTCGTAGTGTATTGGGTGTGATGTCGAGACGGAAGTATCACTCCAGTCATAGTGGAGATGATGTCACGCAGGATACGGTATTAGTGCTCTTAAGTGCTGGCCGGCCATCGGGATATTATGACAAGGTCATGTATATCCGATTATAGAGACTAGTTACCAGACATCCAACATGTGCTTCGGAAGGGGCAGACACTTATCCAGCCTCAGCCCTAGCACGTGACTATCCGATACTGGGCTGATATACACAATACTACGGTATACTACGCTTGATACAGATCTATATATTCATGTAAGAATATTTCTGGAGAATTGGGTAGGCATGGCGCTTTGCTAGAAGCCAACCTTGTCTTGTAAATCGGTATAAACGTAGTACGAGGTACTTACGTGTTTGGATAGTCCGACGACCGTATTTACTGCCAACATATCCAGAGATCTCATGGGTCGCTTCCCGAAGATTCACCGATGACGTATAACTCGCACTTAATTAATCTGGGATTAATTAGAAGAGAGAGAAAAATTAATCTGGGATTAATCACGGAGATATTTTATCTGGGATAAAATATTAATTAAAGAGAGAGAACGA
Organism: Zanthoxylum bungeanum; assembly: GCA_019454045.1. Lineage (NCBI taxonomy): Eukaryota > Viridiplantae > Streptophyta > Magnoliopsida > Sapindales > Rutaceae > Zanthoxylum > Zanthoxylum bungeanum. The sequence goes on along the minus strand of SKCR01040149.1, from coordinate 195,594 downwards.
TTAATTTGGAATTAATCGATAAAATAATATATTTGATATATTATTAGAAATTGGATTTCGACGCGGAATTAAAATTAGATTTTAATTCGGGCGAACGAATTAATTTAGAATTAATTCGTTAGCGACGTGAATAGTGATTTCGCTAGGCGTAATCATTTAATTACGACGCGACGGAAAATTCGTTAATTTGGAATTAGCGAACCCGAGCCCGAGAGTGATTGCGAGCGCATTCGCATTTCGAATTCGAGCGCGGCACGCAAGTCACATCAAGCGTCAAATCGCTAGTCGCATCAATTGTCAAATCACTTGTCACTTTGAGTGATGTGATGTGACTTTACATGTTGTCACTTTATTAAAGTAACTTGATGTGAATAGTAAAAAGTGATAGGTGATGGAAGAGCATTTTTGCTTTTTGCTTTTGACCTTTTGACTTTGCTTTTGAAAGTAAAAGGTGGTAAATGCTTTTATTAAATTTTGGAAAATATAAAAAGCATTTTACACTTTCTCTCTCTCTTGATTTTATTCACGTTTTTTGCCTTTTTTTTTAGACCATTTCACGTGCTTCTCTCTCACTTGTTCTTGGAGTTCACGGTTTGAGCTCAAAGTGAGCCAAAACAGCCCCCCCACCGTGCAGTCCAGTGGATCAAAGAAGCCATTGCCGAGCTTGAACAAGGAGGAAAATGAGTTTTATTCTTCCTAGCATCAAACCAAAAATGGTATATTGAGCTATTATCAAGCATGAAAAAGTTAGGGTTAAAATTGGGTAAACTCGATTTAGGCATGATTTGGTTTAATTGTTTGATGAAGTATGCTTGAATGAGGTTGAATTGAAGTTGTGTATGATCAATTTCATGAAATTGGATTGGATTCAATTTTCCCTAAATTTTGGGCATGACAAATTGGGTAAAATCAATTGAAGCATGATTTGATTAAATTGATTGATTAAGTATGCTTAAATATTGATGAATTAATGATTGATTGGATCAATTTGAAGAAATTATGTTTGGAACAAATTTCCCCAATTTTTTATGTTGGCATAAAGTGACAAATTTGGGTAAACTTGATTTTGAGCATATTTTGTGAAATTGGATGAATGAGAATGCTTTAAGTATGTTTAATTTAAGATTGATTGGATCAATTTGTTGAAATTCTGTTTGGAACAAATTTCCCCAATTTTTTATGTTGGCATAAAGTGACAAATTTGGGTAAACTTGATTTTGAGCATATTTTGTGAAATTGGATGAATGAGAATGCTTAAAGTATGTTTAATTTAAGATTGATTGGATCAATTTGTTGAAATTGTGTTTGGAACAAATTTCCCCAAATTGCTTATGTTGGCCGAAATTAAAGAACCCTAAATTTCTTGGTGATTTTGTTTGTTTGATCATTGGATGACTTAAAACAATTGGGTAATGTTGTTTTGAAGTTCATTTGATTGAATTTTGATTTGGAACATTTTTCCCAAATTAAAGTGGCTTGGCCGAATTCAATTGAATTTGAAATTCATTGTGTTTTTTTATTTTAATTCATTGGATGAATTGAATTGATTGGGAAATGATGATTGTGGATTCAATTGGATTGAAACCGAATCGGATTGGAAAAACCCCTAATTGCCGAGAACAAAAGCATGTAAATTGGGTTTGATTTTAATAAATTGTGTTGGACACTATTTATGTTAAAGTGCATGATTAAGTATGCTAATTGATGTTTTAGAAATATTAATGGGTGGTTAATTGTGTATTACACTTAGGTTAATTAATTATGGAATTTAGAATTTTATAAGTTAATTAATTGGGCTTATTTTGGAAAATGGGCCTTAAAGGTTGTGATTGGGCTTTTGGGCTTTGTTGTACAAAGTTAGGTTTAGGCCAATTTGGTTGGATCCAATTGGGCCTAAAACCGTATCCATAAAGTCCAATTATGACTTAATGTACCTTAATTATTTAATTGGGCCTAATGGGCCAAAATTAATTTAAAGGCTTATGGGGTAACTCCCGGATTGGATTTTGGTTATTTGGTTTGACCCGAGTTGACCAAAAGTCCACGCCTTATAGAAATTAATTAAAAGCCCATTGGACTTTAATTAAATAAACATTAGATGTTAATCGGGTTTTGAGACCCGTTGCGATTAAATTTGGAATTTAAGTCGTAAAGGTTCATTAATAAAAGTGTAATATTTAATTTGGAATTAAATAGTGAATTAGAATTAAATGCGTATTAAATTGGATTTAATTATGTAGTTTAATTTAATTCAAGAATTCGTACTTTGAGTACTTATTCGCAAAACGAGTTTGACTCACGCAAAAATCAAATCGTTGTTTGAACATTGGATGATCACTAATTATCAGATTAATTAATTGGATTAGATTGATTGATAACATGCTTGTGTGAATACATGGTTGCGATGCATGAATAATGTATATCGGATGGATATTAGTCGGGTGGGATAATTTTGGAAATTGTAATAAATTTGATTTATTAATTGGACCTGTGTGTCCAGCCTTATCACCTCTATACTCTTTGTATTCTCTTCTCACCTATTCCCCTCAATGTAAATGAGGTTTCTTTAGAAGTGTAGTGTAACGGGTAGAAGTAAATACATGTGCTAGCTTTGGGAGAGAAAAATGAGAGATTTGATCTAGGATCAATGTAAAGTATCCATCCGCATATCATTATTATTTTATTTCATATGCGCTTTATTATGTGTTTAGAATGCATGTTTAAGGGTGTATGATGATGAGACCTTAATAAAGATAATAAATTGGTAGCCAATTTGCACGCGAAAAACCCTCGCTCAATATCAAGTGTTTTTCCTTCCATTGAGTGATTCTTACTCAAGATCCGAGATTGGCATTGGGTTGTTGGCCAAAGTCAAGCCCTTTGTCCGTCGAAGATGTGTTTGAATCACGAAGGCTTTGTTCCATATCGGTGTCTTGTCCAAGTTGTGGTTTGTTGGCCAAAGTCAAGACCACTTCTTGTCCATCGACATTGATTACGAAGCTTTCCATGGTCAATGGGTCACGCTTGACTGGGATCACTAGGTTTGTTGTGCCAAAGCCAAGGCTTAGTTGATTCAGAGGAAAAAGGTTAGGTAATACATTGGATGTATTGGCATATATAAGATATATGTTTAGGATTTGGATATCCGCCTACTGGATCTAGGAATTGGATGGGATCCAATTGATCTTCGAGATCTACCTAGTTAATTATCATACAATTTGTTGGCCAAAGTCAAGATTGTGTGATATTTAACGGGATCCTAGCCCACTAGGAAACACGGTTTCCCGAGTACTCGACAGAGGGTTAGAGGCTCGCCGAAAAATAGTGGGAGGCAAGAATTGAATTTGCAATACTCGTTCAATTACTCGCCATACGCGCTCATCACAAATTATTTCGTCGTTAGATTAAACTATAGTTGGACTAATATTTAAATTGTTGTTTTAATAAGCAGTTGGACTGTATTATATTTGATTATATATAATTGGATTATATTAATCAATATTTTGAATTAATTAATTTCAGTTTACAGTTGATTTTATAATTGGATTATAGTAATCAATGTAATTGAGGTTAATTAATTTAGATTATATTTGATTATATAGTTGGTCTATTATAATCATTATAATAAATAGTACCACAAATCGTTGATTAAATAGTTGGACTATTAGAATCAAGATATAAAAATGAAAGATTAGTGTTTAAGACATAATCCTGGGTGAAAATGTATTTAAACGATTTTAATTTTCAAATTGGGAATAAATTTCACGATGGTCCTGGAAAAATAATAACTTATTTTATTTGATAAAATAACGTATTATGCCTAAGCCCGGAGTTAAGCAAATAGTAGATCATAATCTTTGGAAGATCATGTAATGATAACTTAAGTGCTTAATCCATTATGTTTGTCATAATTATGTTCACAGCTAGTATTAAAATTGGATTTTAGATACTTAGTGTGGTACATAAAATATATATATTGATGTTCAGAATCTGTTTTGAACAGGATACTGACTTCAAGTGAGATTTATCTGCGAATTGGAAACAGGACGAAAGTCGCTGTTTTAACCGTAGATACCTGAATTTAGGAACTACCTTTGGGTTAGTACTTAAATTTAGAAACTGTTATAATGTAACTAGTTTGACTAGAAACATTATCTCTTTATCAGCGTATAACCCGGTGCGGGTGTACCTTTATATTCTAGAACACTAAAATGTTTCATTATATAAAGATGATATTGAGATAAACACATTAGATGTGTATAACAGGATTTATATTTTGAATATAAATAATATCTCAAATATATAACATGACAAATAAATAGCTCAAACTGATTTGATCAGTTAAGAAACTTAATTGTGGCATAGTTGTCAGGGACACTACTAAACAAGAATCGTATATCCGCACTTTTGAAGAGCGGGTACTAGGACTGATTTGATTCTATTCAAATAAAGTCTACGAATCTAGTCTATTTGGGCAAAGTGCCAAAAACACTATTTACTTGGTAAAAGTGTAAATGCCACCGATCTGTTAGCCCTAATTCATAGTGAAGTTAGTGGGCCCATGTCTAGCTAGGCTAGATATGGATATGAATATTTCGTGACCTGTACGGATGTGGCATCGCGTATGGTTATGTGTTTCTTTTGAAACACAAATCGGAAACTTTTAGAGTTTCGACACGAAATAGACAAATAGATCGGCTAAAGTATTAAACCGTCATGGTAAGACTGTAATGGAAAATACTTAAGCAATAAGTTTCTAGTTTTTATGAAAGAGTATATTATTCTTTCAAATAAGGACTCCTCCCGGAATACGTCAGTTTGACGGTGTGTCCGAACGGATTAACCGAATTTTGTTAGACATAATAAGGTTAATCACGAGTCGCTCTGAGCTACCATTTCCTTCAATGGATAAGCTTTAAACAGTGCAAGAACTTATTTTGAATAAGGTTCCATAACAATCTGTTTGACAGATATCATATTAGATATGAACGGGAAAGAAACCGGGTTTCTCATTCCTGATAATTTGGGTATGCTAGGCATATGTTTGGATGATACCAAACTAAAACCCAAATAGGATAAGTGCCAAATGTAGGTCATCCTAGGGATACCATAAGTATTGTACTTATACACCTCACGAGAGAACAATTAGATTGTTGTTCACCATGCGGTTTTCCTGAGAGGAATACCGATATGCAGTGGTAAGTGGGGAGATAGTATAACTCGATGAAAATCGGAGTAATACTATTCAAGGCACTGAATCTTAATGGAACATGAATAGTTCATCGAGGATGAGACTATTACCATTAATCTTCGAATACACAAGAACCGCGTAGGTCGGACAGAGTCAGAAAACAACCTGGGGTATGGGTTTTGGTTCTGATCTAACTCATAAAGATGTGAATCTTATTGAGGAATACCAACTGACTACGCATGAGGAAGTGATATAAGGTATCAACTCCCTAATTATGGCAAAGTGCTGTATAATCCGAAATGGATTCCATGTATGTCAACCAGTTTGGATACCAGTTGATGTACCACAAGGCATTGTGCCTAATGGTACTTAAAAGTCTTCTAGGAAGACATACATGGATGGCAACATACCAACGTATAAAGCTAGGCCTTTAACGGAAAGGTATCGTTATCAACATTGTGTTGATCACGATTCAACCTTTTACCTGTTGCCACGGTAAATCCATTTGGATTATGCAGGTTATTCGATCCATGATTGGATTGAAGCAAGCATTAGGTTCTTGGAATTATCGTTTTGATATAATCATGATGGTGTATGATTTAATTCAAAACGAAAATAATTCTTGTGTATATAAGGAGGTTAGTGGGAGCGCACTGACAGTGGCTGTCCTATAAAATAATGATAATACGTCATTTCTTGGAAATGATATTCCCATAAAATAAATATCGGCGAAAGCTTGGCTTTCGAAATACTCTCCTAGAAACCGTACATTTAAAAATGTACAAGACCTGGTGTATCATACGCTTTGAGCATATGGATTCACAAACAGGCCAATCCGAGTGATAGTCACTGGATTAATATTAAGAACATCCGTTAGTATCTTAGAGAACTAAGGATGCTGTCTTAGTCTATGGAGAAGGAGAACTTAAAGTGACTGGGGTCACTGTAGCAAGTTTCCTATAACCGATAAAGACGACTAAAAGTCGCAAACGGTACTATATAGTTTGAATAACGGTACAGTGAGCTGGAAATCTTCCAAGCAAGATACTGTTACCGAATAAACAACAAATGCGGGTTGTTGTTGCAGCTGAAGCAGCAATAGAAGCCATTTGGGTCGATACAAATCTAATAGATTAGATATAGTTCTGTTAGCTGCTGAGCTAGGCGTCAGCACAGGCTAAGGAATTGAAGGTCTCATCAACGATCCAGATACATACTTAGATATTCATCTGATTCATTCGGATCATACATCGTGGCGATGTGATGATCGAATAAATCGCATCAAGATGATAATCATGCAAATCCGCTGACGAAAACATTTTCTCAGCAGTTTGAGCCAACCGTACATAGTTCGGGTGTAGGACACTTGAGTGACTGGCTATGTGCCAAGTGGGAGATTGTTGGACAAAATGACCCATAGCGTCACTATTTGTACAGATCATGGTGTTGTTGTACAAATTAACTATGTGACAAAGGAGATTGTACTCTCATCATTTGTGATTAGATCACCTTAGATTTATTATTGAAGAGAGGTCTCTATGATTAGTTCCTGGATTGAGAATGATATGAGACAGTATCAGTCCACGAAGAATTAATCATTAAATATCCCCAGTCGTAGTATTATCGAGACAGGACATCGATAATGCGGAATAGGCTAGTATTGCACTTGTGCGCGTTGTGAGGGCACAACGGCATAGTTCTCATATATATAAGTATTGGATAATTATGCAAGTGCGATAGGAGGTTGTGTTTCACACCGATGGTACGGGAAACAGCTTCGCTCTGGATAGACCCTTCGGAATCCCATTGGTATTATGACTATGTGTCTATGGGAGGCCGAAATCAAGGTAGGTGTGTATAGTCTTAACCTGAGACTTGCATCGCTAATACTTACGATAATCGATAGACTTTGGTCTTGGTGGTACAGGGCTTTAACCGGTTCTGCGTACACCACTTCTGGGTTTATCAGAGAGTCGTAGTGTATTGGGTGTGATGTCAAGACGGAAGTATCACTCCAGTCATAGTGGAGATGATGTCACGCAGGATACGGTATTAGTGCTCTTAAGTGCTGGCCGGCCATCGGGATATTATGACAAGGTCATGTATATCCGATTATAGAGACTAGTTACCAGACATCCAACATGTGCTTCGGACGGGGCAGACACTTATCCAGCCCCAGCCCTAGCACGTGACTATCCGATACTGGGCTGATATACACAATACTACGGTATACTACGCTTGATACAGATCTATATATTCCTGTAAGAATATTTCTGAAGAATTGGGTAGGCATGGCGCTTTGCTAGAAGCCAACCTTGTCTTGTAAATCGGTATAAACGTAGTACGAGGTACTTACGTGTTTGGATAGTCCGACGACCGTATTTACTGCCAACATATCCGGAGATCTCATGGGTCGCTTCCCGAAGATTCACCGATGACGTATAACTCGCACTTAATTAATCTGGGATTAATTAGAAGAGAGAGAAAATTAATCTGGGATTAATCACGGAGATATTTTATCTGGGATAAAATATTAATTAAAGAGAGAGAACGATTAATTTGGAATTAATCGATAAAATAATATATTTGATATATTATTAGAAATTGGATTTCGACGCGGAATTAAAATTAGATTTTAATTCGGGCGAATGAATTAATTTAGAATTAATTCGTTAGCGACGTGAATAGTGATTTCGCTAGGCGTAATCATTTAATTACGACGCGACGGAAAATTCGTTAATTTGGAATTAGCGAACCCGAGCCCGAGAGTGATTGCGAGCGCATTCGCATTTCGAATTCGAGCGCGGCACGCAAGTCACATCAAGCGTCAAATCGCTAGTCGCATCAATTGTCAAATCACTTGTCACTTTGAGTGATGTGATGTGACTTTACATGTTGTCACTTTATTAAAGTAACTTGATGTGAATATAAAAAGTGATAGGTGATGGAAGAGCATTTTTTCTTTTTGCTTTTGACCTTTTGACTTTGCTTTTTGAAAGTAAAGGGTGGTAAATGCTTTTATTAAATTTTGAAATATAAAAAGCATTTTACACTTTCCTCTCTCTTGATTTTATTCACTTTTTAGGGTTTTACGTTTTCTATGAAACCCATTTTCCCTCTCTTTTCTCTCTCCCTCTCCCACGGCTTGGAGCCGAATTCTTGCTCATTTTTCTGCAGTTTTGGCGAGAATAATGAAGAGGAAAAGTGCTAGCACACACCTTGGGTTATACATAGGTGATAGGGAAACAAATTTATGAGCTTGGAATCATTTTTGGAGCTTGAAGCTTTGAGCTTCCATGGAGTCATCAATGGCCGATCATGGAGGAGACCACCACCATCAAAACCGAGCAGCCCACTGCCTTGGAGAGCTGCTGCCGTGACTTTGAGGGAGGCAAAAACGCATCTTGTTCTTCGCATCCAAACCGTTCAATGTGAGTTATGTTTCTGCCTTACTCATTTGATGTGTTCATGCGTTTTTGTGCTTGATTTTGTTAATCTTGGGACCTATATTAGAACTCAAAATAAAGATCATAAAGGTCAGAGCTATTAGTGATTGAAAACTAGTAGAAAATAAATAAGACAGTTAAGTAGTAAAGTTAAGAAGATTAAAGCCAAGTTCAGGTTGAGCATATAGATTTTATTAGAAATAAGGATTATCCTTAATCTTGAGCTATGGTAGAACGTGAAGAATCTTAACGATAGGAAGTATTATCACCTTTAATAATGAGTAGGCACTAGATGAGAAGAGAGAGAAGAATTTAAGCTATACTTAAAGTTGGAAGAAATAAAATTATCGGTTACGGTATCAAGAACAATAGTGATACATTAAGAGGGAGGAGTAACAGGAACCCTAAGTGACATTTTAAATTAGTGTTATCATAGAAAAGAGTATAAAGGCTAAAGAAATGATTCAGCTCGAATGGTCGTGGATATGCCCCTATTAGCATAAAAATATTGAATTCAAGAAGTACTTTACAAGTTAAGTACATGTATCAATTCGAAGGAAACCTAAGCTCAGATCGTGAGGAATTGAGTATTTCTAATACACCCTGCAAGACATTATATAGTATGAAATAAGAGATAGATAGAATTTTATGAAGGATATCATTTATTAAAAAGTCTAGAGATATGGCACAAATCCCCAGAGCTAGCATTTATTTACAAGAATCAAATGGCGTAGATCGGGGAATGAGATTCCCAAAAGTCTTAGTATCAAGTTCTTGACCAAAATAGTAGAAAACAAGTAAAGGGAAATAAGAGCAGCAAAGGTCAGAAACCTTCAAACCAAATTAAGTCTATACAGTTTAACATTAGAAGGGATTCAAGGACGAATCTTATTAGGGGGAGAATTTGTAACGACCGGTAATCACGATGACCAGTGATCTCGACTACTGTTTCATTCTGAGATGAATGTTACATAATATAGTTATGTTGGACACATATACACTCATGAAATAATTTTGGGGACAACCAGAAAATTTTTCGAGATTCCGATACGAGACTGTAAGATGTTCCACTCCGGACAGCCCATAGTATTTGGGCCATAACTTTCTCATAAAAACTCTCGATTTTTATGAATTTTATATCTTCTGAAATCTAAGATCGAGACCTACAACTTCCGCATTGAATATATTACCAAATATGAACCCGAAATAGGTTAAAAATCGTGATCTCTATAGATGCTATAGTAATTTCTAGAATGGACTAGAAATGGGACATGTGGCAAAATCTCAACCACTCCTTATATCACAAAAATCAGCCACCTTTCCTATAAATAATGCAATATTCATGCATCCCTTGAGAAGTGAAAAAACGTGAGCTTGAAGTGAGGGGGAAATCTTCAAAAAAAATTTCATTTTCATGAAAACAATGAAGGAATGGTGATGAGCTCTCAAGTTTTCTTGGTCAATGAAGCTTCCATTCTCTTTCTATCTTCTCAATTTTCAATTTTGAACAAGAATATTAAGCCCCAAATTCGCACTTTATAAAGCCTAGAATTTGGGATTGCTAAATTAGCTTTAATTGGGTTGCTAGCATGTATTTTGGAAAGTAACATGATAGTATTATTATGGATTGAGGCTTTTGTATATGTGAATGTATTGGGGGCGAAGTTCAATGTGCTTCTTGTGTTGTTATTGATAAATTGGTACATAAGAGTTGGGGTGAATATGCCTCTTGAGTATGCATATTGTAGTTAAAGAGGTGCTTATATGAAGGTTTTTGTATGGGAAGTTTGTTGAAGCAAGTTAGACTTGGAAAGGTTGATATTAGGCCCTGAAACTAGCCTCGCGTCACGATGCGTTTTGGAAAATAAGCCCCAATTCGATTATGTGTTGTGCGCATCGTGACGCGAACCAAAACATCTCTCTGTCTCGGCCTTCTCTAGTTCTCGTCGCGACGCGTGGCCATTTTCTAGGATAATTTTTTTTACAAATTCAGTTTCAACTTAGGATATTAGAGACTACCTTAGGGAATTTTTATCATCTTATATACACGTAAATTACCATGACACAAACGAAAAACCCTATGTAGCGATGATAGATTCAAAATATATTCCACGATATGTATTCTAATTAGTTGCCCATTAAAGGTTATTGCAGGAACCACAAATTCCTTCGGCAATATGAAGTTATGCTTGCAGGACTTCAAATCTCTGAGTGGACACTTTTCTTTTAAGTTGACTTTTATTATGTTATTGTTCATATGCGTTAGCCAAGTTCACCATCAGTTATATTTTGTTTAGCATGTTTTGAGAAATGGTTTAGAAAAGAAATATTTTCAAAGCATGAGTTTTATGTTTTTGAGGCATGGGGGAAAAACCCACCTCAGTATGTAACTTGATTCAGATATGGAATTGATGGAGAAGACATGTGCACATGTAGAGGACTGGGGGGACGGCGATACGTAACGCCCCCATATCCTAGTTCAGGATTAGGGATGACATATGCTCCTAGATCCTAGATTCAGAGTTGGAGGGTAGCATAGATCTTCACCACTAGTTCTAGTTCAGTGGCTTGGGGGACGGCGATACATAATGCCTCAAGACCACTAGTTTCAGGGACATGAGTGGTGTGTTTTGGGGGACGGCAATACGTAACGCCTCAATGTCATGTATTTGCACTCCTGGCTCTAGTTAGGTGTATGGGAGGCTGGCGATACGTAACGCTCCCATGCGTCAGGTTTTTCAGAGACAGATATCAGGTTTTTAGAAAACAATTTTCAGAGATCAGTTTGTAGATACAGATTTCAGAAACAGTTTTCAGAGAAAAGTTTTCTAGAAATGAAAGTTTTCAGAAACAACAGCTTTATAAGAGACCTTCAGAAAAAGATTTTCACAAAGATTTATAGAAAGAGAATTGCTTTCAGAAAAGAAAAGTTTTCAGAAAAGATTTGGTTTGATTTCTAAAATATGAGATTTCTTAAAGTATTTCAGTTTTCATTTTAAAACCGTCCACTCACTTAGATCGTTTAAACGGTCTAACCCCCTCCCAGTTTTCCTTATTTTGCAGGTTACTCAGAGGACGAGCTCGGGAGGACGGATACTGATGGCAGTCACTAGGGTATGGAGTCCACCAGGTCAAGTCAAAGAGAGAGTCCAGTTGGAGTCAAAGAGAAGTCATGTATCAGTCATTGGTATCGTATCAGTTGTTGTATAAGGATAAAATGTGTATCAATATAGTTACAAAAGCAAGTGTTATTGAGTATACAGTTATTGATGTTAAACTTGCATATCATGTTGTCTAGTTTGGACATTGATCCCATATACGAAATTATGTTAAGGAAAGTATCAGCATTGTTTGTAATTAAAAGGTCAGTGGCTCATGGAATAGTACGGTCTATTCATTGCCGGTAATATCTCCAAATTGAGGATATTACAGGATCATCATCCTTCCACTTTTGGAAGGCTTCTCACTTTTCTAGCATTAACTCCTTAACTATTGCCACAAGTAATAGACTACTCATTACATAAACCAATTTATTCAGATTTAAGAATAATTTTCAATACCAACTCCTATTCTAAGGGCATTTAAAGCTTGTTCATCTTAAACAAACGAGAAAATGGATTAGAGTAAAATATTTAGAAGTCGCTATTGTAAATCTATCACATAGACAATAGTAGAAAAGTTGGCAGAAAGAAGTTTCAATCAATATCAAAACATCTAATAGATTATGGCTTTATAATTTATAAGATGCCTCCAATATCATAAACCCCAAACAAAATACAAAGAATTTAATAATTAATTTAAATTTTATAGTAGGAAATAGATCTCATGAATGTGTTTTGGCTCACAGCTTTGACATATTCTCACATACGTATATTCACAGGTAGACAATTCATTGTCAATCACATTCATTGTGAATCTTGGGTTTCGGTCCTGACCGTTTCTCATCGTGACAGCTTTGACACGTTCACAATGAGATATACTAAAGGCTTCATTTGTCAATGATAAATTTAAGATACTACAGTTTTGACACATTCATGGTTTCTATTTTGACTTGAATTTACCACATATAAAAAAAATATTCTACCAGAGCAAATAAAATTTCCATCTATTATATTGTCACTGCTTTGGCATGATAACAATATAATCATAGAAATTTATTTGCATTCGTATTGACAAGACGTAACTAACAACAAATGTTCTTTCACATAACTTACTATTCAAGCCTTATTAATTATGGATTTTTCTAAAAAATATATCATATATTATCTATTGATCCTATCAATTATTAAGTAATCAAATTAATTCACTTGCACGTATAAAAATTAATTTTGCATTAAATATCATATATCAAGCATGAAATATTTTAAGGATGCAAGATCAGACTCGCTCTGATACAAGTTTGTTGAGGTATGTTCAGTGAAATTGTCGAGAAATTTGGAATTGAATTCCAAAAGAGAATTGATATACTTACATAAACTCTTACTTAAAGTTTTCCCACCACTCTCACTGTAGCTACAGTGAATAGTTACAGTGAGAGGGGTGAGAAAACTTTAAGTAAGAATTTATGTATGTATATTATTTTTGATTTCAAAAACTTTTTTCCCATCAAGTTCAATTTTCGTGACTTCCATTGTCCGGAGTGCACCTTCGGTATATCGAAGTGAGGCAGAATCAAAATTTATAATTCATAAGGAGTTTGATTGACTGAACTCTGAAGTTTGGTTGACTGAACTTTATATGAATTAAACAAATTTGATTACATCCAAACCAAATCTAATATTTTCCAAATAATTTGTAATAATAATATTAATCCGATTTCTTTCTTAACATGTCAATCTCACTAAATAATATGATTTAATATTTATAACACAATTAATAAAATATTAAATCATTATTCATGCTTAATCCAAATTAAGCCACGCCAGTTGAGTTCACACAATATGAATAAACTCTAAAACAATTCTAGGTCATCATAGAGTGGTACAATAACTTTAATAGTGTATTTACGTACTCGTAATCGGAATGGGATGAAATCGGAATGAAGCGGAATCGGAATGGACTGGAATGAGAATGGTAAATCAGAATCAGAATAAGTTTTTTACTTAACTATAGGAATCGAAATTAGAATGAAACAATATTATCATTGATGTGTTTACTTTATCTAGTAATCGAAATGAATTGTTAAAAAGTTAAAAAAATATCATTAGTTATAATTATATATTAATTATTAATAATTTTTAATGTATTGAATTACTAAATATTAAATTATTCTTTTATTAAAATATTAAATATCATTTTATTATTAATTATTGATTAATTTTATTGATTAATTATTATCTAAGTATTAATTAATTATTACTTCATTAATTAATCATTAATGTATTTAATTACTAAATATTAAATTATTCTTTTATTAAATTATTATTTTATTAAAATATTAAATATTATTTTATTATTAATTATGATTAATTTTATTTATTATTTATAAATTAAGTATTAATTAAGTATTACTTTATTACTTAATTATTAATGTATTAATTACTAAATATTAAATTATTAAATTATTATTTTATTAAAATAGTAAATATTAATTTATTATTAATTATTGATGAATTATTAATATATTTTATTTATTATTTATAAATTAATATTAATTACCTTAGGGGCAATATTATAATTTCTCATCAATAATCATTCCCTATTCTCAAATGTGTGGGCCACACTCCTATCTCATTCCCATTTTTATTTAATTTTAGAAAGTAAACAACCTTAATGGAAATGATTATCATTCCTCCATTTTAATTATCCTCAAATAAACACACGACAATTAATTATCAAATGGTTAAATTTTGTTTTAGTTATCATAAATTCACCCAAATAATTTATACACATGCATATGCTTCCTATTCAAGTAACCAATTTCTCCAGACAACAAATTCAAGTAAGAAACAAAACATATTAACATATATATATATATATATATAGAGTTAAAAATAATAGAAACAATTTTTACAAAAATAACAATAAAGATTACTTATTAATCTTCAAATTTCGTTAAACCTTTTAGCTCCAAGTTTAAGCTTTTTCTCTTGAATTTTTTTCTCAAATGTTTTTGGTAACATAGGAAGCATGTAGAGCTAACGAGAAGCTTGTTGGAAAAATGAAGAAAATTTTATCTTTTATTTCTTCAAATTGCCGACACTAACCAGGCTAATTTTTTTCATTATTTTGCTTTAAATAATATCATGTACATTATAATTAGGGAGGGTAAAATGGTCATTTTATATGCAATTAAGCTTATTCCATAAACTTCTAAATTATGACATTTGTAATAATTTTATATATATATATATATATATATAATATACGTTTTACTTGGCAAATATATATTCAATAATATTATATCATTAATAATATACATTAAATAAATTTTACCCTTTTCATGCATAAATTAATCTTTATCCATATTAAATGAATTAATACACATAAACATGACATATGTCATTATTTCATCCATTAGATTAATGTGTATCTAGATCAAATCTCATATCAAATGCATATACACATTAAAATAAAGAAATGACCCAAATATCCCCACCATGCATATTTCGTTTTACAGTTAAAAAATTCAAATTAACTCGCTTAATTCAAAATAACATTATGAATAATTCGTATTATTCATGATGGGTTGTTCTATTGCTATATAAGTATGTTTCATATTACGAGACTCTTTAAGCTTAGGTATATCTGTCACGGAATCTAATTTCATATCCAGAATTCACTCACTCATGAATTATGATGACACGAATAATCTTGCTGAACTATACAAGTTGAGGTCCTCGCATACGTATAATTCATTCATCATAAGTTATCCATATTATACCGGAGACATAGATGATAATATCAAATCTACCATGGTATAATATCGTCGACTAATAGATCTATAATCTCTCAATAATACTCGAAACTCGTTTCCACAATATACCACGATCATGAATTTAATAGATCACAATCTCATGAAGGATACCTAAATCCTATACACAAGACTGGCGAGCATCAGTCGACATCAATAAACAAAAGGATGTCTGATTTAGAAAGATCACAGATGTGTCTGTCATCAAAGTGTGGAGGATAAATCATATATTCACTTTGGTATCTCAAGTAGAAGGATCACATAGGCTACTCGTCTCAGAAGATATCATACAGATTTTGGTGTACCATCTATTAGAGATTTTCAGTGAGTCGTTCAGTATTCATTCGCTATAGATACATACCATTGGAATCCCAAATTCCAGTAAATGACATGTACCAGTCTATCTGATTTACTTATTGACCAAGAAAGTAAAGTTTGACCAGGAACAATTTAAGAATTATATTGTTATGATATAACTCAATGTCAGTTTCGGCATTTTTTGTAATTATACCTAAACTATCATTTTAGGGCCATTTACGCCTTTACCATGTATAGAAAAATAATATATTAATGAAACTGCATATTTTATTCATAATAAAATGTATACATGTATGTATTTACAGAGAAATACATTAAGAAATTAGTACGTTGAGCACCAACTCCAATAAATTATATATGTTTAATTTGATAGTACATCTTTGTCGTCCCAAGATGAATAACACATAGGATATTGTTGGAGTATGCGTAGCGGAATGGCGCGGTGGAATGCGAAAATAATTTTTAAATATTTAAAAATTTTCCAAGCGAATTAATTAATGTCAAATATTTTTAATTCACTCAAATAAGTTTAAATATATTATTTATTAATATTTAATAATATAATATATTTCGAAACACGACGAATTATTTTACAAAAATATTTTTCGATAAATATTACGCGTAACGGGCAAACGGTCAAACCGGTTGACCAACCGCCGAGCCATGCCAACCTGGTCACTTGGACAGTGTTCGGTCAGCCTTTGGGCTGCCCGAACAGTGTCCAGCCGCAACTCAACGAGCCCATTTCGACATGAATTTCACCGTTTTCTCACGTTTTCACCCTGAAACAATTTCCAGAATTTATCCACCATCCAATACACATCCAAAATCATCCAATAAACATATTTTTACATGAAAAATATTCTTTTTTACAACATAAATTCAGATATGATCCAAATTTTATTTTTTTTCTAATTTTCATGCCAAAATTCAATTTATTCACAAATTAATCCAATTAATTTTTAGACCAAATTTAATCACCATAATATAAAGCCTCAAGAATAATTCTAGGCAATATTAGAGTGGTAAAATCACTCTAGAATGACAATTTTAATTTTAAGATTAATTCCCTAATTAATCTTAATACACATGCTTATAAAGAAAAATATTAAGGTTATTAATCAATCAACACCAAACTTTTTTTATCCTTATACATATCCAAGACACATATATATTTTAAGGCATGCAAAATACATACCCAATACATATCTTCATGCTTAAAATAAAAAAAAAAAAAAAAAACTAAGAAAATAGAAATTGGAAACTCTTAATTCCAAGTTCAAATCCTTCAAATTTTCTTCACTTTGGTGTTGATCAATTTGTCATAACCCTAACCCCTCTTTTCTTTATTGTTCTCAACACATGAGAATTGGTTCAAACTAGTAAAATGAAACAAGTTTCATTTTATAGCCAAACCCTACCTTGGCCGAAAATGAGAAGCAATTTTGGTCAAAATTGCTTTAATATTTAGCCCAATAATTTTGTCACACATTTAATCTTATCAAAATATAATTATTTTGATTTTTGTTAATTAAATCCATGTGTCAAAATTCCATGACTTGACAAATCAAAATTTGCCAATTATAAGAATATTCCAAAATAATATTCTTATCTAAAATTAATTAATTAACAATTAATTAATTAATTTTATTTTAATTAACAAAAAACACAAAATAAACACATGGAAAATATTCCTAGAATATTCTTCCATTTTTTTTATTATTAATTAATTAATAATAACAATAAAATAAGTGTCAAAATTCAATAGGTTAATAATGTGTATCTAATCTTAATTATGTATCGTATATAAATACACATTATTTAATGCGCATGTGTAAATTATGAATAATTCAAATTATCCATAATTAATTGCCCAAGTGCTCAACGAGTACATTTTATATTATGAGACTCTCTAGGTTCAAGTTTATCTGTCACGAAAACCATTTACATGTCCATAATTCGTCCACTCACAAATTACGACGACCACAGATAATCAAGTTGAACCATCCAAGTCGAAGTCATTGCATATATATAATCCATCTATCATAGGTTATCCGAATTATTCCGGAGATATATATGTTGGACAATTATGACCCTTAGCGTCACTATTTGTACAGATCACGGTGTTGTTGTACAAATTAACTATGTGACAAAGGAGATTGCACTCTTATCAATTGTGATTAGATCACCTAGATGTATAAATGATAGGAGGTCCCTGTGATTTGTTCCTGGATTGAGAATGATATGAGACAGTATCAGTCCACGAAGGATAAATCATTAAACATCCCTAGTCAGAGCATTATCGAGATTGGACATCGATGAATGCGTAAAAGACTAGTATTACACTTGTGCGCGTTGTGAGGGCACAACGACATAGTTCTCATATATTTGGGTATAGGATACTCATGCAAGTGTAATAGGAGGTTGTGTTTCACCGATGATACGGGAAACAGCTTCGCTCTGGATAAGACCCCCTCGGAATTCCATTGGTAGTATGACTATGTGTCTATGGAAATCTGAAATCAGAGTAGGTGTATTTGGTCTTAAGCAGAGACTTGTACTGCTAATGCATACGACAATCAATATACTTTGGTTGAGGTCGTCCAGGGCTTTAACCGGTTTCTGTGTACACCAATTCTGGGTATATCGAGAATCGTAGTGTGTTGGGTGTGATGTCAAGACGGAAGTGTCACTCCATTCATATGAGTTGATGATCGCGCAGGGATACAGAACTGGCTCTCTAAATAAGGTTTCAACCGTCGGGATAATATGACTTGGTCATGATTATCCGATATTAAAGAGACTAGTTGCTCGTAATCCGATATATGCTTCGTACAGGGTAGAAATTGTACCAGCCCCAGGCCTCGCATGTGATCATCTGATACTGGACAGAAATACGCAATATTACGTATACTACGCCTGATACAGATCCTTTATTCCTATAAGGATATTTCCGGAGAATCGGGGAGGCATGGCGCTTTGCTAGAAGCCAACCTTGTCTTATAATTCGGTATAAACGTAGTACGAGGTACTTACGTGTTCGGATAGTCTGACGACCGAATTTACTGCCAACATATCCGGGGATCTCATGGGTCGCTTCCCAAAGATTTACCGATGACGTATGACTCGCACTCTATATTAATCTGGGATTAATTAGAAGAGAGAGAAAATTAATCTGAGATTAATTGCGGAGATATTTTATCTGGGATAAAATATCAATTAAAGAGAGATAACGATTAATTTGGAATTAATCGATAAATTCATATATTTGATATATTAAACGAAATTAGATTTCGACGCGGAATTAAAATTAGATTTTAATTCGGGCGAACGAATTAATTTAGAATTAATTCGTTAGCGACGTGAATAGTGACTTCACTAGGCGTAATCATTTAATTATGACGCAACGGAAAATTCATGAATTTGGAATTAGTGAACTGAGCCCGAGATTATTTGTGAGCGCATTCGCATTTCGAATTCGAGTGCGGCACGCAAATCAAATCAAGCGTCAAATCGCTAGTCGCATCTAGCGTCACATCAAGCGTCAAATCATGTCACTTTGAGTGATGTGACACTTGATTGATTGATGTGACAACTAGTCACTTTGAGTGATGGTAGTTGTTTGGTTAGTGAATGAGTGTAGAACACTCAAGGTTTGTGAAAGCTTTTTGAAAGCTTAATAAGACATTTATTATATTTTAATACAATGGTATATATGTCTTTGATTTTTTGAAAATCAACACAACACACAACTCTCCTTCTTCTTCTCTCAATACAAGCCCAAAGTGGGCTATTTTTCCTCTCTCTGCAGCAGCTCAAAACCGAGAGCTAGGGAAGCTTGGAGTGTGATTTTTGTGGCAAAAATCGCAAGTGCTAGCACACTACGAGACATGCGAAGGTGATAGGGAAGTCCACCCATGAGCCGGGAACCATTCGGTGAAGCTTGGAGCTTGACGAAGGACCAAAATGTAGGCCAAACCAGTGAGCTTGGACTGCAGTTTGCCGAA
This sequence comes from Zanthoxylum bungeanum, assembly GCA_019454045.1. Taxonomy (NCBI): domain Eukaryota; kingdom Viridiplantae; phylum Streptophyta; class Magnoliopsida; order Sapindales; family Rutaceae; genus Zanthoxylum; species Zanthoxylum bungeanum. The sequence goes on along the minus strand of SKCR01040149.1, from coordinate 175,719 downwards.
CCAGTGAGGAGCAGAATTTGAAATTTTTGTTGCCTCTGCGTCGCTCAACCGATCGATGTAACTATTCCGCTACTTCTCGATTGTATTCACACATGTTCATGCTTGATTTATGATCTTTGGGACCCTTAGAATATCAAACAATAGTATCAAGAGCTTGGTTAAAAGCATGAAATTGGTTTAGGGCTTAAAATTGGGCAAACTTGATTTTGAGCATGATTAATGAAATTGGATGGATTAGTATGCTTAAATGTGTTTGAATTAAGGATTGATTGGATCAATTTGTTGAAATTATGTTTGGAACATTTTTCCCCAATTTTTTCATGTTGGCCGAATTGGTCTAGCCCTAATATGTCTTGGGATTTTTGATTTTTGACAATTGGATGTGTTGGAAATCATTCGGGAATATGATTTAATGTCGATTGTGGAATTTAATTGGATTGAAACCGAATCAGACAAAATTCCCCAAATAGCCGAGAGTCAAGAAGCATGATTGGGTTTGATTTTTTGTTAATTTGTGTTGGGCACTAATTGATGTATATGAGCATGATTAATTAGCCTAATTTGTGTTTTGGAAATATTGATTTGGGTGATTAATTATGTTAATGCACTTTGATTAATTAAATTGTAAAATTGGATTTTAGTAATTTAGTTAATTGGGCTAATTTTAGAAATTGGGCTTGAATTGTTGTAAATGGGCTAAATGGGCTTTGTTGTACAAAGTTGGGTTTAGGCAAATTGGATTGGATCCAATTGGGCCCAAAACCGCTTCCATAAAGCCCAAATGCGACTTAATGAACCTATAAAGTTTAATTGGGCCTAATGGGCCAAGATTAATTTCTAGGCTTATGGGGCAACTCCCGGATTGGATTTTGGTTATTCGGTTTGACCCGAGTTGACCAAAAGTCCACGCCTTGAGAAATTAATTAAAAGCCCATTGGACTTTAATTAAATTGACGTTGGACGTTAATCGGGCTTTGAGACCCGTAACGATTAAATTTGGAATTTAAGTCGTAAAGGTTCGTATATAAAGTGTGATATTTAATTTGGAATTAAATAGTGAATTAGAATTAAATACAAATTGAATTGGATTTAATTATGTAGTTTAATTTAATTCGAGAATTTGTACTTTGAGTACTTATTCGCAAAACGAGTTTGACTCGAGCAAAATCAAATCGTTGTTTGAACATTGGATGATCACTAATTATCAGATTAATTAATTTGATTAGATTGATTGATAACATGCTTGTGTGAATACATGGTTGCGATGCATGAATAATGTATATCGGATGGATATTAGTTGGGTGGGGCAATTTTAGAAATTGTTGTAATAAATTTGATTTATTAATTGGACCTGTGTGTCCAGCCTTATACCTCCTATTCTTTGTATTCTCTTCTCACATATTCCCGTCAATGTAAATGTGGTTTTTTAGAAGTGTAGTGTAACGGGTAGAAGTAATACATGTGCTAGCGGGAGAGAGAAAGTGAGGGATTTTATCTAGGATCAATGTGTAAAGTATCCATCCGCATATCATTATTATTTTATCATATGCGCTTTATTATGTGTTTAGAATGCATGTTAAGGGTGTATGATGATGAGACCTTAATAAAGATAATAAATTGGTTGCCAATTTGCACGCGAAAAACTCTAGCAAATATTCAGCGTATTTCCTTCCATTGAGTGATTCTCACTCAAGATCTAAGACGGCATTGGTTTGTTGGCCAAAGTCAAGGCCTTTGTCTGTCGAGGATGTGTTTGAATCACGAATGCTTTGTTCCATATCAGTGTCTTGTCCAAGTTGTGGTTTGTTGGCCAAAGTCAAGACCACTTCTTGTCCATCGACATTGATTACGAAGCTTTCCATGGTCAATGGGTCGCGCTTAACTGGGATCACTAAGTTTGTTGTGCCAAAGCCAAGGCTTAGTTGATTCAGAGGAAAAAGGTTAGGTAATACATTGGATGGATGTATTGGCATATATAAGATATATGTTTCAGACTTGGATGTCTCCCTACCGGTTCTAGGAATTGGATTGGATCCAATCGATCTTAGAGATCTACCTAGTTAATTATCATACAATTTGTTGGCCAAAGTCAAGATTGTGTGATATTTAACGGGATCCTAGCCCACTAGGAAACACGGTTCCCAAGTACTCGACAGAGGGTTATAGTCTCGCCAAAAAATAGTGAGGCAAGAATTGAATTTGCAATATTCGTTCAATTACTCGCCATACGCGCTCAATCACAAATATCATTTTGTCAAATAAATTAAATGTTAGTTGGACTAATATTTAAATGTTGTTTTTTAATAAATAGTTGGACTATATTCAAACTATTCATTTATAGTTGATTTTATAATTGGATTATAGTAATCAATATAATTGATTTTAATCTATTAAATTATAGTTGATTAAATAGTTGGACTATTGTAATCATTATAATAATTAGTACCGATATCGTTGATTAAATAGTTGGACTATTAGAATCAAGATAAAATTGAAAGATTGACATTTAAAACATAATCCTGGGGAAAATGTATTTAAATGGTTTTAATTTTCAAATTGGGAATAATTTCAGGATGGTCCTGGAAAAACATAATAAGTTATTTTATTTGATAAAATAATGTATTAAGCCTAAGCCCGGAGTTAAGCAAACAGTAGAGCATAATCTTTTGAAGATTATGTGATGATAACTTTAGTGCTTAATCCATTATACTTACCGCAGTAGACTCCTTAATTTCTGAATCAGAACTAAGGATTAGATCCTTAAAGTATGATAAAGAAATTGAAGGATCTTCAAAGATCTATTTTAGATTTTAGAAGTACTAATATTGCAATAGTAAACTCTTAGAGAGTTAATGACCATTCACAAGGAGATAAAGTCAAACTTTGCAATTAGGCAAGTAGCTTTAGTCGCACTTTACTTCGATATTCTAGAAGGCCGAGGCTAGGCCAAAGGCTTCTGGAGTGTTGAAATGGGCAAAGGCAAAATCATTATAATCTTCCAGGAAGATAAATGACATATCCCAAAATGTCTGCCTAAATGTGGCAAACGGGATCGCGGAAGCGTGACTACCGTTTGGACAAAGTAGACATGAAGGAACTGAAGACGGGGCAAGGCTCTGACTTCAAATATGTTTGTCATGATTATATTCACTACTAGTATTAAAATTGGATTTTAAATACTTATTGTGGTACATAAATATATATTGATGTTCAGAATCTGCTATGAGCAGGATTAGGAAACTGTTATACTATAACAAGTTTGACTAGATACATTATCTCTATATCAGTGTTTAACCCGCTGCGGGTGAACCTTTATATTCTAGAACACTAAAGTGTTTCATTATATAAAGATGATATTGAGATAAACACATTAGATGTGAATAACAGAATTTATATTTTGAATATAAATAAATCTCAAACGTATAACATGACAAACAAATAGCTCAAAATGATTTGATCAGAAGAAACTAATTGTGGCATTTTTGTCTGGGACATAATTAAACAAGAATCGTATATCCGCACTTTTGAAGAGCTGGGTACAGGACTGATTGATCCCAATCAAATAAAGTCTACGAATCTAGTTTATTAGGCAAAGTGCCTAGAACACATTTACTTGGTAAAAGTGTAAAAGCCACCTATTTGTTAGCCCTAGTTCATAGTGAAGCAAATGGGCCCATGTCTAGCTAGGCTAGATGTGGATATGAATATTTCGTGACCTATACGGATGTGGCATCGCGTTATGGTTATGTGTTTCTTTGAAGAACACAAATTGGAAACTTTTAAAGTTTCGACACGAAATAGACGAACAGATTGGCTAAGTATTAAACCGTCACGTAAGACTGTAATGGAATATTTAAGCAATAAGTTTCTAAATACTTGAAAGAGTAAAGTATTCTTTCAAATGAGGACTCCTCCCGGAACACGTCAAGTGACGGTGTGTCCGAACGGAGTAACCGAATTTTGTTGGACATGATAAGGTTAATCATGAGTCACTCTGAGCTACCATTTCCTTCAACGGATAAGCATTAACAGTGCAGAACTTATTTAGAATAAGGTTCCATAAAAATCTGTTTGACAGATTTCGTGCCAATTGTAGGTTATCCTAGGGATACCAAAGTATTGTACTTATACATCTCACTAGAGAACAATTAGATTGTTGCTCACCATGCGTTTTTCCTAAGAGGAATACCGATATGCAGTGGTAAGTGGGAGGATAGTAAAACTCGATGAAAATCGGAGTAATACTATTCGAGACATTCATTCCTAATGGAACATAAATAGTTCATCAAGGATGAAAATATTACCATTAATCTTCGTATACACAAGAACCACGTAAGTCGGAGAGAGTCAGAAAACAACTTGGGGTATGAGTTTCTGATCTCACCTCATAAAGATGTCTATCTTATTGAGGTATACCAACTGACTACGAATGAGGAAGTGATACAAGGTATCGACTTCCTATTATGGAAAAGTGCCATATGATCTGAAATGGATTCCATGTATATCAACATGTTTAGAACTAGTTGATGTACCACAAGGCATTGTGCCTATTGGTACTTATAAGTCTTCAAGGAAGACGTACATGGATGGCAACATACCAACGTACTAAGCTAGGCTTGTAGCGGAAAGTTATCGTTATCAACATTGTGTTGATTACAATTCAACCTTTAACTGTTGCCATGGTAAATCCATTTGGATAATGCTTGCTAAAGCTGCATGTTTCATGTATGAAATATGACAGCATTACGGGAAAATCACTTTCCTGAAAGGGAAACCTTTAAGAGGATGTTTACAACATCCTGACGGTTTTGTCGTACCAAAACTAGCAAACAAGGTTTGCAGGTTATTCGATCCATGTTTGGATTGAAGCAAGCATAGGTTCTTGGAATTGTCGTTTTGATGTAATCATAATGGTTTATGATTTAATTCAAAAAGAAATGATTCTTGTGTATATAAGAGGGTTAGTGGGAGCGCACTGCCAATCGTTGTCCTGTAAATAATGATAATATATCATTTCTCGAAAATGATATTCCCATAAAATAATATCGGAGAAAGCTTGGCTTTCGAAAACTCTCTGTGGAATCGTACATTGAAAAATGTACGCGACCTGGTGTCTCATACGCTTTGAGCATATGGATTCACAAACAGGCCAATCCAAGTGATAGTCACTGGATTGAAGTTAAGAACATACTTAGTGTCTTAGAGAACTAAGGATGCTGTCTTAAACTATGGAGATGGAGAACTTGAAGTGACTGGGATCACTGTAGCAAGTTTCCTAACCGATAAAGACGACTATAAGTCGCAAACGATACTATACAGTTTGAATAACGGTACAGTGAGCTGGAAATCTTCCAAGCAAGATATTGTTACCGTATGAACAACAAATGCGGGTTATTGCTGCAGCTGAGGCGGCAATAGAAGCCTTCTGGGTCGATAATAAATCTAATTAGATTAGATATAATTCTGTTAGCGGCTGAGCTAGGCTTGAGCACAGGCTAAAGAATTAATGGTCTCATCAACGATCCAGATACATACTTCGATAATTCATCTGATTCGTTTGGATCATACATTGTGGCGATGTGATGATCGTATAAATCGCATCAGACGATAATCATGCAAATCCGCTGACGAAAGCCTTTTCTCAGCAGTTTGAGCCAACCGTACATAGTTCGGGTGTCAAGCACTCGAGTGACTGGCTATAGGCCAAGTGGGAGATTGTTGGACAATTATGACCCATAGCGTCACTATTTGTACAGATCACGGTGTTGTTGTACAAATTAACTATGTGACAAAGGAGATTGCACTCTTATCATTTGTGATTAGATCACCTAGATGTATAAATAATAGGAGGTCCATGTGATTTGTTCCTGGATTGAGAATGATATGAGACAGTATCAGTCCACGAAGGATAAATCATTAAACATCCCTAGTCAGAGCATTATCGAGATTGGACATCGATGAATGCGTAAAAGACTAGTATTACACTTGTGCGCGTTGTGAGGGCACAACGACATAGTTCTCATATATTTGGATATAGGATACTCATGCAAGTGTAATAGGAGGTTGTGTTTCACCGATGGTACGGGAAACAGCTTCGCTCTGGATAAGACCCCCTCGGAATTCCATTGGTAGTATGACTATGTGTCTATGGAAATCCGAAATCAGAGTAGGTGTAGTTGGTCTTACCTGAGACTTGCACCGCTAATGTATACGACAATCAATATACTTTGGTTGAGGTCGTCCAGGGCTTTAACCGGTTTCTGTGTACACCAATTCTGGGTATATCGAGAATCGTAGTGTGTTGGGTGTGATGTCAAGACGGAAGTGTCACTCCAGTCATATGGAGTTGATGATCGCGCATGGATACAGAACTGGCTCTCTAAATAAGGTTGCAACCGTCGGGATAATATGACTTGGTCATGATTATCCGATATTAAAGAGACTAGTTGCTCGTAATCCGATATATGCTTCGTACAGGGCAGACATTGTACCAGCCCCAGGCCTCGCATGTGATCATCTGATACTGGACAGAAATACACAATACTACGTATACTACGCCTGATACAGATCCTTTATTCCTATAAGGATATTTCCGGAGAATCGGGGAGGCATGGCGCTTTGCTAGAAGCCAACCTTGTCTTGTAATTCGGTATAAACGTAGTACAAGGTACTTACATGTTCGGATAGTCCGACGATCGAATTTACTGCCAACATATCCGGGGATCTCATGGGTCGCTTCCCAAAGATTTACCGAACAAATTAATTTAGAATTAATTCGTTAGCGACGTGAATAGTGACTTCGCTAGGCGTAATCATTTAATTACGACGCAACGAAAAATTCGTTAATTTGGAATTAGTGAACCGAGCCCGAGATTATTTACGAGCGCATTCGCATTTCGAATTTGAGTGCGGCACTCAAGTCAAATCAAGCGTCAAATCGCTAGTCGCATCTAGCGTCACATCAAGCGTCAAATCATCTCACTTTGAGTGATGTGACACTTGATTGATTGATGTGACAACTAGTCACTTTGAGTGATGGTAGTTGTTTGGTTAGTGAATGAGTGTAGAACACTCAAGGTTTGTGAAAGCTTTTTGAAAGCTTAATAAGACATTTATTATATTTTAATACAATGGTATATATGTCTTTGATTTTTTGAAAATCAACACAACACACAACTCTCATTCTTCTTCTCTCAATACACGCCCAAAGTGGGCTGTTTTTCCTCTCTCTGCAGCAGCTCAAAACCGAGAGCTAGAGAAGCTTGGAGTGTGATTTTTGTGGCAAAAATTGCAAGTGCTAGCACACTACGAGACATGCGAATGTGATAGGGAAGTCCACCCATGAGCCGAGAACCATTCGGCGAAGCTTGGAGCTTGACGAAGGACCAAAATGGAGGCCAAACCAGTGAGCTTGGACTGCAGTTTGCCGAACCAGTGAGGAGCAGAATCTGAAATTTTTGTTGCCTCTGCATCGCTCAACCGATCGATGTAAGTATTCCGCGACTTCTCGATTGTATTCACACATGTTCATGCTTGATTTATGATCCTTGGGACCCTTAGAATATCCAACAATATATTAAACGTTAAATCTCTCCGCTATGAACAATTCATGTGTCGCGACATATTTATGATTCTTCAATAAATATTCGAAACTCGTTTCCGTACATCGGCCAAGGATTTCAAAGAATCACAAATTGGATACCTAAATCCCGTACACGAGACTAACAGATCCTCTCTGGATACATCACATGATATCGTGAGTATCAGTCCATACCCAACGAACAGACGGAGATCTGATCTTAAAAGATCGTTGACGTGATTGTCATCATAGCATGGAGGATATCTCACATATCCACAATGGTATCACAAGTCAAATGAGCTAATATGTTATTCGACTCGTAAATATTCCTATTGATGTTGGTGTACCATCCATTAGGAATTTTCGAATGAGTCGTTCAATATTTATCCAATAAATACCTACGTGTCTATATGAGTCTCCCAAGACTCATGGTTTATTGAGATAAACCATTATAACAATTCTAATATACGACACGTACCGGTCTCACGGGTTTATTAACTGACCAAGTATGTAAACCTTGACTAGGAATAATTTTAAGAATGAATTATACAGTGACATTTTTCAGTAATAATTGCGGTGCTTTTGTAATTATGTCACAACTATTCATTCTAAGGTCTTTTACGCCTTTACCATTTAAAAGATTATATTGATGAAAATTACTTAATTTTATTCATAATAAAATAAAATATACATCGTATTTATAATAAATACAATAAAATTTGGCGCGTCGAATACCAACTTCAATAAATATATAGTGATTTGAGCATTATAAAAAGTATACCAAAATTGTGAGAGGTTCAATAGAAGATTCTTCATTCTGAATAACTTAGAGTTGATGTTCGAATGCATTGGCATTGTAATAACGTATTTATTACTAGTGCATTGATTAATGATGAAATCATCTTATTTATTTATAACAATTTTTTTTTTTTTTTTGTTATCCATTCCCAAAGAGGGAGAGGCGTACTCCAAATATTTGGAGAAATCAACTCCAATACACACATGATGATTGGGAGGAATTTAAAACCTCATTCTTGAGATGCAGAGATGAAAGTCATTAGAGATATAATTACAGGTGTCAAATTTAAATAAAAACAAATATGACCTGGTTAATAATCATGTCAAATTTTTTTTTAATACGAACATGATTCGTTTAATAAACGAGTTGCGTAATATGATATGTTGTTACCATTAATGAACAAATTAGTTTTGTTTTTGACATGATTAATAATGTGACTATCCGATTAGAATGATTATTTTATTATTATCAGGTTACATGATTATTAGCAAATGGGTACTCGTGCCGTGCTGACACGATTATAGGAATATTATTTATGTTATATACAGATAACTGTGTTGAGGTCGTATAACACGAATATATGACATGATTAATAAATTGATTAACAGAACACGATATAATTTTTAATCGTGTCAATTTATGTCAACCCGAATATGAAAAATTCATTTCATATCCATGTCTTATAATCGTTTCGTGATCTATATTGATACCTCTAGGTATAATGAAGGTTTGTGTTATATAAATCTACAAAATTTTAATGTTACCAAGATATTGGATAAGTTGCTTTCCTGCTGAGAATGAACTTTCACCTTTTTTTTTTTTTTTTTTGTGTGTTTAAAACCCGGAATCGGTTGACCAATGGACCAGTCCTATGGCTGGTCCGGTGACCTTTTAACCCTGACCTGGTCGAACTGTGACCTGGTCGAACTGGTCACAGGTCAATCGAGTTTTTCACTTTTTTTTTAAAAAATTAATTATTAATTTTGACTGTTTTATATTTTTTTAAAAAAATAATAAAAATATAAAGAAAACATTAATCTCGGGTTGCCCCGATTCAACTCCGGTCGGACCTTTTAATTCTTAACCCTCTCGTCAGAAGGGATCGATGAACCGATCCACAGATTTTAAAACACTGCGTTTAGTCATGAACGGTTAATCTACCAAGTGGATAGAATGCATAACAATGTTCTAATGAAATTTACATAGTAGGTTGCCATTTTTTTTTATAATATTTCTAATCTGCCTCAACCTACATTTCAATTCTTTTTCTTAAAAAAAAAAAAAAAAAAAAAGTTCAACATTAGATTTGTTCTGAACCGATTCAATAGGCAAATGTCTATTCTTCCCTTTTCAATTGGCCAAATTACATTTATTATTTTAATTGAAGTAGATTTCCTACCAAAGAAAGTAAGAACAGTCGCAAGTGCGTGAAGGCAAAGGCAACAATACCAATTATACCATCGGTGAACAACCAAAGCAATACATAATGATAAATAATAAAAAATAAAAATAAAAATAATTTTATATTTTAGTGAAATATTTTTTATTTTTATTTTGTAATAGTTATGTATTCAACAATGTCCAACTCCCCAGTGCCAACGGTACATATTTTTTTTGGAAATATTGGAAACATCGTCGTCAAACCATCCGATCCGTACTTAAACGTAGTAAGTAAAACCCCTGATTGTCCTAGGTTCTTACAAAAAATACACCACCTAAGACTAGATTTTGAGCCCTACACCACCAAACCGCCTCTTAGAGACTAACGGTGTGTGTGTATATAGAGATGACAATTTCGCCCACAAACCCGTAAAAACCAGCCCGTAATGGGTAGTATTTGGTAAATATTTAAGCGGATTTGATGCAAGTTTGGTAAATTAAAACAAAACCTGTTGCGGGTTTGGTAATTAAGCAAAACTCGCGAACTTAAATTTTTTGTTATATATTTCTTATGATAAAGAAAATCCACTCATATAAAAAGACTTACATTATGTAGTTACACATTATCATTTTTGAATTGCTTCTAGTCTTGTATTGGTTTAATCTGTAGTTAATATGTTGTTAATTTTTTTGTCAAACTTTATCAAGTTTTGAATTATTTTTGGTCTATTATTATGTGTTGACGGCTGATTTTGGTCTCAGGGTAATATGGGAATATCACCTCCGAGATAATCCTCCTTCAATAGTGAATTTGTTTGGTTTATGGGGGACCAAAAGCAAATTTAGCAAAAGACAGATAAACGCACCAATCAACAAGGAGATTTAACGTGGTTCGGTGGATTTTGATCCGACCTACGTCCACGGACAAGAACAGGATGGTACTCTTTATTACTCAAATATGCTGCTCGGGTCTCTTCTTTGTTTTTACAAATCAGAGTTTGATGATTCTGATCACTAATTTTGTTGATGCCCTTTACACATACTATGCCCTCTTATTTATAATAACACAGAAATCAGACTCCTATTTGCACAAGAAATCCTAGTTGATCTTTAGTCTTCTTTCCTTGTAAGGATTCCTAGTCCGATTCTCCCTTCTCTTTTCTTATTCATTTTCGGATTCTGACTTCATTTCCTTGTGAGAGTAGGATAATCCGTTTTATCTTATCCGCAAGAATAGGGTGTCGTCATCTTGAACACGACTCGCCGTCTGGTCGGTCTTCATATGGTCGGTCATGACAATCTTTTATGCTGAGAGTGTTTCTGCCGACCTTATATTGCTCGGTCATCCGAACCAAAGTGGTCGGTCTTCACATGTTATGGTCGGGTCGGCTATATGATCTCAACCAGTCAGGGAATTACCCTTCTGTCCTCGTCGTGCTGTCTTAAATGTTATAGTGCCTGAAAACACCATCAACATCTGTCCCCTAGTTCTCGGTTCCAACAAGTGTGCAAGTTGGTGCCGGGAACTACATAAAGATGGTGTTTCTGTTTTGCTCCGTTGGAGGTCGATCCGGGGTCGAGAAATGCTTTGTTGCTCTTTTTCAAGCGCTTTGTCTTGAGACACGCAACAGTCACGTCCGCTTAAATGCCCATCAAATCATCTTTAGGGTTTCTTCTAAGTTCGACACCTGTCAAGCATCCGCCGGGTTCCGCCCAAAAAGGAAACGAATCGACCGTATGGAGGCGTCTTCACAGTGGGCTGATCTCAGCCGTCTGTTTAAACTTGGGAGACCTCTTTTGTAGTCGACACCTGGCGTTCATCCGGGCTCTTCCCTTAGATCCAACGGTCACGAGCGTTTTTGCCATGACTATAAGAAGGCGAGGCTTACACTGTTCAATCTTTTTCGGCAATTTCTCCTTCTTTTCTGAAAACCTCTCCGTGATTCGCCCAACTCGTGCTCTCGAAGCTCAACCGTGGTCTTTTTTCTTTTTCTTTGCTGCGAACATAAGGGACGGGCACAACCGTACTGCACAACCTCCTGCTTTTTCCGAGAAGAACAAGTAAGTCCTCTGAACGACCCCCCTTCCTTTTTTGTGTTTTATGAATCTGTGTTTTGCTATGGAAAGATTTATGGTTTGCTGGGTTATGCTTTAGGGCACTTTTAGAGACCACCTGTTTTAGCTAACATGGAAACCGTGAGTAGTTTCTTTTAGCTATAGACTGACTTCCCCTTCTTTCTTTGTTTCTCTGGGTGTCAGGGATGTCTGTCAACAGTTCCTCCCCTGAAAAGCCTGCTAAAATCTCAACTCCCCCTGCTGAGGAGCTCTCCTCGGGCTCGGGGGCACCTAGTGTAGAAGACCTTGACACTACCCCTACTCCCTCTGAGATCGAACAAGACTCCTACCATCAGAGGGTTCCTCGGAAGGACCCAGAGCCCGGTGAACTTGGATCGTCGGCTCTGTATATGAACCGTCCCTCCAAAATAACTGAGGATGATCTGGCGCTGTTGCGGCAACGATATGACATCCCAATAGATATTGCCCTTGAAGTTCCCAGCCCGATGGATCGTGCTAGTCAACCTGATGAGGGCTCGGTGGCACTTCTTCCTGCTTTTTTTGAGTGTGGGCTACGGCTGCCGATGCAACGTTATTTTGCTTGGATGCTGGCCGAGATGGAGATTGCCCCTTGTCAATTGAGCTTAAATAGTTGGAGGATTCTGGCCGGCATATATGTGGTTTGGCACCGGGCAGGTTTAGGTGTACCTTGTTTGGAAGAGGTGAAGAGGTTATATCGTTTGAAGTCTAACCCAAAGACTCACTACGGTTGGTATTACCTCTCAGCTTATGATAGTTCGTCCAACCTTGTCCAGAAACTTCCCGACTCTAACAAGAATTTCAAGGATCTTTGGTTCTGGGCTACTGGGGATTGGGGTCGGGTCCTGAGATCGTTTGAGGAGGATGTCTCAGTTCTGGATATCTTCAGGGCGGGAGGTTAGGAGTTTAATACCCCACTTTTTTTTTTCCGTTATTAGTTTCTTAGGTCTCTAACTTCTCTGGTTCCTCCCAGCTTGTTGGCGAGATGCTCCCAAGGTTTCTCGTCAGGTTCGGAGGCGGGTACATTGGGCTCGTCGGTATGCCGCTCACTGGAGGGAATTGGTTAATGATGCGGCCTTTGTTGATTCGGGCCTTACTCGGACCGTCCCTCCGGAGGTCTCGGGTCGGATAGGTTGCTGGCTGTTTGATGACTTTCCCCGTTTGTTTATCATGTGTTTGATGTCTTTGTTATATGCTCGGGTCCTGATTTCCTTTTCTTCCTTTTTTGTAGGTATGTCGAAGAGGCAAAAGTTTCTTGAGAAGTTGGCCGGTACTATGAAGAAGGCCGGTCATGCGGAAACTGGAACTTCCCGGGCACAACCTGATCCTGCTGGGGCTGAGAGGGCGTCTCAAGGGAGAGTTCAGCCGGATGCTCGGGGTCTATCTTCTCCTGGTGCGCAGTCGTCAGGATCTGCTCATCTTGTTAGTCCGCCGAAGCCTCTTAGGAAGATAAGGCGTCAGTTCGGGTCAGAAGAGACCGAGCTGGTTCAAGGGGAGGAGGAGGATCCTGTCCCGGGCAAGAAAAAAGACGTTCGTCGGGGGGAAAAATCATCTGTGGGCTCCTCCAAGAAGCGAAAGGGTTCTGTAATCCTCGGGGTGGATGACTTGGGAGAAAGCATCCGGGAGGCTACTTCCCATTTGGTACCGGCTTTTAATGAATTGGCCGAGGTGATCCCCCCGGGGGATGTCTCGAGATATGAAGACATCTCTCCCGAAGCTGTAGTGACTGAGATGAGCTCTCAAATGGCAAAGGTAGTTTTATTCTTCATTTTTCTGACTTCGGTTCTCGGTCTTCTTCATATCGTATCTTGACTCCTCTTTTTTTTTGTGCAGGCTACTTACCTCATGGCGAAGAACAAAGACCTTCTTCTGAGTCTGTTGTCCAAGGGTGGTCAGGCTCAGAGGCTTCAGAATCGTCTTACAGAAGTGGAGGCTAAACTGGCTGACCGGGAGGAGGTGATAAAGAATCACGAAGCGGCCGCCATTGAGAACTTCAAAATTAATAAGGCTCTTAAGGCTGCTGCTGCCTGGAGCGAAAGCTTGCCAATAGTGCTCGGGAGGACTTGAAAGCTGCCCAGTCTGAGATTGGTGTTTTGAAGGCGAAGGTGGCCAGTGTCGAAACCAAATTGAAGGCCAATGATGAACAAATGGCGCGGGCCCGGGACGATCTCGATAAGAAAGAAGCCGAGCTTGAGGAGAGAGAGACCGATCTCGAGGCCGAGAATGAGGCCATCCGCCTTGAGAGGGTCGGTGATTGTGCTGATCTGATACCGATGGTGCTGCCAAGTCTGAACATGGACCCTATCTATGCGGCCATCAACTATTGGAAGGGGGATATTTCTGAGGAGGAGTTTCGGAAGTGGCTCCCTCCTCCTTCCGAGGAGCTGATGGATCCTGACCCGATCTCGGTGGTTCCGGATTCCGGGGTTCCCCAAGAAGAGCGACCTGATGTTCCAGCCCCCGGCGAGGACTGCCTTGAGATCCCTCCTCATGTCCCTGAAGTAGAGGTCTCCCATGCTGCCGAGGATGAAGCAGCTGTTCCTCCTCCTGAGATCGAGCCAGTCCTCCCGCCATCTGAGCCAGTTGAGGAAGAAATTTATGCCCCTGTGCGGGCTGAATGAGAAAGGGTAACCCGACCGGGGCCCTGTGTACACTTTACTTTTTGTAATAACATTAAGTTGTATATGCACATCTATATATATATATTTTTATGTTCCCTTATCTCTTTCTCTTTTTTCTCTATGCTTCCTGTTTTTTCGAACTCTTTGAGACCCTTCAGGGGTCAATATGAGCCGGAGGGGCATATCCTGACCCCGAGCTGAGTGAGGCACTTGGACCCGGGGAAATGTTACGTCCCCAGTCAAAGAGCTGACTCGGTGGGACGTACCCCGACCCCGAGCTGAGTGAAAGACTTGGGTTCTGGGGGAATTTACCGCCCCAAACCTAAAGGAGCTTGACTCGATGGGACGTAACCCGACCCCGAGCTGAGAAAGGCACTTGGACCCGGGGGAATGTTACGTCCCCAGTCCAAAGAGCTGACTCGGTGGGACGTACTCCGACCCCGAGCTGAGTGAAAGACTTGGGTTCTGGGGGAATGTTACCTCCCCAAACCTAAGGAGCTTGACTCGGTGGGACGTAACCCGACCCCGAGCTGAATGAAAGACTTGGGTTCTGGGGGAATGTTACCTCCCCAAACCTAAAGGAGCTTGACTCGGTGGGACGAACACCGACCCGAGCTGAATAACCAAGTGGCCTCGGCGGAACGAAATCCAGCCCCGAGCCGACTAATCAAATGGCCTCAGCGGAAAAAAATCCGGCCCCGAGCCGACTAACCCCTGGGACTTTCACAGAAGGGAAATGAATCAACCTTCGAAGCCTTACCGAATCTGGCACGGGCGTCCCCCTACCAGACCGGCGGAAAACGAAAACAAGTTTCTGGAAAAAAAAGGCGGGGGTGACTTAGCACCTATCCCAAAATAAAAAACGTCTTTTGCAAAAAAATAACAACATGGATGTCTCAAAGCAGCGTCCTGCCCGAGGTCTCCAAAACACAATTCTGAATCTTTCAATTCAGTGTCCCGGCGAACCAGGATTCGGATCAGAAGAGCGTTTGAATGGTAAGGGCACATCCTCTACACGTTGGTTCACTGGGGAGCATGTGTATTGAATGAGGGCTCCTCCTTACCACGCTGGAGCAGGCACACGCCACAGGGGCATAACGCATCCATGTGCTGTGTCTCCCACAGATCCGGATGATGAATGGATCAAAGAGTGTCCGGGATACTAAGGGTATATTCCTCCTTAGGTCCGGTGTCACTGGAGCTAGCAATCGTCACGGGGGTGTCATCATCCCCCGTGCTATGCTTTCCCACGGATCCATTACATCGGGTAGGTGAGGATCAGAAGAGTGTTCGACACATTAAGGGCATGTTCCTCCTTATGTTCGGTAACACTGGAGTAAGCAATCGTCACGGGGGTATCATCCCTCCCTGTGCTATGCTTCTCACGGATCCTATGCATCGAGTATGCCCCTAAGGACCCGAGCCAAGAGAGATACTTGGTTCTGGGGGAATGTTCCGTCCCCAGTCCAATGAGTATTGACTCGGTGGGACGTAACCCGACCTCGAGCCGAAAACGGCCTCGGCGGAACGAAATCCAGCCCCGAGCCGACTAATGAAGAGGCCTCGGCGGAACGTAATCCAGCCCCGAGCCGACTAATGAAGAGGCATCGGCGGAACGTAATCCAGCCCCGAGCCGATTAATGAAGAAGCCTCGGAGGAACGTAATCCAGCCCCGAGCCGATTGAAACATTAAGGGTATGTTCCTCCTTATGTTGTGCTTCTCAAAGATCTATGCTCTCCGTGCCCCTTTTTTTTTTGTATGGAGTCGGATGATTCTGGTGTGACTCTGTGTATTTTTGTGGTGGTATCTGTGGTCGGACGGTTGCGAATTTTGTGTTTTTCAGCTTTGGATCGTTGTCGTGAGCATGTCCCCGAGTTTTTTTTTTGAATATGGTTTTTATTTGAGAGTGCTTGGAAAAAAGAAAGTTTTTTTTTTTTATTCATGCTCGGGGACATACTGCCCTTCTTACAACTCTCTGTGGGTCATTCTGAGAGAGGCTTTATGTATTTGGATCCCTGTCATTTTTGCTGTAAACAGATAGGAGGAAGGGAAAGTTTACTGGAAGTATTTCCTCAACATCTCAGCGTTCCAAGGCTTTTTTAATCTTGTGCCGTCCAGTCGCTCTAGGATGTACACTCCCGGTTTCACCACTTTTACCACCTTGTAGGGCCCTTCCCATTTGGCGCCCATGGAGCCCTCCTCTGGCTTTCGAGTATTTAGGGTGACCTTTCTTAGCACTAGGTCGCCTGGGATGAAGGTGCGTGTCCGAATTCTTTTATTGTAGAAACGGGCCATCCTTTGTTGGTAGATTGTCGTTTTCATGGCGACCTCTCTCTCTTTTCTTCGATCAGGTCGAGGTGGTTTCTGATAAGTCCTTCATTCTGTTTACTCTCGTAGTGCTGAACCCTATGGGAGGCTACTCCGATCTCTGCCGGGATGACAGCTTCATATCCGTATGCTAAGGAGAACGGGGTTTCTCCCGTGGAGTCTTTATAGGTTGTCCGGTGCGCCCATAGTACCTCTGGTAGTTCCTCGACCCATAGGCCTTTGCTGGATCCAAGACGAGCTTTGAGGTTGGCCTTGATGGCCTTGTTCGTCGCCTCGACTTGGCCGTTTGATTTGGGATGGGCTGGTGTGGCAAATCTTAGGGCAATCTGGAGGTCCTCACAGAGTTTTCTGAAACCTTTGCTGTCAAATTGCTTCCCGTTGTCTGTGATGATGGCTCGGGGAATCCCGAACCGGCAGACGATATTTTTCCTCAGGAATTCAGTGGCTCTTTTTCTCCGTTATGGTGGATAATGGCTCTGCTCCACCCATTTGGTGAAATAGTCTATGGCCACGATGGCATACTTCGCCTGTCCTTTCCCTTGTGGCATTGGTCCAATGATGTCCAGTCCCCACTGGGCGAACGGCCAGGGACTGAGTAGCGTGGTCAACTGTTCTGCTGGTTGGTGGTGGAGGTTTGCGTTTTTCTGACATCCTTCGCACTTGCGGGCCACTTCTATGCCGTCCTGGTGCATGGTCGGCCAGTAAAAACCTTGTCTTAAGGCTTTGAAAGCAATTGAGCGACCTCCGGCGTGGCTTCCGCAGATGCCCGTATGTATCTCTCTGAGCACATAATTTGCCTCTTCTTCGGCAAGACATCTTAAGAGGGGGATTGAGTAACCCCGTCGGTAAAGTACCCACCCCGACGATAGGGTCGAATTTGGTACTTTTGTACCTTAACTTTCTGGCCTCTGTTTTTGTCCTTTTTTCCTCTGGTGTTTCTCCCGTTTCCAAGTATTTTCTGATGGGTTGCATCCATGATGCTTGGCTTTCTTTATCTAGAACTTCTACTTTAGATTCTCCCACGCTTTTTTTTCCCGGATGTAAATCAAGGGGATTATCCTGGGGTGTTCGGCTTTTGTTGAAGAGGCGAGCCGTGCCAGGGAGTCTGCCTCACAATTGTCTTCTCGGGGGATTTGTTCGAAGCTTACATCTCCCATCTTCCTTGTTAGCTTTCGTACTTCGGTCAGGTAGGCCATCATACCAGGCTCTTTCGCTTGAAATGCTCCTTTCAGTTGCTGAACGGCTAACTGCGAGTCACTCTTTACTACCACATTTTGGATCCCTAGCACTGTGCATAGTCTCAAACCACCAAGTACTGCTTCATACTCTGCTTCATTGTTGGTTGCTATGAAAGCGAATTTCAGGGCGAGTAGGATTTCTTCTCCTTTGTCGCTTTTTAGGATGACTCCCGCCCCATTGCCTTGTGTGCTGGCCGAACCGTCTACGGACATTTCCCATTTGTCCTCGTCTATAGCCAGGGTCTGGGGGTCGGTACATTCGGCGACAAAATCTGCCAAGGCTTGTCCCTTTACTGCTGCTCTTGGGAGATAGGCGATGTCATGTTCACTTAGTTCTACCAACCACTTTACTAATTTGCCGGAAACCTCTGGCCGCTGCAGGATTTGTTTTAGGGGGTGGCCGGTGTATACCCTGATAGGATGGGCCTGGAAGTAAGGCCGTAATTTTCGAGCTGCCGTAACTAGTGAAAGAGCGACTAGTTCGTGTACTGGATACCGGGTTTCAGCGTCTAAGAGGGTTTTGCTGATATAGTAGACAGGCTTCTGGATCTTTTCGGTTTCCTGTATCAGTACTGAACTTACTGCTCGGTCCGAAACAGCCAGATATAGGTATAATGTTTCACCTGGGAGTGGTGGTTAGCCAGGAGTGGGGGCTGCACCAGATACTGTTTCAATTGTTGGAAGGCTTCTTCGCACTCTGTCGTCCAGTCGACATCCTTTTTTGCTTTTGGATTACTTTGAAGAAAGGGTGGCATTTGTCAGTTGCTCGTGATATGAACCGGTTGAGCGCGGCCACTCTACCGGTCAGACTCTGTACTTATTTTACTGTTTTGGGAGACTTTAGGGCCAGTATTGCCTGGATATTCTGTGGGTTTGCTTCAATTCCTCGGGCACTTACCATATAGCCTAAAAACTTCCCTGAAGCTACCCCGAAGGTACATTTTTCCGGATTGAGCTTCTGGTGTTTGTTTTCTTAGAAGCTCGAAGGTCCTTTTTAGGTCCATGTGGTTGTTTGGTTCTTTTGACATTGTTATCATGTCATCGACATAAACCAGCATTGTAATGCCGATGAGTGGTTTGAAAACTTTGTTTACCAACCTTTGGAAAGTTGCCCCAGCGTTTTTTTAACCCAAAGGGCATCACTTTATAGCAGTAAAGCCCCTGATCTGTGATGAAGGTTGTCTTCTCTTCCTCTGCCGGGCACATTTTGACCTGGTTGTATCCGGAGAAAGCATCCATGAAGCTCAGTAAGCCTTGACAGGCTGTGGTGTCTACTAGCTGGTCTATGTTCGGCAAAGGAAAGCTGTCCTTTGGGCACGCCTTGTTTAAGTCGGTGAAATCGACACACATTCGCCATTTGCCATTGTTCTTCCTGACCAATACCACGTTTGATACCCAATCCGGGTACCTTGCTTCCCTGATGAGACCCGCCTTTAGTAACTTCTCGACCTCGGCTGCTATTACTTTACTCCTCTCTTGATTGAAGTTCCTTCTCTTTTGCCTGACCGGCTTGCGAGATGAGTCTACTACTAGGCGGTGATTGATGAATTTCGGGTCGATCCCCGGCATGTCATTGTATCCCCAGGCAAAGACGTCCGGGTATCCCTTCAGGCATTCTAGAAGATCTTGTCGTATGGACTCGCTCAGGCCTCCCCCTATCTTTATACTTTTTCCTGTCCCGTAAAGTTCTATCTCCTCGGTTTCCTCAGCTGCAGTGAGTCGGGCATTTTTGTTTGGCCAGGCCCCTGGGCTTCTGTCTTCTTCTTCTTCTCCCTGGTTCCTTTGTCATTTTCGGTTGTCTTCTGTGATGCAGAGAGTTTCTCGTGAGAGAGTTGCGAAGCAGCTGCGAGCTGTTTTCTGGCTTCCGCACACATTCCAATCCCCTCCCGAGTGGGGAATTTCAGTTTCAGGTGGTAGCAGGACATCGCGGATTTTGTTTTCATCATGAAGGGTCGCCCGACGATGGCCTGGTAACTGCTCATGCAGTCTACTACAGTGAAGTCTGTCATGATCGTCCGGGTCCGAGGATGTGTCCCGACAGTTATTGCCAACTGTATTCTTCCTAGTGGGATGATGGCTGATCCTCCGAAACCGTATAAGGGAGTGCTATCGTTGGTCAGGGTTGCATATTCTACCCCTAGGTCGTCCAGTGCTTCTCTGAAAATTATGTCAACCGCGCTCCCGGGGTCCACTAGGATTCTGTCTACCTTCGACCCGCCGATGACTGCCTTGATTATCAATGCATCGTCATGAGGGAAACTTACTCCTCGGGTATCCTCATCAGTGAACATTATTGGTACCGACCGGCCTCCCTGTAGCCCTGTGACCTGCTCTGTTTCTAAGACATCTGGTCCTCGGGTTCTGCTGTAATCTTTCCTTGACCGGTTAGAGTTTCCGGCCAGTGTTCTTCCTCCTGCGATGATATTGATTTGGCGACCACGTGCTCTTTGTCTGGCTGTCATGACCTCGTGGTCAATGTATTTGTTTAGATACCTGTTTCATGCTAGATCTTCCATTTGTTCTCGCATATCTTTAAATCCGTCTGTTGCATGTCCTTTGGAGTTGTGGTGTACACAATAAGCCTTTTGGTTCCTTTTGTCCGGGGGGAATCTCCTTTGGTCGGGTTCCACTAAGAGGCTTTTCCCCTGGATCTCCATGACAATTTGTCCCAGTGGTTTCTTTAGGGGAATGTATGCATCTTCCCCGACCACATGGTTTACTTGGGTCGGCGCCCTTCTCTCTTGATTGTCCCGGTGCAGTGGCTTGAATTCTTTCTTCTGCTTCGGGGGTGGTCTTCTGGATTCTCTTTCTGTTCGGCGGGGGGCACCCTCCCTTGCGGTTCTTTCTCTGATGGTGTTCCCTTTTCGGGATACTCTCTTCGTTCTCTAACAAAATGAATTTTCGGGCCACCTCCAGAACGGTGGCGTAGTCCGGGGTGTCTTGGATCCTTAGATGGGTCCATAGCCTTCCGACCCTCAAGGCTCCCTTCAAGCTTTCCAGGGCCTCGGGGGATTCATACCCTCCGACTTCGAGTATCATATTATGGTATCTTTCAATAAATATCTTCAGAGGTTCATCGTCTCCTTGTTTCATAAGCCTTAGTTCTCCAATCGTCTTTCTGGGGACACAAGCCCCCTTGAAGTGTCGTATGAATGACTTTCTCAGTTGTGCGAAGCTGCTGATGCTCCTTGGGGCTAGGCTTCTATACCATAGAATGGCCGGTCCGGCCAGAGTTAGGGGGAACACTTTGCAGATGGCGTCCCCTGTTACCCCTTGCACCTCCATTAGTAGGACGAAACCTTCAATGTGAGTTTTGGGATCGGTATGGCCCTTGTATGGTGTCATGGTCGGCATGCTGAATCTTTTTGGGAATTTCTCTGACTTTATTTCTTCTGTGAGGGGGGACTCATCTTTGCCGTCCTGGACATCCCCTCTGTTTGCATTGGGGTATACTCCCCATTTGACCAGCTCCTCCCGTAACCAAGATTTCATGCTGCTGTCTTTGGTTCCATGCCGCCCCCTGTGGTTTCTTTTCTTTCTGCTATCTCGGGAATGGTGCTTCTCGGGGTCGGTATCTTCTCGTACTTTTTCATTATATTCTTTTCCTCTTCTCCGGGTGTTGTGAGGGCTATCGTAGGAGGAGTCTGGTGACGATTTGTCATCTTCTCCCTCCCATGTGTCCTCGGTCTGGGAATCTCTCTGCACTACCACGGATCTCACCCTGTAGGGCTCCCTCCTCCGGGGTCTGTCGTCTTCACTTGTATCGACAATTATTTTCCTTCTGCTATGTCGTTCCTTCGTCGGCTAGTTCCGGCCTCGAATTTTCCATTGTGTGCTCCTTCTATCCTTTCCAACCGGTCTACTATGGTTTCTTAGTAGAGTTTGGCTTTCCTCCCTTTCTTTCCTAAGGTTCTCCTCAATCTTCTCCATCCAATCTGCAGCCGAGCTCCCTGATGGTTGGTGGTTTCCGTCTTCCGCCATTGTCTCACTACGCGAGTTGCTTTTTGTTGAGTTCCCCACAGACGGCGCCAACTGTTGACGGCTGATTTTGGTCTCAGGGTAATATGGGAATATCACCTCCGAGATAATCCTCCTTCAATAGTGAATTTGTTTGGTTTATGGGGGACCAAAAGCAAATTTAGCAAAAGACAGATAAACGCACCAATCAACAAGGAGATTTAACGTGGCTCGGTGGATTTTTTATCCGACCTACGTCCACGGACAAGAACATGATGATACTCTTTATTACTCAAATATGCTTCTCGGGTCTCTTCTTTGTTTTTACAAATCAGAGTTTGATGATTCTGATCACTAATTTTGTTGATGCCCTTTACACATACAGAAATCAGACTCCTATTTGCACAAGAAATCCTAGTTGATCTTTAGTCTTCTTTCCTTGTAAGGATTCCTAGTCCGATTCTCCCTTCTCTTTTCTTATTCCTTTTCGGATTCTGACTTCATTTCCTTGTGAGAGTAGGATAATCCGTTTTATCTTATCCGCAAGAATAGGGTGTCGTCATCTTGAACACGATTCGCCGTCTGGTCGGTCTTCATGAGGTCGGTCATGACAATCTTTTATGCTGAGAGTGTTTCTGCCGACCTTATATTGCTCGGTCATCCGAACCAAAGTGGTCGGTCTTCACATGTTATGGTCGGGTCGGCTATATGATCTCAACCAGTCAGGGAATTACCCTTCTGTCCTCGTCGTGCTGTCTTAAATGTTATAGTGCCTGAAAACACCATCAACATTATGTTTAATATTTGCGACTTCATATTGACTTCAAATTTAACTCCATTGAAATGTGAAGAAATTATATATGGTTTAATATTCTATTTAATTTGGTTTTCATATTATAGATGAAGAATATTATATCTCGGAAAAATTATTTCTATATGATATTTTAAAAACCAGCAAAAAATCCGTTGAGTACCAATGTTGATTTGATAATTTATTTTTATATGCGTGTGCGGGTGCGAGTTTAGTAATCAAAATTAAAACCCGCAACAGGTATGATGTGTATTTGATAATTTATTTACATATGCGAGTGCGGGTTTGATAATGACAAACATGCACCAAACCCTACCCACTACAATATATATATATATGTTAGAGGTGACAAAACGAATCAACGAATCGAATTTATATCGAATCCTAAACGAATCGAATTTATATCGAATCATAAACGAATCGAATCAAAATGTGATGGATTCGTATTCGATACGTTTATTAAACGAATCGAATACGAATATTCGTTTAGTCGTGATATTATTTAATAAAATAATTTACCGCACTTGATTTACATTAATTCTTCATAAATATATACATATGAAATATGTAATTAATATATTTACTAAAAATACTTCACCAAATATCGAAAATATTTTTTTTCTATGATAATTAGCTATAATTTCTCGATTCTTAATTGAAAAATAACAAAAACTAGTAAATAAAAATAATAAAACGAATCATAAATGAATAAACGAATCAATGACCTTAAATTCGTATTTGATTCGTTTAATAAACGAATCGAATCGAATTGACTCATTTATTAAACGAATCCATTTTTTCAAATTCGTATTCACTTTAAAGCGAATCGAATCGAACGAATAAACGAATATTGACTCAAATTATCACCCCTAATATAGGTAGGTAGATATGCGCGCGCATGCGGCATGCCCCATAGATGAAGCAACCTACCCCACCACGTGAGAGAGACCAAACCAAAAAGCCTAAGACGGTCACAAGTTGACCCGTGGGCACTATTGGAACTTTTCCATCCTAAATACAATTCGGTGAAAAATTCAAAACAACCCAATTAAGTTTGGGTTGGGTCGTGGTTGGATTTAATTAGAGGAAATCTTTAATTAATTATTTTTTTTTAAAAAATGCAATAATTTCAATTGATAAGGAAATAAAAATATGAAATTATAGATGTTAGTGTCCCATGTACAAATACCTTCAAGACAAGCAACATAACATGTCCTATTTCATTAAAAAAATAAAATAAAACTGGAACAAAAACTTTTTTATACTTGAAAAATAATAACTATTTTTTTAGTTGGTTGGATTGGGTTGACGACATCAAGTTTATAATTTTTAACCCGATCAATTTGAATTTTTAATATCAACTCGTCTAAAATCTGACCCAATACGTGAGGTTGACTAGATTGGGGTAATAGATTGGATATAGTATGGATATGACAATATTTATATTTGTTTTATTTAATTAAAAAATATAAATATTTTATCTGTATCTGATTTTAATATTTTAAATATTGTGTGAGTTCCCGTTCAAACGTGAATATTACATTTAATTATAGGAAGAAATCAATATTGATATCCAATCTACCAAACTAATAATTTCTATTCCTAATGCACCCACCCTCTAGATTCATCGAATATTTTCTCGTCCGTACTCATAAATTACAAAAAGTCAACTTACAACATAGGATCTTTGACGGGAAAAAATCATTAAAGAAGAAACGAAATGATTATTTTACCCATTAAAAGAAGATAATATTAAAGGTGGATAAATAAAGGCCGTGTTAAGTGCCAAAATACCATACTCCTGTCACTATCCCTACACAGTGTAACTTCACTTCTGTTGCTTCTAGTTTTTGTAGGCATCACTAGTCTAATATCTTCTCTACTGATTTCTTTTCCATTCTCGAGCTCTGTACAAAGCTGGCAGGAGCCATATTGGCGTGTTTCATGGAGCACCATAGCTTATGCAGAGCCCATGCAATTCGTTTCCTCTTACTGTTGCTCTTTTTTTTCACTCTCTGTTTTCATCTCTACAGCTTGTTCCAATGGAAATTGCCAGGTCATTTCTCTCTGTCAAGGACTTCTCTTCTTTCTTTTGATTTTGAACTGACTTCGAAGATTTTACAGGTACTTGATTCATGTGCTACAGCTACTGACTGTGGTCAAGGTCTTTACTGTGGGAATTGCCCTGCTTTAGGCAAGACTCAACCCATTTGTACCAGAGGCCAAGCTACCATACCCACTACTATTGTAAGAATCTTCACCTTCAAAATTGTATTTTTACTGATGGGTATGTTCTGTTTTTTCAATTTCTTTTAATGTGAAATGGGTTGTGGGATTGATCTCAAACCTTTGATGGGCAGATTGGTGAGTCACCATTCAACAAATATTCGTGGTTAGTAACGCATAATTCATTTAGCATTGTTGATGCACCGGCTTTGCCTGGTGTTCAAAGACTGACGTTTTACAACCAAGAAGACTCGGTCACTAATCAGTTGAGGGTATGTGATTCCACTTCTTCGAGAAAAGTTATATGTTCATTCAGTGGCGTAGCCAAAATAATATTTCATCTCATTAAGAAATCAGATTTTTCATTAATTAATACGACCCATTTTAATAAATTTCCGCATTTAAGAATATTGTGCAATGTGCAAAACTAAAGATACGCTAAGATGATTGAGCACTGCATCTACCTCTTTGTTTGATTTTTATTTTTATTCTCGTACTTTATGAAACAAAAATCAGTTACATTCTGTCATATACATTTATTTATAGCCGAGTTTAATAATGGGTGGTAAATTTAGATGCTGTGCATTGATACTTTCCTTTCTGAATTAAATTCTTATGTATGTTTGATGGGTATTGATTAGCATGGAGCGAGAGGATTGATGTTGGATATGTACGATTTCAATGGCGATATCTGGCTGTGCCATTCATTTCGAGGGCAATGTTTTAACTTCACTGCGTTTGTAATATTCCTTCCTATCTATCCTTTTTACAAATTTTGTGGTGATAAATTTTTCAGTTGGTTTCTAATTTACGCACTGGATTGTTCTCAGCAACCTGCAATTAACACTTTAAGGGAAGTGGAATCATTTTTAAGTCAATATCCTACTGAGATCGTAACAATTATGATAGAGGACTACGTTCAAACTGCAAAAGGGTTAACCAATTTGCTTGTCCGGGCTGGGTTGGACAAGTACTTATTTCCTGTGTCCAAGATGCCCAAGAAAGGTGAAGATTGGCCCACTGTGACAGAAATGGTGCAAAAGAACTATCGGCTTCTTGTTTTCTCATCTGTTGCTTCGAAGGAGGTTGATGAAGGAATAGCTTATCAATGGAGATATATACTCGAAAATGACTGTAAGGGTCATATAATGTCATGTTTTTAGTACTTGGAGTTGCATACATGTATTCCGGTAATAGCCTCATTATATATTGCATACAGCTGGAGACCCTGGGGTGAAAGCAGGCTCTTGTCCGAACAGAAAAGAATCACAGCCATTGAATTCAAGAAAGGCTTCTCTTTTCCTTCAAAACTACTTCCCTACATATCTGGTTGAAGATGATGCTTGCAAAGAGCATTCATATCCGCTCTCAGGGATGGTTGGTACTTGTTATAAAGCTGCAGGGAACCAGATGCCTAACTTTTTGGCAGTCAATTTTTACATGGTACTGAAATTTTACTTACAGGAGAGAATTTTGTTTGATGTCCTATACCAATTTATCATCCTAACTGTTGGTAAAATATTGCAGAGGAGTGATGGCGGTGGTGTCTTTGATGTTTTGGATAAAATGAATGGCCAAACATTGTGTGGGTGTAATACCGTGCTTGCCTGCCAGGTTTGTCCAAATACTTATCAGAGGACTTGCTAGTTCATTTGCTCTATGTTCCCTCCTTTTTTTCTCCTCTTTGGGATTCTTGCCCTCGTATAAGGAGACATTTCTGCAAATTGCAGCATACTTTATGGTGATTTTGTCCAGCCGAGGAAATTTCCAACTGGAATATAGTTTACAGAAGGAAGATGGTTTATACATGATTACATGTGCATAGTTTCCATGTATGACCGAATTGTTCAGGCCTTAATTTTATATGATCTTGATCTGGGATTCAAATCAGAATCTAGTGACAGCCGAGATGCTAGAGTGAAGCAACCGGTCAACTCTTAACCAACCATGGTCCCTAGAACTTTGCAATACTAGTAAAGTAGTAATCATTTTGGAGACACACACACACACACAGAGGTGTGCATATATATATTTCCTGGTGGCTGGTGGACAAAAATTGTTAAAAACTTCCAGAATGTTTGAAAATGATCTTTCTATCTTGAATGTAGTGTCAAGCCTCAAGACCTTGGTATGATAGATCATGGCACACAATTGAACTTAGGTCTAACTTATTGACTCCTTCCATTTGTTTACAGCATGTTTTGGATGTTTTGTTTTTGATGGTTTGGACAATATGATGGGAACAATAAGAATAGCTGGGATTTCATTTATTGCCTTCTGAATCTTGTGACAGTGTCCTGTTGGATATAAATTTGTTTGTTTAAGAAGACTATGCTGATCGGATTTGCAGGCTGGAGCACCTTTGGGATCTTGCAAAAACGTTGCAGTGCCCAGGGGAAGTCAAACAACTAATAATTCTGCGGGAAGCTTCTCTGGATCTGTTCAGTTCTCACTATCTGCTTCAGCAGTCCAATCTCCAAATTGCATGGTTTTCAACTCGATCTATCTTCCAATAGTGGCATTTTCTCTTATGACTGCAATAGATAAGATTTGGCTGTGAAGGTCTGCGACCTCCCATTGAAGTGGAGGTATGATAAGTTAGTTTTGGAGTGGGAATTGGCATTAAACATCCTTGCCTTTTAGGATTGGGGGTCAAAGCATGGTTGCTAGAATTAGATTATTATAGATTAGATGAAGAATATGAAGCGAATGCTAAGGAATTGATGTAGATAGTGGTCATGAGAGATCCAGAGTGCATCAACCGTTCATTCAGGTATGCGGCATAGTTATTAAATCACTCTTCTGGTGGCTTTTGTATTGCAAAGAGTAAGGTAATTAGTTTCATTTTGTTCTCTTATAGTGCCGCCGCATATGCAGTTTAAGGTCTATCTGTTGTCAATGCCCTCTATAGAATTCATGTTAGGTAAGTTATATCTAGGACTTGTATGATCAACCCATTTCGTAATGACCCTGCGGGGAGTTACTAAGCTATGTGCATATGCCATGTACTAATATCATAAATAGAAACAAGAAGTCAAGAATTGCATATGTACCACGAATAAATTTAGACAATGAAAAGAAATATTTATTAGTGATGTGGATTTCTGCCATCTTTCAATGCTTAATTCATGTTTCACATAAGTGAAATTTTGTTATTGCAATTTAACATTGGAGATGCCGATGTACTTTTGCCTATTTGGTGTTCGGTATTTGATTGATTGGAAATGTTTTACTATCTTAAAATGAAAGCTTGGTTTGAACCAAGATTGAAATTTAGCTTACAAATGTAGGAAAGATCCTAATCAATGATTATTTCTTTGAATAAGCAAAGCATATTACCACCAAGTCAAGCCATATAGCTAATATAGCCAGCAGTTTGCGCTTTTGAAGTTATGCTTCAGGCCTTGATTAATTCAACCTACGCCTGCCTACAATCCTGCTGAAAACAAAGCAATTCAATTTCCGGAACGAATTGTGTGTGTTGGAGGTGTCGCAGTTGGTTTCATTGTTAAAGT
Organism: Zanthoxylum bungeanum; assembly: GCA_019454045.1. Lineage (NCBI taxonomy): Eukaryota > Viridiplantae > Streptophyta > Magnoliopsida > Sapindales > Rutaceae > Zanthoxylum > Zanthoxylum bungeanum. The sequence goes on along the minus strand of SKCR01040149.1, from coordinate 147,170 downwards.
AATCGTAACATATGAAGTTGCATAGTGACTTTATAAATTAGAAGTTTTGATATTAATATTGTACTTATGGTTGTCTACATAGTATTATCAATTTGATACTTGAATATTTAGACAACTCAGTAACTGTAGCACAATATTGATGTCGCATATGAGTTATATTGATGTAGAATTTAGGTTCTGCAAAATATGAATGATGCCAACCAAGGGAAATATTTGGGATTGTTGGACAAACTCAAAATGTAATAAGCGGAACTACTCGCTGATGCCTACCTCTTGAGTGTTAGGTGAGCTCTTGAGGGCCATGCGTATACGATACACATCGAGATGTGTATATGATACTGTGGATTGGTACTAGATCAAGTGAGAAATCGTTAGGGTTGGTACTTTGAGCGTCAATCTGAATCATATTTATGACCGATTTATGAATACGAACAATTCATTTTTCCATAATGTTACGTATTTATGGTAGCACCTCTTGTCTTTTTATATACATATTCGATCTAATTTAATTATATTGAAATTAAATTCGGTTTAGTGAGATATGTGTGTGTGTGTGTATTAAACAAAAACCCGGAAATATATAACGTAGTGCGCAATTACAACGTAGTTTCTAGTTAACATTGAGAAGTGTCACTATAAGTTGTATATTCTCAAATAAAATTTCTGGTCAAGCTTTACTGATACAGATCAGTTAGTAAAATCTGTTGAGAGCAGTATATGTCATATATCGAGTCTTTGGAAACTCGTATAAACATGTAGGTGTTTATTTGATAAACACTGAAAGAATCACCAAAGATTTCATAATAGATGGTACACCAACGTTAATATGAATTTTTTTGAGTCGAGTACCATAGTAGTCCTTAGATTTGAGATACCACAGTGAATATATGAGTTATCCTCCACACTTAGATGATAGTCACGTCACCGACTTATTTAGGTCAGACCTTCGCCTGTTTGTTGGGTGTGGACTGATGCTCATGATATCCAGTCTGTATCAAATAGAATCTGTTAGTCCCGTGTACAGGGCATATGTATCATGCACGTGTTTGCGATTTTTCAAATTCATGACCGTGGTATACTGCGGAAGCGAGTTCCAAGTGTTATTTAAAGATCGTAAATTTGTAAGTCGACTATATTATACCTCAAGGATTTGACGTTTATATTTATGTCCTCAGTATAATATGGATAGCATGTGACGAATGGATTATATGTATACGATGGTCTCGACTTGCATAGTTCAGAGGTTTTATCTGTGATCGTTATAATTTACGAGTGGGTGGATTATGGACATGAAATTAGATTTCGTGACGGGTAAACCTGAACTTAAAGAGTCTCACAATATGAAGTGTACTCGTTGAGCACTTGGGAAACGCGTTATGAATAATACCGATTATTGATAATATTTTATCGAATTAAGATAATTAATTCGATTCGTTTAATCGGTAAACGAAAATACACATTTGATTAGTAAATATTTACAATTGTTACGAATGTTTGAAGGCAAGTTAGAAAGCTAAAACAATATATGTAGTTGTGTGTAGAGAATATCGATTCTCACAATACGACAACTACATATATTGGATACCAGATCTCTCGTCTAGTTGTTTGAAATATTAATTAATGATTATTTTGATATTTGATATCAAAACTTATGACTATTGGATAGTTACTTGTTCTTTATTAACAATTGTTACATATTTTAATATGACTAGTAGTGTCATTGACGTAGAGATAAATATTAAGAAATATTTTTAGTAATATAAATAATTTAGAACAGTAGTTTATGGGGTTTTATCACTTAAGCATTAAATACTTATCTCATATGATAAAGGATGGTTTGATACTATATCACACCTCATATCCTTATTCATTTAAAGAATATTGTATTCAGGGACTGTGACAATCTCATTTAACCAATAATTATTATTGGATCACTAATTTATTAAATTGTTACATTAGATGTTTGTAGTCTAATCAATTATAAATTGCTCTAAGTAGTTTTCTTTACTTCGTAACTTAGTCAATGAGCTGTCATGACCTAGTTACATGTTTTTAATGGAACACATGTTAAATATCCTGAAACATTCGAGAACTTTCAATTTGTTCTGATGAAACACAGATTGAATACTTTGACTAGTTCAAAGATTTTCGATCTAAAATTTTGAAAACTGAATCTTTAAAATTCATCGATAGTCTTTGAATTGTTCAAAGATATTTGAAATGATCAAATAGATGAATTTAGGGCTATTAGTTTTAAGATTATTTAAATGAATATGATTCTTACTCAATATTATATTTCTACGATTCTATCGTGATGGAATTGGTTAGTGGGAGGAATCAAATCTTAAATGATTTGATTCGTTTTATATTGAATATTATCGAATTAATTTTGATTCTCTTGGAGATATGCTCTAGTAACACTAATCTATCATTTTGATTAAGTTTCCATTAGTTTCTATAGTTACGTATACGATATATATAAGTAGAAATTCTAATCTTAGATTTGAATCTTTATTTTGTATAATGGTTATACAATTGAAAGAATTTTAGATTTTTAGTAATAGTGACATGTTGGTGGTCATCAACTGGATCCAAGTGTATAGAAGGTGGTACATTTATTCTATTTATGAAACTCTCAAGCCCATTGCCACGTATTGCAAGCAGAACTTGTGTTTTCCAAATGATGTAGTTTGTTATGTCCAACTTAATGGGTACATAGAAGAAAAAAAGTGTTAAAGTTTTAGTGAGTTGTAGTATTAGATGTTGCAATAGTGATGCTTGAAGATGGTGTTTTCTCTAATATAATTGGTGTCACACCCGTCCCCTTAGGTAGAGTAGGGGTGAGACGGAGACTAGAAACTGGCAGAGTTTCCCCTGTAATATGGACTAATCCTCCAAATACAAGGAAAAATCTAAACTGAAAAAATAAAATCTCATCATAAAACTAGGATCTCCATGATCCAACTCAACAATATATCCATAAAGGAAATACAATAACCTCAGTATCAATTAAAGGCTCAATGCCTATAATCACAAAACAAATTCTCCCAAGAAATACAGTCTAGAAATACAGTCTCAAAACATAACAAGACACTCTACTGTTGGTACAACCTTTTGTCTACTGGCAGGAATGATGACGAAACAGCAGATGAAAAGAACGATCTACTAATCTGCTAAACCTGAAATGTTAAGGAATGGGGGGTAAGCTCACGCTTAGTGCAATGGATCACAGCTCAGTGCCGTGGATAATCAAGTAACAAAGTGGATCGAACAAGTCTTTCATAATATAAATAAATACATAAGCTGTAAATCGATATCTCAAACATTTACTTGAAATCGTAAATCTCATTTCTCATAAACTCATTTCTCATAAAACTCAAATCATAAATCTCATTTCTCATAAAACTCATTTCTTAAATCTCATTCTGCTAAAAAATACATTGTAATGATAAATCTGTTTATTCATCTATATGCACAACCTCATGACAAATACGGCAAAGCTGGCAACATGGGGCTTCCCCACGGCAAAACTGGCATCCGGAGCAAACTGGCAACGTGAGACCTTATCTCACGGCAATAACTGGCAACATGAGACCTTATCTCATGGCAATAATCTGGCACATATAAGTACACGGGGTGCATCCTAACATAAAAATCATTTCCAAAATCCATGCTCATATATCTCAAATCATGCAAGTTTCTCATATATCACAAACACATGATTTCAACATAATCAATATTCGATCCATACCTTATAGCAAAATATATAAACTTTCTGAAAACAAACTCATTTAATGCATTACCTTAAAATTCATTTAAGAAAACATAAATACTATATACTTTTGAAAACATCAATGTTACAGGTTTATCCACGCACCTGGTGAGCTGACTAGAGAAAGGAACTATGCAGCAGGACCGTCCCTGCTTACTGTATCACGATCACCTAACAGACAAAAGAATTTACTATAAGGAACATAATCCTAACTAGAATAGATGAAAGAATATGCGAGAAACGTGATTCGGTCGTTCTCGCAATCCTAACGAAATTTAAGATTCGGAGGTCCATTACTACTCGGAATGGTCTGAAATTCGCGGAGGAGACTCGGGAAGTCGGCGCGAAGATACTGTCTGGCGCGTGGTGGACACGCGCCGATTGGCAGGCCGCGCGTGGGCCTCACGCGCCGCCACAAAGGGAGCGCGTGAGCTTCACGCGCCGGTCCGATCGGAATTTTCCGACGGCCGAGCGTTCCCCTCTCTCTCCCGGATCTAATGGCGCTGACGGTTGTCGATCGGAGTTCCGGATCAACGGGAAATCAAGAAAAACCTTAAAAAGTTTCTTACCGAGATCTCTTCAAAAATTGGAAGTTTCCCAAGATGAAACCACCACCAAAATGATCCTCTCGATCGAGATCTACACTTTTCCTTAAGGACTCGGTCGGATTGAGCTACGGATCGAGACCGAAACTTCTATTCTCTCTCTCTTTTCCTTTTTCTTTTCTCTTTCCTCTATCTCTCTCGTACGTACTGCCTCTTCTGATGAAAAGAATAATAATAATAATAATAAAATATCAAATTCCAAAAATTACCAATATGCCCCCACTAATAAGGGTACTTCGGAAATCACCACTTTCGAAGCTCTTCTGATGCGATTCTCGAAATGTGTTCAACACGAAAGTTGTTCTTCTCGGAAAAAAGAGTCTGATGGTTTAAGAACCAACTCGATCGGAGTTCGTTTGCTAAATTCATGCCCAAAACTGTAAACTATACGCATATAATAAAAAAAATCACGTAACTGATTCTTGGTCCCACGAGTTTTCCAACGCGACAAATATTCATTTCATAATATTTTGATCCACATTCCATCACTTAAACACTTATTATTCATTATCATTCTATTCCAAGACTATATCGACAGTCTGGGAATCTCCTAGAACAGTCCCGAAAATCTGGGATGTTACAACTCTCTCCCCCTTAAAAGAATTTCGTCCTCGAAATTCACATACCAATGGTGGAAACAAATGAGGATATCTATTCCTCATGTCTTCCTCACGCTCCCAAGTTGCTTCTGCTTTCGAGTATTTACCCCATAGGACTTTCACCAAATGAATCGTCCTGCTTCTCAGCTGTCTCAACTCTCTAGTCATAATTTTCCACTGGTTCTTCAGCATAAGTCAAGTCTTCTCTCCTCTCAATCTAAAAGTAATAGTCGCATTCCTTCCAATCACTCACTGCTTTTTTTTTTTAAACCTGTGCCCCAACTTACAAACCAACTATCCCATCACAAAAGAAAAGGCTCCACCTAGGGTCCTTCACAAACAACAGCTGTAAAGAACTTTTAGCAATTTACGCAAAATCCACTATCTTAAGTTTCCCATTATTGAAAAAAAAGATTTGCAGGTCCCGCAAATATCTGCTTTACATCTTATCAGTGCGACAATTTTTAACCCTTCCAATTATGAATGGATACTGTGAAAGTATCTTGTCATTAAGAATTATTGGTATCTCTCTCTATAAAGAGATGCACGAGTTCTTAAGGAATTACTCAAAAATTTCTTCAATGGCATCTTCATCTGCTAATCCTAACCCCTATTCAAGATCTGTCAGAGCTAAGGTGATATACCAAAAGCTTTGTAAATGGCCAGTCATTGATCGAGCAGTTATCGATTCTAAATATGTCCGAGACCTTTGGAGAGATATCTACGATTGTCTCAATGAAGCTCCATCCGCTCTTTTGCCTAAAGAGATTGCAATGGACATCGTAGCAAGAGTTCCTACCAATTTCTTGAGATGGTGTTACATTCTTAGAACCATTTGGGATGGAAAAACAGATGGTTTAATCCAATACGAAAATAATTCAGCGATTGTTCATTGTGGATATCACAGATTCCACTCCACAGTTTTCATCAACAGTCATGATTTCTTCAATCATTGCCAGTGGAGTCTCGGCACCTTGTTCGAACTCGGTTTCCTAAATGGATTTATTCTTGGACCAAGTCCAATCCATCCCAACTATCCTGGTATCTCAGAAGATAGCCTTGGTGAGCTTCCTCCATTCATCAGTAATATTTTGTATCGATGGTATAAACGCCACAAAAGTATTACTGTCTGGATCGAAACCATTACCCCAGAATGGTCGAATGACTATTCGCTCGTTTACCACCCAATTCATCTTATAAGAATCATACCATCACGTCAACTCACTAATTGGAGACTCACTTGTTGGCCATCTAGACCGAAACTTAGAGCTTACTATGGATACGATGATATTTTCCCAGAAGAGATTACTTTTCGTCAATCCTGTGATCTTAGAGCTCTCTCTGCAGACTCAGTCCGTCGAAGCCTAGAAAGCAATACTAATGATAAAGACTGGCAAATCTTCACTACTATCGAAGAATCACATAGAAGTATCGTTCAAGGCTACAACAAAATCAAGTTTCCTGACAGTCTCGAAATTCAAATCATCGACGGCCTCATTCCAATGTCTCTACTACGCGCGAAACGTCAATGGGAAGATTATCAATTCGAAGATGATCCTGTCCTTGCAACACACACCCAGTTGTTATATTCCATAATGTAATCATAAATATTGATTAATTAAATATGAGTATTAACAAGGTCTTCTTTCTCATCTCTTAACACCAAAGTTTTAATGTCTTCTACCTACTAACTCATAACGATGTTATAACTGCGACCGAAGGTTCATGTTAGGTACACCATAGAAATCACGTCAGATTCAGCTATAGGAATAACGATAGGAACATCTGTCGAAACTACTGAAGGTATATGTCTAGAATCCTTGTTATCCTCAATACTCAGATGAACATCATCTAAAGCTATATCAAATTCAAGATCTATCGACTAAGTATAGGGTATCTCTATACTATTACTCGACATTCTCACGCATTACCAAACTATACCTCTCCCACGTTAAATACCAGTACCACGGCCACTTCCAGACATTTTCCTACGGACACAAAACTACCTTTTATCAGCCTGCTCAGTCAAAAGTCGATAAACATGGTGACATTTATGTTCATCAGTTAATCTCATCAACTCAAAAGCCTTCTCAACTCTGTCCAAGAAATTTCCAGCTACAATGAGATCCTTCTTCCCATCAAACTCAACAGCTTCATATTCTTTCACTCTGGGTAGAAATACGGATAAGGGTAAGCACCAGGAGGAACATTACTACTAGGAAGATGATGAACTGGAGTACTATCTCCGAAAATCGAGGCTAGCGAATCTCCTACAACAGAATTAAGGTTCCCTTCAAAAGGTTCCCAATCATAAGAATTTACCTCCTCATCAACTGGAGGTGCCCTAGAAGGTTTGCCAACATTGCTATCTTACAAGTACGAACTCGACCTGAACCTAAACTCTAGAACGCGGAGGCATCTAAAAACACATGAAAGATGTCAACCGCTAGAGACATAGAATAACTAATCAAGAAAATGAAGTGTCTACAGAATCTATGAACCCTGGGCTCTGATACCATTAAATGTCACACCCGTCCCCTTAGGTAGAGTAGGGGTGAGACGGAGACTAGAAACTGGCAGAGTTTCCCCTGTAATATGGACTAATCCTCCAAATACAAGGAAAAATCTAAACTGAAAAATAAAATCATCATCATAAAACTAGGATCTCCATGATCCAACTCAACAATATATCCATAAAGGAAATACAATAACCTCAGTATCAATTAAAGGCTCAATGCCTATAATCACAAAACAAATTCTCCCAAGAAATACAGTCTAGAAATACAGTCTCAAAACATAACAAGACACTCTACTGTTGGCACAACCTTTTCTCTACTGGCAGGAATGATGACGAAACAGCAGATGAAAAGAACGATCTACTAATCTGCTAAACCTGAAATGTTAAGGAATGGGGGGTAAGCTCACGCTTAGTGCAATGGATCACAGCTCAGTGCCGTGGATAATCAAGTAACAAAGTGGATCGAACAAGTCTTTCATAATAAATAAATAATAAGCTGTAAATCGATATCTCAAACATTTACTTGAAATCGTAAATCTCATTTCTCATAAACTCATTTCTCATAAAACTCAAATCATAAATCTCATTTCTCATAAACTCATTTCTTAAATCTCATTCTGCTCAAAAATACTTTGTAATGATAAATCTGTTTATTCATCTATATGCACAACCTCATGACAAATACGGCAAAGCTGGCAACATGGGGCTTCCCCACGGCAAAACTGGCATCCGGAGCAAACTGGCAACGTGAGACCTATCTCACGGCAATAACTGGCAACATGAGACCTTATCTCATGGCAATAATCTGGCCACAATAAGTACACGGGGTGCATCCTAACATAAAAATCATTTCCAAAATCCATGCTCATATATCTCAAATCATGCAAGTTTCTCATATATCACAAACACATGATTTCAACATAATCAATATTCGATCCATACCTATAGCAAAATATATAAACTTTCTGAAAACAAACTCATTTAATGCATTACCTTAAAATTCATTTAAGAAAACATAAATACTATATACTTTTGAAAACATCAATACAAACAGACGGTTTAGCCACGCACCTGGTGAGCTGACTATGAGAAAGGAACTATGCAGCAGGACGTCCCTGCTTACTGTATCACGATCACATAAGAGAAAAAGAATTTACTATAAGGAACATAATCCTAACTAGAATAGATGAAAGAATATGCGAGAAACGTGATTCGGTCGTTCTCGCAATCCTAACGAAATTTAAGATTCGGAGGTCCATTACTACTCGGAAAGGTCTGAAATTCGCGGGGAGGAGACTCGGGAAGTCGGCGCGAAGATACTGTCTGGCGCGTGGTTGACACGCGCCGATTGGCAGGCCGCGCGTGGGCCTCACGCGCCGCCATACAAGGGAGCGCGTGAGCTTCACGCGCCGGTCCGATCGGAAATTTTCCGACGGTCGAGCGTTCCCCTCTCTCTCCCGGATCTAATGGCGCTGACGGTTTGTCGATCGGAGTTCCGGATCAACGGGAAATCAAGAAAAACCATAAAAAGATTTCTTACCGAGATTCTTCAAGAATTGGAAGTTTCCCAAGATGAAACCACCACCAAAATGATCATCTCGATGAGATCTACACTTTTCTTAAGGACTCGGTCGGATTTGAGCTACGGATCGAGACCGAAACTTTCTTCTCTCTTTTCCTTTTTCTTTCTCTTTCCTCTATCTCTCTCGTACGTACTGCCTTTCTGATGAAAAGAATAATAATAATAATAATAAAAATATCAAATTCCAAAAATTACCAATATGCCCCCACTAATAAGGGTACTTCGGAAATCACCACTTTCGAAGCTCTTCTGATGCGATTCTCGAAATGTGTTCAACACGAAAGTTGTTCGTCTCGGAAAAAAAAGTCCGATGGTTCAAGAACCAACTCGATCGGAGTTCGTTTGCTAAATTCATGCCCAAAACTGTAAACTATACGCATATATAAAAAAAATACGTAACTGATTCTTGGTCCCCCACGAGTTTTCCAACGCGACGAATATTCATTTCATAATATTTTGATCCACATTCCATCACTTAAACACTTATTATTCATTATCATTCTATTCCAGGACTATATCGACAGTCTGGGAATCTCCTAGAACAGTCCCGAAAATCTGGGATGTTACAACTCTCTCCCCCTTAAAAGAATTTCGTCCTCGAAATTCACATACCCAATGGTGGAAACAAATGAGGATATCTATTCCTCATGTCTTCCTCACGCTCCCAAGTTGCTTCTGCTTTCGAGTATTTATCCCATAAGACTTTCACCAAATGAATCGTCCTGCTTCTCAGCTGTCTCAACTCTCTAGTCATAATTTTCCAATGGTTCTTCAGCATAAGTCAAGTTTTCTCTCCTCTCAATCTAAAAGTAATAGTCGCATTCCTTCCAATCACTGCTTTTTTTTTTTAAACCTGTGCCCCAACTTACAAACCAACTATCCCATCACAAAAAGAAAAGGCTCCACCTATGGTCCTTCACAAACAACAGCTGTAAAGAACTTTTAGCAATTTACGCAAAATCCACTATCTTAAGTTTCCCATTATTGAAAAAAAGATTTGCAGGTCCCGCAAATATCTGCTTTACATCTTATCAGTGCGACAATTATTAACCTTCCAATTATGAATGGATACTGTGAAAGTATCTTGTCATAAGAATTATTGGTATCTCTCTCTATAAAGAGATGCACGAGTTCTTAAGGAATTACTCAAAAATTTCTTCAATGGCATCTTCATCTGCTAATCCTAACCCTATTCAAGATCTGTCAGAGCTAAGGTGATATACCAAAAGCTTTGTAAATGGCCAGTCATTGATCGAGCAGTTATCGATTCTAAATATGTCCGAGACCTTTGGAGAGATATCTACGATTGTCTCAATGAAGCTCCATCCGCTCTTTTGCCTAAAGAGATTGCAATGGACATCGTAGCAAGAGTTCCTACCAATTTCTTGAGATGGTGTTACATTCTTAGAACCATTTGGGATGGCAAAAAAGATGGTTTAATCCAATACGAAAATAATTCAGCGATTGTTCATTGTGGATATCACAGATTCCACTCCACAGTTTTCATCAACAGTCACGATTTCTTCAATCATTGCCAGTGGAGTCTCGGCACCTTGTTCGAACTCGGTTTCCTAAATGGATTTATTCTTGGACCAAGTCCAATCCATCCCAACTATCCTGGTATCTCAGAAGATAGTCTTGGTGAGCTTCCTCCATTCATCAGTAATATTTTGTATCGATGGTATAAACGCCACAAAAGTATTACTGTCTGGATCGAAACCATTACCCCAGAATGGTCAAATGACTATTCGCTCGTTTACCACCCAATTCATCTTATAAGAATCATACCATCACGTCAACTCACTAATTGGAGACTCACTTGTTGGCCATCTAGACCGAAACTTAGAGCTTACTATGGATACGATGATATTTTCCCCGAAGAGATTACTTTTCGTCAATCCTGTGATCTTAGAGCTCTCTCTGCAGACTCAGTCCGTCGAAGCCTAGAAAGCAATACTAATGATAAAGACTGGCAAATCTTCACTACTATCGAAGAATCACATAGAAGTATCATTCAAGGCTACAACAAAATCAAGTTTCCTGACAGTCTCGAAATTCAAATCATCGACGGCCTCATTCCAATGTCTCTACGCGCGAAACGTCAATGGGAAGATTATCAATTCGAAGATGATCCTGTCCTTGCAACACAACCCAGTTGTTATATTCCATAATGTAATCATAAATATTGATTAATTAAATATGAGTATTAACAAGGTCTTCTTTCTCATCTCATAAACACCAAAATTTTTAATGTCTTCTACCTACTAACTCATAACGATGTTATAACTGCGACCGAAGGTTCATGTTAGGTACAACCATAGAAATCACGTCAGATTCAGCTATAGGAATAACGATAGGAACATCTGTCGAAACTACTGAAGGTATATGTCTAGAATCCTTGTTATCCTCAATACTCAGATGAACATCATCTAAAGCTATATCAAATTTAAGATCTATCGACTAAGTATAGGGTATCTCTATACTATTACTCGACATTCTCACACATTACCAAACTATACCTCTCCCACGTTAAATACCAGTACCACGGCCACTTCCAGACATTTTCCTACGGACACAAAACTACCTTTTATCAGCCTGCTCAGTCAAAAGTCGATAAACATGGTGACATTTATGTTCATCAGTTAATCTCATCAACTCAAAAGCCTTCTCAACTCTGTCCAAGAAATTTCCAGCTACAATGAGATCCTTCTTCCCAAACTCAACAGCTTCATATTCTTTCACTCTGGGTAGAAATACGGATAAGGGTAAGCACCAGGAGGAACATTACTACTAGGAGATGATGAACTGGAGTACTATCTCCGAAAATCGAGGCTAGCGAATCTCCTATAACAGAATTAAGGTTCCCTTCAAAAGGTTCCCAATCATAAGAATTTACCTCCTCATCAACTGGAGGTGCCCTAGAAGGTTTGCCAACATTGTTATCTTACAAGTACGAACTCGACCTGAACCTTAAACTCTAGAACACGGAGGCATCTAAAAACACATGAAAGATGTCAACCGCTAAGAGACATAGAATAACTAATCAAGAAAATGAAGTGTCTACAGAATCTATGAACCCTGGGCTCTGATACCATTAAATGTCACACCCGTCCCCTTAGGTAGAGTAGGGGTGAGACGGAGACTAGAAACTGGCAGAGTTTCCCCTGTAATATGGACTAATCCTCCAAATACAAGGAAAAATCTAAACTGAAAAAATAAAATCTCATCATAAAACTAGGATCTCCATGATCCAACTCAACAATATCCATAAAGGAAATACAATAACCTCAGTATCAATTAAAGGCTCAATGCCTATAATCACAAAACAAATTCTCCCAAGAAATACAGTCTAGAAATACAGTCTCAAAACATAACAAGACACTCTACTATTGGCACAACCTTTTCTCTACTGGCAGGAATGATGACGAAACAGCAGATGAAAAGAACGATCTACTAATCTGCTAAACCTGAAATGTTAAGGAATGGGGGGTAAGCTCACGCTTAGTGCAATGGATCACAGCTCAGTGCCGTGGATAATCAAGTAACAAAGTGGATCGAACAAGTCTTTCATAATATAAATAAATACATAAGCTGTAAATCGATATCTCAAACATTTACTTGAAATCGTAAATCTCATTTCTCATAAACTCATTTCTCATAAAACTCAAATCATAAATCTCATTTCTCATAAAACTCATTTCTTAAATCTCATTCTGCTCAAAAATACTTTGTAATGATAAATTGTTTATTCATCTATATGCACAACCTCATGACAAATACGGCAAAGCTGGCAACATGGGGCTTCCCCACGGCAAAACTGGCATCCGGAGCAAACTGGCAACGTGAGACCTTATCTCACGGCAATAACTGGCAACATGAGACCTTATCTCATGGCAATAATCTGGCACATATAAGTACACGGGGTGCATCCTAACATAAAAATCATTTCCAAAATCCATGCTCATATATCTCAAATCATGCAAGTTTCTCATATATCACAAACACATGATTTCAACATAATCAATATTCGATCCATACCTTATAGCAAAATATATAAACTTTCTGAAAACAAACTCATTTAATGCATTACCTTAAAATTCATTTAAGAAAACATAAATATATATACTTTTGAAAACATCAATGTTACAGGTTTATCCACGCACCTGGTGAGCTGACTACTGAGAAAGGAACTATGCAGCAGGACCGTCCCTGCTTACTGTATCACGATCACATAACAGACAAAAGAATTTACTATAAGGAACATAATCCTAACTAGAATAGATGAAAGAATATGCGAGAAACGTGATTCGATCGTTCTCGCAATCCTAACGAAATTAAGATTCGGAGGTCCATTACTACTCGGAAAGGTCTGAAATTCGCGGAGGAGACTCGGGAAGTCGGCGCGAAGATACTGTCCGGCGCGTGGTGGACACGCGCCGATTGGCAGGCCGCGCGTGGGCCTCACGTGCCGCCACAAAAGGGAGCGCGTGAGCTTCACGCGCCGGTCCGATCGGAAATTTTCCGACGGCCGAGCGTTCCCCTCTCTCTCCCGGATCTAATGGCGCTGACGGTTTGTCGATCGGAGTTCCGGATCAACGGGAAATCAAGAAAAACCATAAAAAGTTTCTTACCGAGATCTCTTCAAGAATTGGAAGTTTCCCAAGATGAAACCACCACCAAAATGATCATCTCGATGAGATCTACACTTTTCCTTAAGGACTCGGTCGGATTTGAGCTACGGATCGAGACCGAAACTTCTCTTCTCTCTTTTCCTTTTTCTTTTCTCTTTCCTCTATCTCTCTCGTACGTACTGCCTCTTCTGATGAAAAGAATAATAATAATAATAATAAAAATATCAAATTCCAAAAATTACCAATATGCCCCCACTAATAAGGGTACTTCGGAAATCACCACTTTCGAAGCTCTTCTGATGCGATTCTCGAAATGTGTTCAACACGAAAGTTGTTCGTCTCGGAAAAAAAAGTCCGATGGTTCAAGAACCAACTCGATCGGAGTTCGTTTGCTAAATTCATGCCCAAAACTGTAAACTATACGCATATAATAAAAAAATCACGTAACTGATTCTTGGTCCCACGCGTTTTCCAACGCGACGAATATTCATTTCATAATATTTTGATCCACATTCCATCACTTAAACACTTATTATTCATTATCATTCTATTCCAGGACTATATCGACAGTCTGGGAATCTCCTAGAACAGTCCCGAAAATCTGGGATGTTACAACTCTCTCCCCCTTAAAAGAATTTCGTCCTCGAAATTCACATACCCAATGGTGGAAACAAATGAGGATATCTATTCCTCATGTCTTCCTCACGCTCCCAAGTTGCTTCTGCTTTCGAGTATTTACCCCATAGGACTTTCACCAAATGAATCGTCCTGCTTCTCAGCTGTCTCAACTCTCTAGTCATAATTTCCAATGGTTCTTCAGCATAAGTCAAGTTTTCTCTCCTCTCAATCTAAAAGTAATAGTCGCATTCCTTCCAATCACTGCTTTTTTTTTTTTAAACCTGTGCCCCAACTTACAAACCAACTATCCCATCACAAAAAGAAAAGGCTCCACCTAGGGTCCTTCACAAACAACAGCTGTAAAGAGCTTTTAGCAATTTACGCAAAATCCACTATCTTAAGTTTCCCATTATTGAAAAAGGATTTGCAGGTCCCGCAAATATCTGCTTTACTCTTATCAGTGCGACAATTATTATACCTCTTCCAATTATGCATAGATACTGTGAAAGTATCTTGTCATGAAGAATTATTGGTATCTCTCTCTATAAAGAGATGCACGAGTTCTTAAGGAATTACTCAAAAATTTCTTCAATGGCATCCTCATCTGCTAATCCTAACCCCTATTCAAGATCTGTCAGAGCTAAGGTGATATACCAAAAGCTTTGTAAATGGCCAGTCATTGATCGAGCAGTTATCGATTCTAAATATGTCCGAGACCTTTGGAGAGATATCTACGATTGTCTCAATGAAGCTCCATCCGCTCTTTTGCCTAAAGAGATTGCAATGGATATCGTAGCAAGAGTTCCTACCAATTTCTTGAGATGGTGTACATTCTTAGAACCATTTGGGATGGAAAAACAGATGGTTTAATCCAATACGAAAATAATTCAGCGATTGTTCATTGTGGATATCACAGATTCCACTCCACAGTTTTCATCAACAGTCACGATTTCTTCAATCATTGCCAGTGGAGTCTCGGCACCTTGTTCGAACTCGGTTTCCTAAATGGATTTATTCTTGGACCAAGTCCAATCCATCCCAACTATCCTGGTATCTCAGAAGATAGCCTTGGTGAGCTTCCTCCATTCATCAGTAATATTTTGTATCGATGGTATAAACGCCACAAAAGTATTACTGTCTGGATCGAAACCATTACCCCAGAATGGTCGAATGACTATTCGCTCGTTACCACCCAATTCATCTTATAAGAATCATACCATCACGTCAACTCACTAATTGGAGACTCACTTGTTGGCCATCTAGACCGAAACTTAGAGCTTACTATGGATACGATGATATTTTCCCGAAGAGATTACTTTTCGTCAATCCTGTGATCTTAGAGCTCTCTCTGCAGACTCAGTCCGTCGAAGCCTAGAAAGCAATACTAATGATAAAGACTGGCAAATCTTCACTACTATCGAAGAATCACATAGAAGTATCGTTCAAGGCTACAACAAAATCAAGTTTCCTGACAGTCTCGAAATTCAAATCATCGACGGCCTCATTCCAATGTCTCTACGCGCGAAACGTCAATGGGAAGATTATCAATTCGAAGATGATCCTGTCCTTGCAACACAACCACAGTTGTTATATTCCATAATGTAATCATAAATATTGATTAATTAAATATGAGTATCAACAAGGTCTTCTTTCTCATCTCTTAAACACCAAAATTTTAATGTCTTCTACTACTAACTCATAACGATGTTATAACTGCGACCGAAGGTTCATGTTAGGTACAACCATAGAAATCACGTCAGATTCAGCTATAGGAATAACGATAGGAACATCTGTCGAAACTACTGAAGGTATATGTCTAGAATCCTTGTTATCCTCAATACTCAGATGAACATCATCTAAAGCTATATCAAATTTAAGATCTATCGACTAAGTATAGGGTATCTCTTACTATACTATTTCGACATTCTCACACATTACCAAACTATACCTCTCCCACGTTAAATACCAGTACCACGGCCACTTCCAGACATTTTCCTACGGACACAAAACTACCTTTTATCAGCCTGCTCAGTCAAAAGTCGATAAACATGGTGGCATTTATGTTCATCAGTTAATCTCATCAACTCAAAAGCCTTCTCAACTCTGTCCAAGAAATTTCCAGCTACAATGAGATCCTTCTTCCCATCAAACTCAACAGCTTCATATTCTTTCACTCTGGGTAGAAATACGGATAAGGGTAAGCACCAGGAGGAACATTTACTAGGAAGATGATGAACTGGAGTACTATCTCCGAAAATCGAGGCTAGCGAATCTCCTATAAACAGAATTAGGTTCCCTTCAAAAGGTTCCCAATCATAAGAATTACCTCCTCATCAACTGGAGGTGCCCTAGAAGGTTTGCCAACATTGTTATCTTACAAGTACGAACTCGACCTGAACCTTAAACTCTAGAACACGGAGGCATCTAAAAACACATGAAAGATGTCAACCGCTAAGAGACATAGAATAACTAATCAAGAAAATGAAGTGTCTACAGAATCTATGACCCTGGGCTCTGATACCATTAAATGTCACACCCGTCCCCTTAGGTAGAGTAGGGGTGAGACGGAGACTAGAAACTGGCAGAGTTTCCCCTGTAATATGGACTAATCCTCCAAATACAAGGAAAAATCTAAACTGAAAAATAAAATCTCATCATAAAACTAGGATCTCCATGATCCAACTCAACATATATCCATAAAGGAAATACAATAACCTCAGTATCAATTAAAGGCTCAATGCCTATAATCACAAAACAAATTCTCCCAAGAAATACAGTCTAGAAATACAGTCTCAAAACATAACAAGACACTCTACTGTTGGCACAACCTTTTCTCTACTGGCAGGAATGATGACGAAACAGCAGATGAAAAGAACGATCTACTAATCTGCTAAACCTGAAATGTTAAGGAATGGGGGGTAAGCTCACGCTTAGTGCAATGGATCACAGCTCAGTGCCGTGGATAATCAAGTAACAAAGTGGATCGAACAAGTCTTTCATAATATAAATAAATACATAAGCTGTAAATCGATATCTCAAACATTTACTTGAAATCGTAAATCTCATTCTCATAAACTCATTTCATAAAACTCAAATCATAAATCTCATTTCTCATAAAACTCATTTCTTAAATCTCATTCTGCTCAAAAATACTTTGTAATGATAAATCTGTTTATTCATCTATATGCACAACCTCATGACAAATACGGCAAAGCTGGCAACATGGGGCTTCCCCACGGCAAAACTGGCATCCGGAGCAAACTGGCAACGTGAGACCTTATCTCACGGCAATAACTGGCAACATGAGACCTTATCTCATGGCAATAATCTGGCACATATAAGTACACGGGGTGCATCCTAACATAAAAATCATTTCCAAAATCCATGCTCATATATCTCAAATCATGCAAGTTTCTCATATATCACAAACACATGATTTCAACATAATCAATATTCGATCCATACCTTATAGCAAAATATATAAACTTTCTGAAAACAAACTCATTTAATGCATTACCTTAAAATTCATTTAAGAAAACATAAATACTATATACTTTGAAAACATCAATGTTACAGGTTATCCACGCACCTGGTGAGCTGACTACTGAGAAAGGAACTATGCAGCAGGACCGTCCCTGCTTACTGTATCACCATCACATAACAGACAAAAGAATTTACTATAAGGAACATAATCCTAACTAGAATAGATGAAAGAATATGCGAGAAACGTGATTCGATCGTTCTCGCAATCCTAACGAAATTTAAGATTCGGAGGTCCATTACTACTCGGAAAGGTCTGAAATTCGCGGAGGAGACTCGGGAAGTCGGCGCGAAGATACTGTCCGGCGCGTGGTGGACACGCGCCGATTGGCAGGCCGCGCGTGGGCCTCACGTGCCGCCACAAAAGGGAGCGCGTGAGCTTCACGCGCCGGTCCGATCGGAAATTTTCCGACGGCCGAGCGTTCCCCTCTCTCTCCCGGATCTAATGGCGCTGACGGTTTGTCGATCGGAGTTCCGGATCAACGGGAAATCAAGAAAAACCTTAAAAAGTTTCTTACCGAGATCTCTTCAAGAATTGGAAGTTTCCCAAGATGAAACCACCACCAAAATGATCATCTCGATGAGATCTACACTTTTCCTTAAGGACTCGGTCGGATTTGAGCTACGGATCGAGACCGAAACTTCTCTTCTCTCTTTTCCCTTTTTTTTCTCTTTCTCTATCTCTCTCGTACGTACTGCCTTTCTGATGAAAAGAATAATAATAATAATATAAAAATATCAAATTCCAAAAATTACCAATATATGCCCCCACTAATAAGGGTACTTCGGAAATCACCACTTTCGAAGCTCTTCTGATGCGATTCTCGAAATGTGTTCAACACGAAAGTTGTTCGTCTCGGAAAAAAAAGTCCGATGGTTCAAGAACCAACTCGATCGGAGTTCGTTTGCTAAATTCATGCCCAAAACTGTAAACTATACGCATATAATAAAAAAAATCACGTAACTGATTCTTGGTCCCACGAGTTTTCCAACGCGACGAATATTCATTTCATAATATTTTGATCCACATTCCATCACTTAAACACTTATTATTCATTATCATTCTATTCCAGGACTATATCGACAGTCTGGGAATCTCCTAGAACAGTCCCGAAAATCTGGGATGTTACAATTGGGCTTGGTACTTTGTTGGTGTTTTCATTATTTAGATAGCTTAAGGGAGCTGTCGATAGATGGTGCTTTGTTGTAACCCAAGATTGTCCCTAATTGATTCCATTGTTTGGATAGCTTAACGGAGCTCTCGATACCAAGTTAAAAAAGGCAAAACAAACTTGGCAATGAAAATGAAAACAATTATGAAATGATAAAACACAACCTACTTTTTTCATTGATTTTCATAAAAATATATACTTAAGTGTGGGTGCAAAATGCACAGTTGTTGTAATATCACGAATTTTTAGGAACAGTACTGAAAGGTTTTCGAACTAATGTTAAGGATTTGGAACGGGATGCTATTCAAATATAAGATTTTATGTGTTTCAAAATAGATCGGAACATTTTAAAGTGAAGCTTCATTGCATTGGAAAACGCGTGATTTTGAGAATCGGTTACGTGATATCTATTTATATCGTTATAAGCATTAAAATTTCTTATTTCGGTAATAAAAATAACAAACGAACTTTAATTGAGCTGATTCTTGAACTATTGGACTCATTTTTCCAAGACGAACAACTTTCATGTTGAACACCTTTCGCAATTTGCATTAGAAAGGCTTCAAAAATATGAATTTTCGATAAAGCCCCATGACAAGGGCCTGATTGTAATTCTATGAGGGTCTGAACGTAAATTTCAGAAACTTCTCTAAAATACTCATAGTTTCTTGTAATTACAGATAACACATAAGCTTCACAACTCTCACACTCGACCCCTTCCCCTCCAAAATGTTATATGAATTTTTTGGCTCGTCATCCGGCCAGCCGGCCACCACCGGCCGGCTGACGGCCCAAGGGGTTGTGCCCAGCCAACCCCGTCTGAATGTGGCCAGCGGCGGCCCTGAAACCGCCCACAACGGGGAGAAATAAGCGCGCGAGTGGGTCTCCCGTTCCTGGCTTGTCGCTTCGTTTCACGGCCCAAGCCACCCACCAAATCGAAGCTCTCAGAGAGTACTACAAGTTGGCGGTGACTGATTTTCCGTTCCGTAGACGATGGCACGCAAAATAAGGAAGGAAGCTTCGTTAAATAGTGACCCATGAATGAACAATAACTTTGATCGAAATTCTGTCGATTCCAGCGTGTTCATGGGATAGTTTGGAGTCCGTATATGCCTTCAAAATTTTGGTAAGACCTCCCGGAAAAAATTCGCTAATTTCAAGTTTTTCGTTGGATATTTTCAGTAGCTTCGTAGAGTGGCATAATGATATAAATTGAATTATTTGAGTATTAGTATATTGAATATGTGCATTTGGTAGAATCCGAGTGAAAACGGAACGAGTTGGATCGATCTGATAGATTATATAAGTTTTCGGTAAAAGTGGATTTTCCGTGTATTAATGTGTTTTTGATCGTAATGATAGATATAAGATATATATGATGGTATGATAATGTTGAGATAAATCCGGGTAGGTTCGGGACCCTTCTGTAGCGTTTGCGGAAATCTTTTCGGAAGATTTTTCAAAAATACGTAAATTGAGGATTTAAGTTAACTAGTGGCTCGAATTAGTTTGTAATGATGTTTTAAGATTATTAGAATAGAAAACATTGAAATCAGACTTGATTGGATTGTCCCCGAAAGATCCGGAACTTTGTCAAAGTTAAGTCGAGAATTTCATAAGTTGCGATTCTAACGATGTTTCACCTTTTTTTGTAGACTTGACTAGAACCTGGAGTGCTTGCGAAGCTAGGTAAGTAACTAATGCGAAGAGTACTTGAATGGTTGATTTGCGTTTAAATATATATGTATGTATGTATATATGTATATGAAGTGTGTAGGATATGACGAGAATATTTAAGAGATACTCTTGAGACAAAGTTCGAGATCATGTAAAGTTAAGTTTATTGACCGCCACATGTATGGATTTTTATTAATATTTTGATATGAAGTGAAATGGTTGATGAGCGTAATGTCTATGTGTATGTATGGATGTACGTAAGGGTGTGAACCTGTAACGATATGAATGCATGTATGTAAATGAATATGTAAATGTATAAGTATATGAACATATATTTATATATGCATATGATGTTAAGATATATATAGGTTGGGTATATAGAATCGGTAAATGGAATAAACCATGATTTCTGAATTCGTATTAGCTGATGTATGTGTACGCTATATGAATAAGTTGTTATTGTCTTATACATGTGATTTATTTAAATAGATATTGGAATGGTTAAGTGTGATAAAGAATGTGTATAAGCTAAACACTTCTTGAAAGAATAAGTTTAATTAATAAGTTCTGTATCAAGGTTTTCAGATAGAAAATATGAAACTAAGTATGTTTGATCGGTAAATGAAAGGTATGAGAACTGTTAAAGTTATGTTATTTGCATTCATAATAATATGTATATTTATATATTTGAAACATATGTATGTATGTGAGTATTTGAATGATGTCTTGGAGTGATTGTCATGTATGTGCTTTTGTATGAGTAGTCGTGCGAAGAGTTTGTGTTACATGATATGTGTACATGTGTGTATGTTTAATTGGTTGATGTTCTCGCGGTATAGTAATCGAGCTGGTTAAGGATCCTTTCAGATGAAATTCATCTTATACTTATTCTAAAATAAGTAATGAATCTCGTATGAGTATTGTATGCGTAAGCCAGCTATATGTATGTATTGTTTGGTTATGTGTTCTTTGATGTATTGGCTATTATGTATGCTTCGTTGTCGATTACACAATGCTTGTATGTGTGTTTGAGTGTATGTGCGTGTATGATATAACATGTGATATGTATGGACTGTGTATGTTTTCGTGGAATGAATGAATGACCGAAAAGCTGGTGTGAGTATAAGATATTATAAAATATGTTTGCTAAGTTCGTTATCGTATGTACGTATATTGTGAAAGAGGTTGAATGAGTTTGTAAGCTTGAGGCACTAGGCATGTATCTAAGTACGAATTTTAAAAATTGGATTTTCATGAATGAAAGAGAAGCGAGCTATGGTCTAAACTAGTACGTGTGAACGCGATAAGTCATGAATGTTAAACTATCATAAGATTATCGAGCTATGGTTTAAAAATGTTAAACTATCGCAAGTCATGAATGTATCTAAGCAAGAATTTTAAAAATTGGATTTGCATGAATGAAAGAGAAACAAGCTATGGTTTCTGAACTGGTATGTGTGAACGCGATAAGTCATGAATGTTAAACTATCATAAGATTTCCATTGACGGCGGTGTGTACTTTCAACTATTAGGAATCACATGTGAGTCATTCAGTAGTCGCTTCAACGAATACCCACACATCTATACGAGCTTCCAAAGCTCATGGTAAATCGGATTTAACCATTGGAACTCCAATTCCAAAATACTACATGTGATAGTTTTCTAGGTTATAGGAATTCGACCGTATTCCAAAATCAATGACTAGGAATATTTACTTTAAGAATAGTTTATAATAGTAATTGTTGGACAATTATGACCCATAGCGTCACTATTTGTACATATCATGGTGTTGTTGTATAAATTAACTATGTGACAAGGAGATTGCACTCTTATTATTTGTGATTAGATCACCTAGATATATAAATGATAAGAGGTCCCTATGATTTGTTCCTGGATTGAGAATGATATGAGACAATATCAGTCCACGAAGGATAAATCATCAAATATCCCTAGTCAGAGTATTATCGAGATTGAACATCGATAAATGCGTAAAAGACTAGTATTACACTTGTGCGCGTTGTGAGGGCACAAACGACATAGTTCTCATATATTTGGGTGTAGGATACTCATGCAAGTGTAATAGGAGGTTGTGTTTTACCGATGGTACGGGAAACAGCTTCGCTCTGGATAAACCCCCTCGGAATTCCATTGGTAGTATGACTATGTGTCTATGGAAGTCTGAAATCAGGGTAGGTGTATTTGGTCTTAACCTTAGACTTACACCGCTAATACTTACGACAATCAATATACTTTGGTTTTGGTCGTCCAGGGCTTTAACCGGTTTCTGTGTACGCCTCTTCTGGGTATATCGAGAATCGTAGTGTGTTGGGTGACGGAAGTGTCACTCCAGTCATATGGAGATGATGATCGCGTAGGGATACAGAACTGGTTCTTTAAAAAGGTTACAACCGTCGGGATAATATGACTTGGTCATGATTATCCGATAATAAAGAGACTAGTTGCTCGTAATCCGATATATGCTTCGTACGGGGCAGACACTGTACTAGCCCCAGGCCTTGCATGTGATCATCCGATACTGGATCGAAATACGCAATACTACATATATTACGCCTGATATAGATCCTTATTCCTGTAAGGATATTTCTGGAGAATTTGGTAGACATGACGCTTTTTTTAGAAGCCAACCTTGTCTTGTAAATCGGTACAAACGTAGTACGAGGTACTTACGTGTTCAGATAGTCCGACGACCGAATTTACTGCCAACATATCCGGGGATCTTATGGGTCGCTTCCCGAAGATTCACCGATGACGTATGACTCGCACTTTTAATTAATCTGGGAATAATAAGATGAGAGAGAACATTAATCTAGGATTAATTGCGGAGATATTTTATCTGGGATAAAATATCATTTAAAGAGAGAGAACGATTAATTTGGAATTAATCTACAAATTAATATATTAGATATATTATACGAAATTGAATTCGACGCGGAATTAAAATTAGATTTTAATTCGGGCGAACGAATTAATTAGAATTAATTCGTTAGCAACGTGAATAATGACTTCGCTAGGTGTAATCATTTAATTGCGTCGCAACGAAAAATTCGTTAATTTGGAATTAGCGAACCCGAGCCCAGGATTAATTATGAGCGTATTCGCATTTCGAATTCGAGTGCGGCACGCAAGTAAAATCAAGCATCAAATCGCTAGTCGCATCTAGCATCACATCATTCGTCAATCAAGTGATGGATGTCTTTCACTTTGAGTGATTGACACCAGCCACTATTCATTGATTGATGGATTGATGAGTTGATGGAAGTGGTAGGCAATTATGGCCATTTGACTTTTGGAAAGAAAATTGGTAAATCATTTTATTTTGATTTTGAAAATTAAATAAAGTGTATTTGATACACCTTTTGCCAACTACACACACAACTCTCTCTCTTCATTATCTTCTCCCTCTCTCACGCCCATGGAGGGCTGATTTTTCTTCTGGTTTTTCCTAAATGCCGAGAGCCAAGAAAGGAAATGGGAAGCAAAGTGTTTGATTTTTGTGGCAAAAATCAAGAGAGCTAACACTCCGAGAGACATGCGAAGGTGATAGGGAAGTCCACCCATGAGCCGAGAATCGTCTGACGAAGCTTGGAGCTTGTTCAAGGAGCAACAATGGCCGAAAACAGTGAGCTGTTTCACTGCCATTGCCGAGCAGTCCATGGAGGCAGAAAATAATTTTTTTTTGCCTCGCGCGTCGCTCAACTGATCGATGTGAGTATTCCGCAACTCCCTCGTATGTATTCACATGTATTTCTTGCTTTGTATTCGATCCTCGGGGCCGTAGAACTCCAACAATGGTATCAGAGCGATTGAAAAGCATGAAATATGATTTAGGACTTAAAATTGGGTAAAATGTTTTTGAGTATGATTTGAATAAATTGGATGTTTGAGTATGCTTAATACATGTTTAATTAAGGATTGATTGGATCAATTTGATTAAAAATTGTTTGGAACAAATTCCCCCAATTTTCTTGGCTTGGCCGAATGTCATGCCCTAATTTGTCTTGGTGAATTTTGATTTTTTGATTCATTGGATGAGTTAGAAATCAATTGGGAATGTTGATTTAATGTTTAATTTGATTCAATTGGATTG
Source organism: Zanthoxylum bungeanum (assembly GCA_019454045.1). Taxonomy (NCBI): domain Eukaryota; kingdom Viridiplantae; phylum Streptophyta; class Magnoliopsida; order Sapindales; family Rutaceae; genus Zanthoxylum; species Zanthoxylum bungeanum. The sequence continues at coordinate 122,348 of SKCR01040149.1, read as the reverse complement.
GATATAAATTTCCCCTTGGCCGAGAGTTAATGTAGCATGTTTGGGTTTGATTTTTGATAAAATTGTGTTGGACACTATTTGATTTTAAAGAACATGATTAATTATGCTAATTGATGTTTTAGAAATGTTAATTGGGTAATTAATTGTGTAACACACTTTATGTAATTAAATTGGGAATTTGGAATTTTTGTAATTTAATTATGTTGGGCCTATTTTAGAAATTGGGCTTGTAATGTTGTTATTGGGCTTATTGGGCTTGGTTGTACTAAGTTGGGTTTAAGCAAAATTGGTTGGATCCAATTGGGCCTAAAACCGCTTCCATAAAGCCCAAATGCGACCAATGGACCTTTAAAGTTTAATTGGGCCTAATGGGCCTATATTGATTTCTGGGCTTATGGGGTAACTCCCGGAATGGACTTTGGTTATTTGGTTCGACCCGAGTTGACCAAAAGTCCACGCCTTAAGAAATTAATTAAAAGCCCATTAGACTTTAATTAAATTGATGTTGGACGTTAATCGGGCTTTGAGACCCGTAACAATTAAATTTGGAATTTAAGTCGTAAAAGATTTATTAATAAAGTGTAGTATTTAATTTGGAATTAAATAGTGAATTAGTATTAAATACAAATTGAATTGGATTTAATTTTGTAGTTTAATTTAATTCAATAATTCGTACTTTGAGTACTTATTCGCAAAACGAGTTTGACTCACGCAAAATCAAATCGTTGTTTGAACATTGGATGATCACTAATTATCAGATTAATTAATTTGATTAGATTGATTGATAACATGCTTGTGTGAATACATGGTTGCGATGCATGAATAATGTATATCGGATGGATATTAGATGGGTGGGGCAATTTTAGAAATTGTTGTAATAAATTTGATTTATTAATTGGACCTGCGAGTCCAGCCTTATCACCTCATTATTCTTTGTATTCTCTTCTCACCTATTCCCCTAAATGTAAATGAGGTTTCTTTAGTGTAACGGGTAGAAGTAAATACTTGTGCTAGCGGGAGAGAGAAAGGGAGAGATTTGATCTAGGATCAATGTGTAAAGTATCCATCCGCATATCATTATTATTTTATTATACGCGCTTTATTATGTATTTAGAATGCATGTTTAAGGGTGTATGATGATGAGACCTTAATAAAGATAATAAATTGGTTGCCAATTTGCACGCGAAAAATCCTCGCAAAATATTAAGCGTTTTTCCTTCCATTAAGTGATTCTTACTCAAGATCCAAGACTGGCATTGGCTTGTTGGCCAAAGTCAAGGCCTTTGTCCATCGAGGATGTGTTTGAATCACGAGAGCTTTGTTCCATATTGGTGTCTTGTCCAAGTTGTGGTTTGTTGGCCAAAGTCAAGACCACTTCTTGTCCATCGACATTGATTACGAAGCTTTCCATGGTCAATGAGTCACGCTTAACTGGGATCACTAAGTTTGTTGTGCCAAAGCCAAGGCTTAGTTGATTCAGAGGAAAAAGGTTAGGCAATATATTGGATATATTGGCATATATAAGATATATGTTTCGGACTTGGACGTCCCCCTACTGGATCTAGGAATTGGATTGGATCCAATTGATTTTAGAGATCTACCTAGTTAATTATCATACAATTTGTTGGCCAAAGTCAAGATTGTGTGATATTTAACGGTATCCTAGCTCACTAGGAAACATGGTTTCCCGAGTACTCGACAGAGGGTTAGAGGCTCGCCGAAAAATAGTGGGAGGCAAGAATTGAATTTGCAATACTCGTTTAATTACTTGCCATACGCGCTCAAACAAATATAATTCATCAAATAAATTAAATGTTAGTTGGACTAATATTTAAATCGTTGTTTTAATAAACAGTTGGACTGTATTCAAACTATTCATTTATAGTTGATTTTATAATTGGATTATAGTAATCAATATAATTGATTTTAATCTATTAAATTATAGTTGATTAAATAGTTAGACTATTGTAATCATTATAATGAATAGTACCTAAATCGTTGATTAAATAGTTGGATTATTAAAATCAAGATATAATTGAAAGATTGACATTTAAAACATAATCCTAGGGAAAATGTATTTAAATGGTTTAGTTTTCAAATTGGGAATAAAATTTCAGGATGGTCCTGGAAAATAATAGGTTACTTTATTTGATAAAATAACATATTATGCCTAAGCCCGGAGTTAAGCAAATAGTAGAACATAATCTTTGGAAGATTAATGTGATGATAACTTTAGTGCTTAATCCATTAAGCTTGTCGCAGTAGACTCCTTAATTTCTTTGTCAGAACTAAGGGTTAGATCCTTAAAGTATGATAAAGAAATTGAAGGATCTTCATAAATCTATACTTAGATTTTAGAAGTACTAAATTGCAATTAATAACTCTTGGAGAGTTAATGACTATTCTCAAGGAGACAAAGTCAAAGTTTGCAATAAGGCAAGTAGCGTTAGTCGCACCTTACTTCGATATTCTAGAAACCCAAGGCTAGGCCAAAGGCTTCTGGAATGTGGAAAAGGGCAAATGCAAAATCATTATAATCTTCTGGGAAGATAAATGACATATCCCAAAATGTCTGCCTAAAATGTGGCAAACGGGATCGCGGAAGCGTGACTGCCATTTGAACAAGGCAGACATGAAGGAATTGAAGATGGGGCAATGCTCTAACTTCAAATATGTTTGTCAAAATTATGTTCACTACTATTATTAAAATTGGATTTTAAATACTTAATGTGATACATAAATTTATACTTATGTTCAGAATCTGCTTTGAGCAGAATACTGACTTCAGATTGAGATTTATCTGTGAATTGGAAACGGGACGAAAGTCGCTGTTTTAACCGTAGATACCTAATTTAGGAACTACCCTTCGGGTGTGTACCTAAATTTGGAAACTGTTATAATGTAACTAGTTTGACTAGAAACATTATCTTTATATCAGTGTTTAACCCGCTGTGGTTGAACCTTTATATCCTAGAACACTAAAGTGTTTTATTATATAAGGATGATATTGAGATAAAACACATTAGATGTGAATAACAGAATTTATATTTTGAATATAAATAAATCTCAATACATATAACATGACAAATATATAGCTCAAACTGATTTGATCAGAAGAAACTAAATTGTGGCAATGTTGTCAGGGACACAATTAAACAAGAATCGTATATCCACACTTTCGAAGAGTGGGTACTAGGACTAATTTGATTCTATTCAAATAAAGTCTACGAATCTAGTTTATTGGGCAAAGTGCTTATAACACATTTACTTGGTAAAAATGTAAATGCCACCGATCTGTTAGCCCTAGTTCATAGTGAAACAAGTGGGCCCATGTCTAGCTAGGCTAGAGGTGGATATGAATATTTCGTGACCTTTACGGATGTGGTATCGCGTTATGATTATGTGTTTCTTTTGAAGAACACAAATCGGAAACTTTATAGTTTCGACACGAAATAGACAAACAGATCTGCTAAAGTATTATACCGTCACTGTAAGACCGTAATGGAAAATACTTAAGCAAAAAGTTTCTTATATACTTGAAAGAGTATAGTATTCTTTCAATGAGGACTCCTCTCAGAACACATCAATTTGACGATGTGTCCGAACAGTGAGTAACCGAATTTTGTTAGACATGATAAGGTTAATCATAAGTCGTTCGGAGCTACCATTTCCTTCAACAGATAAGCATTTAAACAGTGCATAACTTATTTTGAATAAGGTTCCATAAAAATCTGTTTGACAGATTTCATATTAGATATGAACGGGAAAGAAACCGGGTTTCTCATTCCTGAATATTTGGGAATGCTAGGCATATGTTTGGATGATACCAAACTAAAACCCAAATTGGATAAGTGCCAGTTGTAGGTTATCCTAGGGATACCAAAGTATAGTACTTATACAACTCACAAGAGAACAATTAGATTGTTGCTCGCCATTTGGTTTTCCTAAGAGGAATACCGATATGCAGTGGTAAGTGGGAGGATAGTAAAACTCGATGAAAATCGGAGTAATACTATTCCAGGCACCGAATCCTAATGGAACACATATAGTTCATCAATGATGAAACTATACCAATAATCTTCGAATACACAAGAACCACGTATGTCATAGAGAGTCAGAAAACAACCTGGGGTATGGGTTTCTGATCTCACCTCATAAAGATGTCAATCTTTTGAGGAATACCAACTGACTATGTATGAGGAAGTGATACAAGGTATCAACTCCCTATTATGACAAAGTGTCATGAGTCCGAAATGGATTCCATGTATATCAACTTAGTTTGGATACTAGTTGATGTACCGCAAGGCATTGTGCCTATTGGTACTATATAAGTCTTCAAGGAAGACATACATGGAAGGCAACATACCAACATATAAAGCTATACTTTTATCGGAAAGGTATCGTTATCAACATTGTGTCGATTGCGATTCAACCTTTTAACTATTGCCACGGTAAATCCATTTGGATAATGCTTGCTAAAGCTGCGTGTTTCATTTATGAAATATGACAGCTTTACGGGAAAATCGCTTTCCTGAAAAGGAAATCTTTTGGAGGATGTTTATAACATCCTGTCGGTTTTGTTGTACCAAAACTAGCAAACAAGGTTTGCAGGTTATTCGATCCATGTTTGGATTGAAGCAAGCATAGGTTCTTAGAATTATCGTTTTGATGTAATCATAAGAGTTTATGATTTAATTCAAAACGAAAATGATTCTTGTGTATATAAGGAGGTTAGTGGGAGAGCACTGACAATAATGTCCTATAAATAATGATAATATGTCATTTCTTGGAAATGATATTCCCATAAAACTATCGGTGAAAGCTTGGCTTTCGATAAAATTATCCGTAGAATTCTTGGGAGAAAACAACCTTTATTCAAGGAATAAAGATCTACTGGGATAGATTAAGTTGTTAAAACTCTCCGAGAACCTGTACATTGAAAAATGTACGCGACCTGGTGTCTCATACGCTTTGAGCATATGGATTCACAAACAGGCCAATCCAAGTGATAGTCACTGGATTGATGTTAGAAACATCCGTTAGTATCTTAGAGAACTAAGGATGCTGTCTTAATCTGTGGAGATGGAGAACTTGAAGTGACTGGGATCACTGTAGCAAGTTTCCTAACCGATAAAGACGACTAAAAGTCGTAAAACGGTACTATATAGTTTGAATAACAGAACAGTGAGCTGGAAATCTTCCAAGCAAGATACTGTTACCGAATAAACAATAAATGCGGGCTATTGCTGCAGCAGAGGCAGCAATAGAAGCCATTTAGGTCGATAATAAATCTAATTATATTAGATATAGTTCTGTTAGCTGCTGAGCTAGGCGTCAGCACAGGCTAAAGAATTAATGGTCTCATCAACGATCCAGATACATACTTCGATATTCATCTGATTCGTTCGGATCATACATCGTGGCGATGAGATGATCGTATAAATCGCATCAGATGATAATCATGCAAATCCGCTGACGAAATACCTTCTCAGCAATTTGAGCCAACCGTACATAGTTCGGGTGTAAGACACTCGAGTGACTGGCTATAGGCCAAGTGGGAGATTGTTGGACAATTATGACCCATAGCGTCACTATTTGTACAGATCATGATGTTGTTGTACAAATTAACTATATGACAAAGAAGATTGCACTCTTATTATTTGTGATTAGATCACCTAGATATATAAATGATAAGAGGTCCCTATGATTTGTTCCTGGATTGAGAATGATATGAGACAGTATCAGTCCACGAAGGATAAATCATTAAATATCCCTAGTCAGAGTATTATCGAGATTAGACATCAATAAATGCGTAAAAGACTAGTATTACACTTGTGCGCGTTGTGAGGGCACAAACGGCATAGTTCTCATATATTTGGGTATAGGATACTCATGCAAGTGTAATAGGAGGTTGTGTTTTACCGATGGTACGGGAAACAACTTCGCTCTGGATAGACCCCCTCGGAATTCCATTGGTAGTATGACTATGTGTCTATGGAAGTTCAAAATTAGGGTAGGTGTATTTGGTCTTAACCTGAGACTTACACCGCTAATACTTACGACAATCAATATACTTTGGTTTTGGTCGTCCAGGGCTTTAACCGGTTTCTGTGTATGCCTCTTCTAGGTATATCGAGAATCGTAGTGTGTTGGGTGTGATGTCAAGACGGAAGTGTCACTCCAGTCATATGGAGATGATGATCGCGTAGGGATACAGAACTGGTTCTCTAAAAAGGTTGCAACCGTCGGGATAATATGACTTGGTCATGATTATCCGATAATAAAGAGACTAGTTACTCGTAATCCGATATATGCTTCGTACGGGGCAGGCACTGTACTAGCCCCAGGCCTTGCATGTGATCATCTGATACTGGATCGAAATACGCAATACTACATATACTACGGTTGATAGTCCGACGACCGAATTTACTGCCAACATATCCGGGGATCTCATGGGTCACTTCCCGAAGATTCACCGATGACGTATGACTCGCACTTTTAATTAATCTGGGATTAATAAGATGAGAGAGAAAATTAATCTGGGATTAATTGCGGAGATATTTTATCTGGATAAAATATCATTTAAAGAGAGAGAACGATTAATTTGGAATTAATCGACAAATTAATATATTAGATATATTATACGAAATTGGATTTCGAAGCTGAATTAAAATTAGATTTTAATTCGGGCGAACGAATTAATTCGTTAGTGACATGAATAATGATTTCGCTAGGTGTAATCATTTAATTGCGTCGCAACGGAAAATTCGTTAATTTGGAATTAGCGAACCCGAGCCCAGGATTATTTGCGAGCGCATTCGTATTTCGAATTCGAGTGCGACACGCAAGTCAAATCAAGCGTCAAATCGCTAGTCTAGCGTCACATCATTCGTCAATCAAGTGATGGATGTCTTTCACTTTGAGTGATTGACACCAGTCACTATTCATTGAATGATGGATTGATGAGTTGATGGAAGTGGTAGGCAACTATGGCCATTTGACTTTTGGAAAGAAAATTGGTAAATCATTTTATTTTGATTTTGAAAATTAAATAAAGTGTATTTGATACACCTTTTGCCAACTACACACACAACTCTCTCTCTTCATTATCTTCTCCCTCTCTCACGCCCATTGAGGGCTGATTTTTCTTCTGGTTTTGTCTAAATGCCGAGAGCCAATGAAGGAAATGGGAAGCAAAGTGTTTGATTTTTGTGGCAAAAATCAAGAGAGCTAGCACTCCGAGAGACGTACGAAGGTGATAGGGAAGTCCACCCATGAGCCGGGAATCGTTTGACGAAGCTTGGAGCTTGTTCAAGGAGCAACAATGGCCGAAAATAGTGAGCTGTTTCACTGCCACTGCCGAGCAGTCCATGGAGGCAGAAAATAATTTTTTGTTGCCTCGTGCGTCACTCAACCGATCGATGTGAGTATTCCGCAACTCCCTCATATGTATTCACATGTATTTCTTGCTTTGTATTCGATCCTCGGGGCCGTAGAACTCCAACAGTAATATTATCCCAATGTCGGACCACCCAGTGTCCAGTATTACTACATGACTATTCTAAGGTCGATGTCATTCTTAGCATATTTATACATTAATCTAAAATGCATAATGACATTACTATTAATAAGGTTTGAAATGAAAATGTAGTTATTTTATTAATAAATAATAAAATATACAATATATTATTCAGATTTGCACTCCAAGCACCAACGCCAACAAACTCCCACTTGCTTAGTGCCAATCCGGACGGTACCGTAGTCCCATCTCTTCCACATGTTTATCGAATAACTTAGGAGGTAAGTGTAGGGAGCGAGGTGATGTTGTTCGGGCTCGCGGCCCGTAGGGAGTACGGAGTAGCCCGCGGGGGACTAAACCGGAGAATAAAGGAGTCGCCCCCAATGTGAACTGGGAAATGATTTAAGGCCGCACTCACCCCTCGCAAGGGAAGACCTCAAACCGTTGGCTTCTGAATGGTCTCTTACTTATGCCAGTTGTAATGAACGGGTTTACACAATGATATAACCAAGTCTTATGCAGCACATTCAAGGTAATTCAAATAACACACCAGTTTGCACACTCATAAACATAAATATAAATGAAAGCCAATGCATAGTTCCGAAAGCATATTAAATAAGGAAGTACGATAATGTAAATCATAAGAATAGTAATAACGTTAATAATAAAGGCAGATAAATAAGTGCATAATGCAAAATAAATAACTAAAGAGACAAAAATGCATAAGATGTAAAGAATGAATTTGTCCAGTGTGTGTGCGTTCGTGTAGCGTTCGAGAACGCGTTCGAACGGAATAAGACAGAATGCATACGTTCGAGTAGCGCCCGGGAACGTGTTCGAACGGAATGAGGTGGAATGCATACGTTCGAGTAGCGTTCGGAAACGTGTTCGAACATGATTATAAAAATGGCATCTACAATAACATAAACACATGCGTGAATGTTTCCCGCGACTTCCGCAACTTTTCAGGTAGTGCCTCCGTACGAGGCTCATCATTGGGCTTCATGCAAAAATACAGTGCCTACAGTCGCCCCCACTTTGATGGGGCTTGTGCAGTTTGTGACAGTGACAACCCTATCAAAGTTATGCATGTATTTTTATTTACCTAGTTCGTCGGCCGTTGTCGGACTTACCTGTTGTTCTGCTGATTTTGTTAGGTGCTGCGACCCCTGAGGTTTATCCCTGCGAGATACTTTGATCTCTAGGATTCATTACCAAACTGAGCTGATTTGGTGGCGAGGTGTTGCGACCCCTGAGGTTCATCCCTGCGAGATGCTGTGATCTCTAGGATTCATTACCGAACTGAGCTGATTTGGTGGTGAGGTGTTGCGACCCATGGTTCATTCCCGAACCGTTACTGATGTGAGATGGTTCATTCCCGAACCATTACTGATGAGAGATGGTTCATTCCCGAACCATTACTGATGTGAGATGGTTCATTCCTGAACCGTTCCTGGTGTGAGATGGTTCATTCCCGAACCGTGCTGAGTTTGGGCTTTATTCCCGAACTCTGTTGAGAGTGGGCTTTTTTCCCCGGGCTTTACTTCCGAACTGAATTGAATTGATGGCGAGGTGTTTTGACCCCTGGGCTTTGTTCCCGAACCATCTCTGGGCTTTGTTCCCGAACTGAATTGAATTGATGGCGAGGTATTTTGACCCCTGGGCTTTGTTCCCGAACCATCTCTAGGCTTTGTTCCCGAACCGTTACATGTTGAGTTGTTGGTGCTTTGGCCCTCTTGACTATTCAATCCACTAAGCTTCATGCATGGGGACATGAGACAACAGTAGTGAAGATGAAGCAGAGCATTGGATAGATTCTTGGGAAAACTTCTCGAGCAGTGACAAAGAGAAGGATAAATAGATAGAAAGAAGAACTACTGCAATTGGAGAATCTGACGCTCGAAGAAAGCAAGAAGACGGAAGAAGACAAGGCTGCAAATGACGAAGATGTTTATTTTTTGTAATCCTGTATTTATTAATCATAAAGACATTATTTTTGCTTACTCGCTCGAGTCTTTTTAGTTTGCATCATAACATGCATGACATGAGCATATTTGACATTAACTCAACAAAGACAAATGCATTTAATCTTGGTACATGTGAAAACCCCGAGGGAATTTCAATTGCAAGTGAGGAGCGGAATAGAATGGACAGAAGGAAATTGTAAGCAGGCCCAAGGGGCGACCAAAGACATTTATAGGCGAAGGGCACCAAAGAGCACAAGGAAAGCCTAACCCATCGGAATAGGGAATGCATCCATGCATACATGTCATATACGTATAATTTTTATTTTGTGTTTGCAGGCTCTGAAGGAAAAGAAAAATGGCAAGGGCGAGCAACCCCAAGGATGAAGAACAACCTCGAGAATGAGGACGGATCAGGGGGCGAAATGCCTCACCATATTATCAACATTTCAAGAAAGAATCCCAGAGGTCGAAGCACTCCATAAAAAAAAAAAACTCCCCAATGGAGTCGCCAGACTGTAGGGAGCGAGGCGACGCTGTTCGGGCTCGCGGCCTGTAGGGAGTACGGAGTAGCCCACGGGGGACTAAACCAGAGAATAAATGGATCGCCACCCAGTGTGAACTGAGAAATGATTTAAGTCCACACTCACCCCTCGCAAGGGAGGACCTCAAACCGTTGGGTTCGGAATGGTCCCTTACTTATGCCAGTTGTAATGAACGGGTTTACACAATAATATAACCAAGTCTTATGTAGCACATGCAAGGTAATTCAAATAAGACACCAGTTTGCACACCCATAAACATAAATATAAACGAAAGCCAATGCATAGTTCCAAAAGCATATTAAATAAGGAAGTACGATAATGTAAATCATAAGAATAGTAAGAACGTTAATAATAAAGGCATATAATTAAGTGCATAATGCAAAATAAATAACTAAAGAGACAAAAATGCATAAGATGTAAAGAAAGAATTTGTCCAGTGTGTGTGCGTTCGTGTAGCGTTCGAGAATTTGTTCGAACGGAATGAGACAGAATGCATGCGTTCGAGTAGCACCCGAGAACGCGTTCGAACAGAATGAGGTGGAATGCATGCGTTCTAGTAGCGTTCGAAAATGCGTTCGAACGTGATTACAAAAATGGCATCTACAATGACATAAACACATGCGTGAATATTTCCCGCGACTTCCGCAACTTTTCAAGTAGTGCCTTCGTATGAGGCTCATCATTGGGCTTCATGCAAAAATATAGTGCCTATAGTAAGGTCTTTGTAAGCGGGTTTTCTATGTTGTATATTCCTTGAACCTTCAAGACCACTATGTCTTTTCGTTCAATAATCTCTTTAATCACGCAATATTTTTTTCTAAGTGTTTAAACTTGGAATGCGCCATCGGCTCCTTAGCCTTCGTAATGGCTCCACTATTATCACAGTACAGTGGGATCGAATCTGAAATACTAGGCACAATGCCAAATTCTGTGATATAATTTCTAATCCAGACAGCTTCTTAGCAGCTTCTGAAGTCGCTATAAATTTTGCCTCAGTGGTGGAATCAGCTGTTGAGCCTTGCTTTGAACATCGCCAACTAATCACAACGCCATTATAAATATGTATCCAGATGTAGACTTTCAATCATCTGGATATCCTTGGAAGTCAGATTCTTTATAACCCTTAACTTGTAACTCATCTTCTATATATATGAGAAACTTATCCTTAGTACCCTTAAGATATTTCAGGATATGTTTCACGACAGTCCAATGATCATTACCCAAATCATATTAATATCGGCTTGTCACATTGACGCCAAACCTGATGTTGGGTCTCGTACATAGTATAACATATATAATGAGGTGCCATTTTCTTCGAAAGATGTATGCCATATCGGAAAAGTATATTTACTACCTTGTAGTTGGTAAAACCAAACATTTCTAACATTTTATCTATGCATGTGGATTGAGACAAACCTATAAGCTTCCTAACTCTATCTCGGTAGAGCCTTATACCCAGTATATAGGAAGCTTCACTCATGTCTTTAATGGAGAAGTTCTTGCAAATGTAGGCTTCCACACTTTGCATCAATCATATATCATTCCCTATGATAAGGATGTCGTCTACATATAAAACAAAGAATAATATCATGTTCCCTCTAATTTTCTTATAAACACTAGCTTCTTCCTCGTTCTTGATGAATCTAGATAATCTAATTATCTCATCAAAATGACGATTCCAGCTTCAGGATGCCTGTTTAAGTCCATAAATAGACTTCTAGAGCTTACAAACCAAGTTTGAAGTCTCACTGAATACGAAACCCTTTGGTTGTTCCATATAGATATCCGTATCGAGGAATCCATTGAGGAAATCAGTTTTCATATCCATCTACCATATCTCATAGTCGTGATATGCAGCAATGGCTAAAAGAATCCTAATGGATTTTAGAATGGCTACTGGTGAAAATGTTTCCTCATAGTCAATTATAGGACGTTGAGTGTAACCTTTCACTACCAGTCGGACCATAAAGGTTTCCACCTTTCCATTGGGCCCTCGCTTCCTTTTGTAAACCCATTTACAACCAATAGGTTTAACTTCTTCAGGAAGTTCAACTAAGTCTTAGACTTCATTGTCATGCATAGAATCCATTTCGGATTTCATGGCTTCCTGCCATTTTCCCGAAATATGGGAGAGAAAATTTGGGAGGAAGCAATTTTCTTTCCCAAAGAGGGGATATTTGTCAAAATCAACCTTCTTATATCTAAATTAACTTTTTTACTGGAAAAGGTTACATTACAATGCTAGTATCAGTTATGGCATGCCTTTTAATGGCTGTCATGAATTTGATATCTAGTATGGCTTCTATGCAATATTTAAAAATAAATGATTTTGAGAATCATTTATTTGTACAAAGTGACAATTATTATCTTAGTAGAGATGCAACATGGATCTCTTATTTGCCCACATGGGTTTAATCGAGTAATTTTTAAGTAATTTTCTTTAATTGATCACTTGAGTTCGAATATTTAGACAGATAGAAAATAAAAAATTTAAATTCCAAATTTACATATTAGTTTAATGAAATGATAAAAAAGCCTATATTTCCTATATTATGGACATTATATTTTGTTAATCTTCAAACTAGAAAAATTTTCAACTATTTTGCAAATCAATTTATAAGAAATGCATCAAGTTCGTGATATTCTTGTTGTTACCTTAAAATATGGAATGTTCTCCTTAGAATATATTGAATTTATTAAATTCTATCAAAATATACTTCTTTTATATGCAAAATTATCATCGAATTCAAACTTTCTAAACTTTAAACACATTATAGATTACATATATCTTAATTTTTATACAAATATCCATTGACATTGAATGGATGTCTACATTATGCATCTAGGATGTTTTCTTCAGTGGGCGTGTAACAATTTCTTTTGTTTATTTTAAAAAAAGATAAGGGTGAGTCAAGTGCAACTCGAATTTGGGTGGCCAATTTAAGAAAATTATTCAAAGACTGCTTGGTTAAGATCATGAGTACAAAAACATGAAAAGAAAAAAAAAACTTGTTGACGGCTGATTTTGGTCTCAGGGCAATATGTGAATATTACTCCCGAGACAATCCTCCCTCAATAGTGAATTTGTTCGGTTAAGGGGGAACCAAAAGCAAACTTAGCAAAAGACAGATAAATACACCAATCAACAAGGAGATTTAACGTGGTTCGGCGGATCAGATTCCACCTACGTCCACGGGCACAAAACGAATGATACTTTTATTACTGAGATATGCTTCTCTGATATCTCTTGTGTTTACAAGTCTGATCGTAACTGATATGATATTGATTCTCCTCATTTTACGCACACTCTACCCTTCTATTTATAATAGTATAGGAATCATCTTCCTTCTCCTACAAGAATTTCCTAGTTGGAAAACAATTTTTTTTCCCACAAGGATTCCTAGTCAGAAACTACCTTCACTTCCTTTATTCTACTAGGACACTGACTTATCAGTTTACCCCATGAAAATAGGACAACTTGTCATTTTATCCATAAGAATAGGATATATATCTTCTGGAGCATGTCTCGCCATATGCTCGGTCTTTATGAGGTCGGTCATGATGGTCCTTTGAGCTGAGAGTGCTTGCTGCTACCGATCTGATAATGCTCGGTCATCCGAACCAAAGTGGCGGGTCACCTATCACATGTGTTCGGTTCTCTACCTGTTGGCTTATAACACTTATGTGGTCAGGTCGGCATATAATGATTTCGACCGATAAGGGAATTACCCTTTTTACCCCTGCCGTACTCCTAAATAACATAGGACCTGAAAACACCATCAACATATGTCCCCTAGTTCTCGGTTCCAACGAGTCATACAAGTTGGTGTCGGGAACTATATAAGAGTGGTACGGTTGATGAACTGATAGCTGATCTTCTGAAGAGAAAATTTTGTCGGCCCGCCACTTACATCATGATCGGTCTGACTCAGGTGTTCGGCCTGACTTTCTTCCTACCGAGGTAAAATCCTCTTATTGCCCTTCTGTATTTTGCCCCTCAAGACGCGCAACCGTCACATCCTCTTAAATGCCCATCAGATCACTTCTAGGGTTCAACGGGAGCCTGCCACTTGTCAACCATCCGTCGTTCTCCCGCAAAAAAAAGCGAACAATCTGACCGCTATTGCTAACGCAAAGGACGTCCAATCTCATCCGTCCTTTTAATTTTTTGGAAGATCATTTTAAAAGACGACACGTGGCACATATCTGACGCTTTCGTTCAATCCAACGGCCACAAACGCACCGAACAGATTATATCAAAACGGAGTAAATACTGTTGCTTTCTTTTACGAACACTTCGACTTCCCTAATCGTGGGAATTTCTCCTTCCCGACTGTGACCACTGAACTTGAAGAACAACCAGATCACACCGAGCAAGCTTTCATCTTTCCGAAAGAAACAAGTAAGTTTTATGACCGTCCTTCTTGCTTTGCTTTTTCATGAGTTGCGAATCCTGTTTTGTTTGTTGTTTTTTTTTTTGTGTGAAGCATGTCTGGGTTTTTGGGATTTAGAGACTTCTAGGTCTGTTTTTTTGGTTTAGCTCGATGTCGCTAGGGAGAGGGAGAGATTTATGGTTTGATGGATATCGTTAGGGCATTTAGAACCCACAGGCTCTAGCTTTAGAAATTAGCTGTAGACTGACCTCATTTTTTTTTATTTCTCGGAAGTCAGGGATGTCTGACACCATGTCTTCCTCTGCAAACCCTGCTAGACCTCCGACCCCTCCTGTTGAAGAGCTCTCCTTGGGCTCGGGGCACCAAGCATAGAAGACCTCGACACTACCCCACCCCTTCTGAAATTGAACAAGATACTTACCATCAGAGAAAACCTCGAAAGGACCTAGAGCCCGGTGATTTTGACTGCTCGGCTTTGGATATGGATCAGCCATCCAAAATAACTGAGATGACCTAGCACTGCTCCGGGCAGCGATATGACATTCCGATAGATATCACTCTTGAAGTCCCCGGTCCAATGGACCGTGCTAGTCAACGGGACGAGGGTTCGGTAGCACTTCTTCCGGCTTTTTTTGAGTGTGGACTCCGGCTGCAGATGCAACGCTATTTCGCCTGGATGCTGGCCGAGATGGAGATCGCCCCATGTCAACTGAGCCTGAATAGCTGGAGGATTTTGGCCGGGCTTCATGTGATTTGGAGTCGGGCGGGACTCGGTGAACCCTCTCTTGAAGAAGTGAAGAGGCTATATCGATTGAAGGCCAACACAAAAACGCACCATGGTTGGTATTACCTTTATACTTATGCTGATTCGCCAAACATTGTCGGCAAGCTCCCCGACTCCAACAAGAACTTCAAAGATTTATGGTTTTGGGCCACAGGAGATTGGGGACGGGTTCTGAGATCATACGAAGAGGAGGTCTCTGTCCCGGATATCTTTAGAGCGGGAGGTTAGGACTTTAGCCCTTAGCGTTCTTACTTTTGATTTTATGATAGGATTTTAACTTCTCTAATTCTTCCCAGCTTGTTGGGGGGACGCTCCCAAGGTTTCCCATCAGGTCCGGGAGCGGGTACGCTAGGCTCGGCGTTATGCCGAACATTGGAAGCAATTGGTTAATGATGCGGCCTTTCTCAAGTCGGGCCTGATTCGGACTGCTCCTTCGAATGTCCCGGGGCAGATAGGTGAGCTTTACTAACCTTCTAACCAATCTTCTTGTTTGCTTAGCATGATGATAATTTGAATTTGCTCAGATTCTGGACTGACCACCATTTTTGCCTTTGTTGTTTTTTGTAGGTATGTCGAAAAGGCCAAGATACCTGGATCAACTGGCCGGTGTAACAAAGAAAACCGGCCATACTGGAGCCGGGTCTTCTCAGAAATGGCCAGCAACCGAGGCTAAAAAAGTGACTGAAGAGGCAGCCCCGTCAACTGCCCAAAGTTTATCTCTCTCTTCCGGGGCATCGCCAATAATTTCCACCCGACCCCCAAGCCCATCAAAACCTACCAGGAAAAAGAGGCGTCCGTTCAGGGCAGAGGAAGCCGAGCTGACCCGGGGGAGGTGGAGGAGGAAGAAAGGGTCCTGAGCAAGAGGTAGACAGCTCGGAAGGAGAAAAAGGTGCCGGAGAGTCCCTCCAAGAAACGGAAAGGCGCCATGATTCTTGGTGTAGAAGACCTTGGACATGGCATTAGGGAGACCACTTCTCACCTGGTACCGGCTATTAATGAACTGGCCGAGGCGGTTCATACGGAGAAGATTCTGAGGTATGAGGATCTCTCTCCCAAGGACGTCGTTACGGAGATATGCTCTCAAATGGCCAAGGTAGTCACATTTCCCTATTCTCACCTATGAGTCCATGACTCAATTTTGTTTTCTGACTTTCTATTTCTTCTCGGCAGGCGAATTATATCACGTCCAAGAATAAAGACCTTCTTTTGAGCCTTTTGTCCGAGGGCGGCCAAGCTAGAGGCTTCAGAACCGACTCTCTGAAACGAAGCCGAGCTGGTCCGCAAAGAAGAAAACATAAAAATCTGAGTTGGCTGCTGTTGAGGCCCATACAACAAACAAAGCTCTCGGGCAGCTGCTTCTCTAGAGATAAAAAATGCTGATGCCGCCAAGAAGGACTTGGAGGCTGCCCAGGCTGACAACAGGATCCTGTAGGTGGGAAGTGCGCAGCGTTGAATCTAAGCTGAGGGCCAAAGATGAAGAGCTGGTGCGGGCCGGGACGAGCTCAAGAGGAAAGAAGCTGAGTGGGAGTCGAGAGGGGACACAATCCGACTTAAGGGGGTCGGGGATTGCGCCGAGATCATCCCGATGGTATTGCCCAGCCTTGATATGGGCCTATCCACGCGGCATCCGCTTCTGCAAGGGGGAAATCTCAGAAGAGGAGCTTAAAGAATGGCTGCCCCCTTCTCCCGAAGAAGTGGACCCCGATCCTATTTCGATCACCCGGCTCCTGAAGAGGACCGACCTGAGGCTTTTGCTCTTGAAGAGGTTCGGTCTGAGGCTCCTGTTCCTGCTCCTGAAGCCGTAACTTTCGGGGCCCCCTAAGCCGTCCCTGTGGAATCCATTGTCCATTCTCCCGAGGCCGAGCCCAGCCAGTTGCCACTTGTACCTATTGAGGAAGAAACAATTGTCACTACGTGGGCTGAACTGTAGGGGGTAACCTGAATGAGGCACCGTGTAATCCCGAACACACTTTATAATTTTTTTTGTAATAACTCTTTTTCACGACCCTATTTATGTGAATATCTTGTATACTTCCATTCCACTTTTTCTTTTTTGATCCTTCATGACTTGCTCCGGTTGCTCTCCCAAAAATGTCCACTTGAGGACCGACTCCGAGCTAGAAGAAACACTTGGCTCACTGGGGGAATGTTACGTCCCTAGTTTGAGAAGATATACTCGGTGAGATGTAAACCGACCCCGAACTGAGAGAAACACTTGGCTCTGGGGGAATGTTGCGTCCCCAGACCAAAAAGACGGATTGGTGGGACATAACCCGACCCCAAGCTGAGAGAAACCAAGTGGCCTCGGCGGAACGAAATCCAGCCCCGAGCCGAATAAATAGGTGGCCTCGGCGGAACAAAATCCAGCCCCGAGCCGAATAATATAGGTGGCCTCAGTAGAACGAAATCCAGCCCCGAGCGATTAACCAAGTGGCCCTTGGCGGAACAAAATCCAGCCCCGAGCGGTTAATCCTTTGGGTTTTATTCAGAAGGGAAAGCGAATCCTCTTGAAGCCCTATCAGTTTTGGCATGGGCGTCCCCTTGTCAAACCCGATGAAAACGAAAGCAAACACCTTGGAAAATAAAATCAAAACGCGGGGGTGATTTTAACACTTATCCAAAAACAACAGCAAAGATGCCTCAAAACAGCGTCCTGTTGAGGTCTCCAAAACACAATTCTGAACCTTTCAATTCAGAGTCCCGGCGAACCAGGATTTGGATCAAAGAGCGTTTAAAATGGTAAGGCACATCCTCTATACTTCAGGTCTCCATAGAGCTGTGTACTGTTCGCAGGGCTCCTCCTTACAACGTGGAGCAAGCATACGCTACGAGGGCACAATCCCTTCCCGTGCTATACTTCTCTTAGATCCAAATGATCAAAGAAATAAGGATCAAAGAGGGTGTCGAGACATTAAGGGCATATCCTCCTTATGTTCGGAACACTGGAGCAAGCAATCGCCACAGGGGTATCATCCTTCCCCGTGCTATGCTTCCCACGGATCCGAAATGATCAAGAGAAATATGGATAATAAAAGAGTGTCTGAGAACATTAAGGGCATTTTCCTCCTTATGTTCGGTAACACGGATCAAGCCAATCGCCACAGGGGTATCATCCCTCCCCGTGCTATGCTTCCCAGGGATACGAATGACAAGGAAATATGGATCAAAGAGTGTCCGAGACCTTAAGGGCATTTTCCCCTATGTTCGATAACACTGGAGCAAGCAATCGCCACGGTGGTATTTATCCCTCCCCGTGCTATAATGCTTCCCACAGATCCAGAAGATCAAAGGAAAATATGGATCAAAGAGTGTCCGAGACATTAAGGGCATTTTTCTCCTTATTTTCGGGAAAACACTGAGGAAGCAAAAGCAAATCGCCACAGGGGTATATCCTCCCCATGCTATGTTCCCACAGATCGAATGATCAAGGAGAATTGGATCAAGAGTGTCCGAGACTAAGGGCATTTTCCTCCTTATGTTCGAGGGTAACACTGGAGAAGCAATCGCCACGGGGGTGACCGGCGTAAACACACACGTATAACGCAAGCGCACGTATCGTTCAAGTAGTATAAAAATATCGATCCCACGAGGACTTAATTCCTACTGTTGTTATTAATTGTTGAATCTATTTATTTACAAATATCTAATTAAATGGAGAAGAGAATGATTGTTTGATTGGTTGAATGTGGTTTTACAAAATAAATAAATAAAAAGACAAAAAAAGAAAATACTAAGGAAAATAACAAAAGACACAAAGATCTAGGGTCGTGAATCATTCTAATATCATTTAAAAAATGAAGTGGTTATTTTATGTTTGTGTAATAAATCAGTTTACTAACCTGGAACACTAAATTATGCAAAAGCCTCTGTCGATGGTCAGACGCAAATACCCAGTTTAACCCAATTGAACCATATGTCTATGTCAACCAAATTATCTGGATTCATTAAGTTTAAGTTCCAATTATGGCTACCCCCGCCCGACAGGTATATTCCTATCCTGTAAGGAATCTATTAAAGGGTTATCTATCCTCAAGGAAGATCGTGGGCTATTAAGTCTAAGGCTGAAACCTAAAATCCCTATGTCTAGTTCATTTTAGATTTACCACATCAATCTTATTGGTGATCAGACAACAAGAAGCATTAAGCTTAAGACTTAATAAGTAAACCTTTAAATTACCCAAACTATAAAATAACCCCTTATAAACCGGTGATATTAGAATTCATCACAACCCCAGATAACTAACACATAACTAGGGCTAGTAACAACTTAAAAGTAAAAGACATAAAGTAAAAATACTGAAAAGTAAAAGACATAAAGTAAAACTGAAAAGTAAAATAAAATAAAATGCTAAGGTAAAAGGAATTACTTTTACTACTACTAATTTAGATATCTCCCATAAAATAATATATAAACTTGTGATTCTTTCTCCAACCAGCCATATAGGCGGTAACCTGATTAAGTCAAATTAAGTCCAACCAGCCATAAAGGCGGAACCAAAATTAAATTACCAACCGACCAATCTGGCGGTATCCTTTATTAGTCAGGTTTAAACCAGATTAAAATGAATTACCAACCGACCAATCTGGCGGTATCCTTTTTAAGTCAATATTTTAAATAGTGAATATATTATTTTTAAGGGAGATTAATCTAAATAGTAACAGTAAAAGAATTACCTTTCACCCTAGCTGGGGAAGTTACCTCCTCATGGTAAATAGTAAAAACTGTAAAAAGTAAAAATTAAAAATTACTATTATTACAAAACGTAATTAAAATTATTTACAAAACTAAAAACTAAAAATAAAAAAAAAAACTAAAAACTAAAGAATCTAGAGAGAGAAACTCTCTCTTTAGAAAGAATTTAAGAGAGAGGAAGTGTGCATGAATTCTGAAATCTCGAGCTCAATTTATAGGCCTCGGTAGGATCCAGCGTCGCGACGCCAGGTCCTCAGCGTCGCTACGCCAGATTTGTCGACGTGGCACGCTCTGGTTCGCTGGTTTGAAGATTCTGGATAAGCTGATAAGGTGACACGTGGCAGAGTGGTTGGGCTTCAATTATTGTGACACGTGGCGGCTTCTGATTGGTCGCTGAGATTCTTATCCGCCACGTGTCAGATAAGGATAAGATATCCAATAATTGATGCTGACGTGGCGTGACGTGGCGACGTGGATGTGGCGACACGTGGGAGAGAGACTGTCGGCACCGTAGAATTGCGACACGTGTCACTTCCTGATTGGCTGATGATGACGTGGCGGTGAGGTGGTGAGGTGGCAATGTTGACTTGTTGACTTGCTGACGTGGCTGATGACATGGAATGACACGTGGAACACGTGGCGATGATGACTGTCGGCACCGTAGGATGCTGACACGTGGCACGGCGCATGTTAGCAGATCGGCTGTGATGTGATGGTGACACGTGGCACGGCGCATTTTAGCAAAGTCAAACTTTTCTCAGATTCTGATTTGTGGACCCGGCGCACGTTAGCACTGTTCGGCGCATTTTAGACGTCGCGACGCGGAAGGATTGGCGTCGCGACGCGCTAAAGACCAAAATATCCATGTTGACGCATTTTTGTCCGTTTTTGCCCCAAATTGCCTCCAATGCTTTCCAAACTTTATTTATCTACAAAATAACACAAAACATATCAAAACGTTCACAAAACTCAAGAAACTATACAAAATATTAGGTCAAATGAGTGGGAATAAGTGATATAAATACCACTCATCACACCCCCAAACCTAACATTTTGCTAGTCCTCGAGCAAAACATAAAATAAAATAACATGAAAATAAAATTAACTAAGCCACTTTCGTAGGGATCACGATTGCATTTAGCGTATGCAACAAGCCTTTAAACCCCTAGGTGTCCCTAGTGGACGAGTTGTAGTCTCGTGAGGGCTTACAGCAATGATACCCACAAACATTTTACAAAAGTAAAAAGTTAGTTAAAACTAATGCACACAAAAGCAAAAGACAAGCGAAAAGAGAATAAAGATGTTAGTGACTAATCAGGTGAAACTTCTACTCCAAGTTACTAGTTGTTTTGTTTTATTTAAATTACTGAATAAGTAAATTCTCCGATTATTTTTACCATTCTCCATATACACAGCCAACAAAATATTAATCAACTCATTTTTGCCCACAACAGTCATAAGTGCAGTTGATAAGAGAGTAATATTTTTGTCCTAAAGTTCTATCAGATTTCACACCTTTTTGTAGCAATGGAATAATTTTTCTCATTTTTCTGATTTTTTTTTTCTATTTTTTATTTATATACAATATCTTCCATCTATGTAGCGAGTGTTGGGTCGGTGGCTCCCAAACCAGTTGGCTTTAGGGCACCAGGTGTTAAGACACCCCTACGGACTTAATTACTCAGACTTCAGATATATATATTTTTGCAGCATCTTCGATCCATGTAACGAGCTTTGGGCCAGTGACTCCCAAACCAGTTGGTTTTAGGGCACTAGGTGTTAAAACACCCTTACAGACTTAATAACTCGGATCTCAGACGTTTTTTTTTTTTTTTTTTTTTTACTCCATTGCTTTTTGAGATGTTTCCTCCAATTAAACTAGAGCACTGAATATTACAAACTTTTCAATTTTAGCTCATGTCCGTATGTTACTATATATGTTGATAATATCTGCTAACTGAACATATGAAGATCCATTTTAGTCCGTTTTAAGGAGAATTCACAAATTAAATAATTCAAAATGAAATAAACAAAAATTAACTTGTTTCGAAAATAGGCTTGAGATACGTCTCAGGAGTGGAAACTCCTTACTCAGCTATCTCTTACCAATTTCACTTTTTTAGTCAAAATAAAAACACAAAAACAAAAATTTTTTGTAATTTTTGAAAATTTTTCAATTTTTTTGTATTTTTCGAAAAAATTTGGACTAAAAATAAAACAACACAAAAACTAAAAAAAAAAAAAAGGTACTATCAACTAATTCTCTCCCCCAAACCTAAATGAGACATTGTCCCCAATGTCTTAAACAGTAAAAGAAGAGTTTAGAAGGTCGTACCTGGTTAGCTGAAATCTACAGGAAATTAAAGGTTAAGATCCAGATTAATCGACGCCTCTTACCACGATCGTCCTCGGACCAATTTATCTTTGAAAGGATAGGGTCAACTTGTGGTTCATAGGCTATGAGTTGGTCTATTAGATCCGGAGCAGTTCTGGCAGTAAAGAGGAGTTCTTTCAAAGGTTTTGACACGAACCCATTTCTCCGAGCATCATCAAGAAACACACAAAGAAAATCATAAAATCCATCAACGTTAAACAGTCCAAGCGGTTTCTGGTGTATGTTCAGGTTCGCCCAAGATAGATAACTATAAAAATTTCCTCCAATTGCCCAAGCCACCTGGCAAAGCGATAAAAGCATCAGCACGGTTAATCATTTCTACCAGTCGTTCAGACATACCTGGCACGATCAGTTCCTCTCCGTTTGATGATCCAATAAGATTTGCCTCTGCCAAGGGTTTGGGATGATTCCCAAAACGTGACTGCCTCCTTCCTGTACAGCCTTTGAAACGATCCCCATAAGTCCGAGATTGCCTCCGCCATATATTAAGTGCATATTCCTTGCTGCTAAGACTCGACCCAATTCCTGTGCTGCTTCTACGTATTGTGGTTTAGTACCAACACTAGTACCGCAAAACACACAGATGTTTTCAACTCGTCTTCTTGAAGTGGCTTCCATTTTTTTTATGTATTTCTTTTTCAAATCAGGATGCCTTCAAAAGTGTAATGACGGGCTGAATTTATAGTACCTGAAAAAGGGTGAGTAATAATAGCACTAATATCTTCCAGAGGACGATTGTTAGCTAAACAACAAAAGAAATCGTGAAAGGTCAAAAAGTCTGGATCCTGTCTACGAAAATAAAGATAATTACAATAGAAAAGCGAATCAAAGCAATAATTAAGACAACGGAATTGTGTACGCAATACGCTACTCGTTTGGTATATAAATCATTAGGATGCGTTCAAGAATCCATTCATTTCTTATTCAGCCATCGCTAATGAATTAGCTTTCTTTTGCCAAACACCATTCCTTCTGTCTAAAAATGCTCCGTTTGTGCTTTTTCCTACAAAAATAACACAAATTAAAAAAAAAAATTCTACAACATGTATACACAAATATAAAACAAATTACAACAAATTGCATGGGTTGCCTCCCTGCTAGCGCTAAAATTTTCGTCTTCAGCCAGACGTGACTGAAATTCATCTGTTAAGGAGGTTTCAATGTCGTTTTAGATGTCCGATCAAAAACAATCCCGTGAGCGTTGCTTTTGAAGGGTCTCTTCCAACGGTAAAGTGGCAAAAAGAGTTTTGTCTCATTCAGTGCTCGTGCCACCTTTTTGCTCCTTGTTGTTCCAGTGGTTCCTGCAAAGAAAGAAAGAAAATCAGGAGGTCTCATATGGTGCTTGACTTGGAATGAAAGTTCCATTCTGTCAAGCTTCTGGGTGATATCTTTGATTTGTACTCCCCAAAACAGCGATGTTTCTCCTGAATGCTCTGGATCTTTATTAAGGTCAGACATTTGCTCCTCCATTTGCTCTGCTTCTTGCTCCACCTTTTCTTCACAGATGTATTGTAAAATTTTGTATTCAGCTCTTCATCTGTCATCTGTGAAATACATGCTTCAAAAGTTCAACCTGAGGATGAAAAGATGTTTTTGACATTAGGTTTTCATCCTCTGATACGACTGGAATGGATGGTTCAGATAGATCTTCTTCAAACATCATGGTAAAGCATGCTCCAAGATCTTCATTTTGAGGATTGAAAGTTTGATCCTCCGTTGTTGGTGCAGTTGGTACAAATAGATCAGCTTCATCCTCGTCAGAATCTGAATAATAAAAGTCAAATTGAGACTTTGCGGTTCGGGCTCCTGAACTGATACCTCTGGTTGTTGATACTGCTCAGCCTCCTCCTCTGTTGAAGTGTCATTGTGAAATGATTGGTACTCGAAGGCTTCATCAGTGTCATCTGAAACTGGTTCTTGAGGTATGTAGTCCTGGTTTTCTGTGAATTGTCTCATTTGATCTGTCATCCTCTGAATGAATTCTGATTGTCTCTGAATACTTTCCAATTGATTCTGGCTTGTTTCAAGCATTTCATCCAACTCGAACATATCTTTGAGCATGTTTAACAACTGATCTTCCTCTGATGGTTCTATTTGTTGATGAAAATCGCATATGGATGGTGGATAAGATGGAAAATGTGATGGTTTTTCATACTTTGAATGATTCTGAAAATTCTGCCACTCTGAAAGTATATATTGATCGCTCGGGTGGTTACCATCACATATTACACATCTCCCCATTTCGTTCTGTTGAGCAAATGTAAAATTGCTTGGTTCTGGCATCCAGTGATAATCATTGGGCTGGACAACAGGCCTCAGAAAACCGGACTGTTGCTCCCAGATGTGGGGTGTATCTTCTTGTAAAGCTCGTAATCTTTCAATCTCCCAGTAGTGTTCCATTTTTCAATCACCTGAAAACAGAAGAAAGAAATAAAAATTACAGATAAAGATAAAGAAAATTAGATACAAGTAAATTAGATAGCTTCAAAATTAACAACTCAAGAAATATAAGTCCCCGGCAACGGCGCCAAAAACTTGACCGGCGTAAACACACACGTATAACGCAAGCGCACGTATCGTTCAAGTAGTATAAAAATATCGATCCCACGAGGACTTAATTCCTACTGTTGTTATTAATTGTTGAATCTATTTATTTACAAATATCTAATTAAATGGAGAAGAGAATGATTGTTTGATTGGTTGAATGTGGTTTTACAAAATAAATAAATAAAAAGACAAAAGAAAATACTAAGGAAAATAACAAAAGACACAAAGATCTAGGGTCGTGAATCATTCTAATATCATTTAAAAGATGAAGTGGTTATTTTATGTTTGTGTAATAAATCAGTTTACTAACCTGGAACACTAAATTATGCAAAAGCCTCTGTCGATGGTCAGACGCAAATACCCAGTTTAACCCAATTGAACCATATGTCTATGTCAACCAAATTATCTGGATTCATTAAGTTTAAGTTCCAATTATGGCTACCCCCGCCCGACAGGTATATTCCTATCCTGTAAGGAAATCTATTAAAGGGTTATCTATCCTCAAGGAAGATCGTGGGCTATTAAGTCTAAGGCTGAAACCTAAAATCCCTATGTCTAGTTCATTTTAGATTTACCACATCAATCTTATTGGTGATCAGACAACAAGAAGCATTAAGCTTAAGACTTAATAAGTAAACCTTTAAATTACCCAAACTATAAAATAACCCCTTATAAACCGGTGATATTAGAATTCATCACAACCCCAGATAACTAACACATAACTAGGGCTAGTAACAACTTAAAAGTAAAAGACATAAAGTAAAAATACTGAAAAGTAAAAGACATAAAGTAAAACTGAAAAGTAAAATAAAATAAAATGCTAAGGTAAAAGGAATTACTTTTACTACTACTAATTTAGATATCTCCCATAAAATAATATATAAACTTGTGATTCTTTCTCCAACCAGCCATATAGGCGGTAACCTGATTAAGTCAAATTAAGTCCAACCAGCCATAAAGGCGGAACCAAAATTAAATTACCAACCGACCAATCTGGCGGTATCCTTTATTAGTCAGGTTTAAACCAGATTAAAATGAATTACAACCGACCAACCGACATCTGGCGGTATCCTTTTTAAGTCAATATTTTAAATAGTGAATATATTATTTTTAAGGGAGATTAATCTAAATAGTAACAGTAAAAGAATTACCTTTCACCCTAGCTGGGGAAGTTACCTCCTCATGGTAAATAGTAAAAACTGTAAAAAGTAAAAAGTAAAAATTAAATTACTATTATTACAAAACGTAATTAAAATTATTTACAAAACTAAAAACTAAAAATAAAAAAAAACAAAAAAAAACTAAAGAATCTAGAGAGAGAAACTCTCTCTTTAGAAAGAATTTAAGAGAGAGGAAGGTGCACTGAATTCTGAAATCTCGAGCTCAATTTATAGGCCTCGGTAGGATCCAGCGTCGCGACGCCAGGTCCTCAGCGTCGCTACGCCAGATTTGTCGACGTGGCACGCTCTGGTTCGCTGGTTTGAAGATTCTGGATAAGCTGATAAGGTGACACGTGGCAGAGTGGTTGGGCTTCAATTATTGTGACACGTGGCGGCTTCTGATTGGTCGCTGAGATTCTTATCCGCCACGTGTCAGATAAGGATAGGATATCCAATAATTGATGCTGACGTGGCGACGACGTGGCGACGACGTGGCGACACGTGGGAAAGAGACTGTCGGCACCGTAGAATTGCGACACGTGTCACTTCCTGATTGGCTGATGATGACGTGGCGGTGAGGTGGCAATGTTGACTTGTTGACTTGCTGACGTGGCTGACTGATGACATGGAATGGAATGACACGTGGAACACGTGGCGATGATGACTGTCGGCACCGTAGGATGCTGACACGTGGCACGGCGCATGTTAGCAGATCGGCTGTGATGGTGACACGTGGCACGGCGTATTTTAGCAAAGTCAAACTTTTCTCAGATTCTGATTTGTGGACCCGGCGCACGTTAGCACTGTTCGGCGCATTTTAGACGTCGCGACGCGGAAGGATTGGCGTCGCGACGCGCTAAAGACCAAAATATCCATGTTGACGCTTTTTTGTCCGTTTTTGCCCCAAATTGCCTCCAATGCTTTCCAAACTTTATTTATCTGCAAAATAACACAAAAATACATCAAAACGTTCACAAAACTCAAGAAACTATACAAAATATTAGGTCAAATGAGTGGGAATAAGTGATATAAATACCACTCATCAGGGGTATCATCCCTCCCCGTGCTATGCTTCTCACGGATCCAATGGGTAGCAAAACATATGGTAGCGCATCCTTGCGTTGTATTTCCCAAACCGGTCAGGCAGGTTATCCTACGGGGGCACTCCCTCCCCGTGATTACTATCCTGGAATGTCCCTCGTAAATATAAGTTGTGGGGTAGTTGCGCTCCGGCTATTGCGAAGGGTTCTCGTGCTCTTTTATACTTCTTATCCATTGATGTGATCTTGATTTTTGAAAGTGGAGCGAGTTAGGTCGGATTTTCTATGCCCGGGATTTTTATGGTAGCACTTGTGATTGGTCTGTCATGGGTTTGATGCCTCGACCTCTGATCACCCTCCGTATCGAGTATGTCCCGGAATTTTGAATATGGCTTTCAATTTTAATTAAAAGAGTGGGTGTAATTTTTTTTTTTTGGAAAGAGAGTTTTATTCATATTCGGGGACTTACTACCCTCTCTACAACTCTCTGTGGGGTATTTCGAGAGGGGTTTTACACTGTGCTCTTAACCCTTGTTGGGTTGCTGAAAAAAAAAAGGAATCTATTGGAAATACTTTCTTAGCATCTCGGCATTCCAAGGTTTCCTTAATCGGGTGTCGTCCATCTGTTCTAAAATGTAGACCCCTGGCCTTACCACCTCTACAATTTTGTAGGGCCCTTCCCATTTGGCGCCTAATGAGCCTTCCTCCGGCCTTCGGGGGTTCAGGGTGACCTTTCTTAATACCAAGTCGCTTGGAAGAAAGGCACGAGTCCGAACTCTTTTGTTGTAGAAGCGGGCCATTCTTTGTTGATAGATTACTGATTCCATAGCCGACTTCTCCCTCTTTTCTTCGATTAGATCGAGGTGACTTCTGATAAGTTCTTCATTTCGTTTGTCCTCAAAATGACGGACCCTGTGGGTAGTCATTCTGATCTCTGCTGGGATGACTGCTTCGCATCCGTATGATAAGGCAAACAGAGTTTACCCTGTGGAGTTTTTATAGGTTGTCCAGTGTGCCCACAACACTTCCGGTAATTCCTCGACCCATAAGCCCTTGAAGGATCCGAGCCGAGCCTTAAGATTTTCCTTAATGGTTTTGTTTGTGGCCTCAACCTGCCCATTTGACTTGGGATGGTGAGGCGAATTGTAAGGCGATCTGGAGGTCTTCACAGAGCTTCCGGAAGCCTTTGCTATCGAACTATTTTCCGTTATCTGTGATGACGGCTCGAGGGATTCCGAACCTGCAGATAATATTTTTCTTCAGAAACTCCGTAGCCTTCTTCTCTGTAATGGTGGATAGGGGTTCGGTTTCCATCCATTTGGTGAAATAGTCTATGGCCACAATGGCGTACTTCGCCTGTCCTCGTCCCATTGGCATTGGTCCGATGATATCTAGCCCCCACTGAGCGAACGGCCAGGGACTGGACAGGGTGGTTAACTGCTCTGCTGGTTGGTGGTGAATATTGGCATTCTTTTGGCATCCTTCGCTTTTTCGGGCCACTCTCATGCCGTCCTGATGCATAGTCGGCCAATAGAACCCTTGTCTTAAAGCTTTAAAGGCCATCGATTGTCCTCCGGCGTGACTCCCACAGATTCCCACATGAATTTCCCTGAGTACATAATCGGCCTCTTCTTCCGCTAAACATCTTAGGAGGGGTACTGTGTGGCCCCTCCGGTATAGCACTCCTTCGATCAGGGAGAACTTGGTGCTTTTGAATTTTAGTTTCCTGGCTTCCTTCTTGTCATCGGGGTGTCTCCCCTGTTTCCAAATATTTCTTAATTGGCTGTATCCACGAGGTTTTGCCTTCCTTATCCAATACTTTTACTTCAAGTTCTCCCACACTCTTTTCTCGGAGGCAGATTAGAGGGACTATTCTAGGGTTCTCTGCTTTTATCGAAGATGCAAGCCGTGCCAAGGAGTCTGCCTCACAGTTGTCTTCTCGACTGATTTGCTCAAAGTGTACGTTCCCCATTCTTTCCACCAGCCTTTTTACTTCAGCCAAGTAGGCTATCATACTCAGCTCCCTGGCTTGGCTTCTCCTTTCAGCTGCTGAACAACCAGCTGAGAGTCACTTCTTACCCCACCACGTGGACTCCCACCACCATGCATAGCCTAAGACCGGCCAAAATTGCCTCATACTCTGCCTCATTGTTTGTGATTCCAGCTCCCTTGCCTTGTGAGCTGGTAGATCCGTCTACTGACATCTCCCATTTGCCTTCCCCCACAGTCAATACCTGGGGTTCTGTGAATTTCGCGACAAAATCTGCCAAAGCCTGCCCTTTTACTGCCATCATTGAGAGGTAAAAAATGTCGTGTTCACTTAACTCTACCGACCACTTCATTAACCTGCCCGAAACTTCTGGTTTCTGCAGAATCTGTCTCAGAGGATAATCAGTGTAAACCCCAATAGGATGGGCTTGGAAGTAGGGTCGTAATTTACGGGCTGCAGTGATCAATGACAGGGTGACCAGTTCATGTACCGGATATAGGGTCTCAGCATCTAACAGAGCTTTGCTGACATAATATACTGGCCCTTAGACCTTGTCGACCTCTTGTATTAGTACCGAACTTACTGCATGCTCTGAGACAGCTAAGTACAAGTATAAGGTTTCCACTGGGAGTGGTTTTGCTAGAAGTGGGGGCTGTCTTAGGTATTGTTTTAACTGTAGGAAGGCTTCCTCGCATTCCAACGTCCAGTCGATTTCCTTTTTGGCTTTCTTGATGACTTTGAAGAAGGGGTGGCACTTGTCGGTTGCTCGGGAGATGAATCGGTTGAGCGCGGCTAATCTGCCGGTTAGACTTTGCATTTTTTTTACCGTCCTGGGATACTTTAAGTCCAGTACGGCTTGGATATTCTGTGGATTTGCTTCTATGCCTCAGGAGCTTACCATGTAGCCCAAAAACTTCCCTGAGGCCACTCCGAAAGCACATTTCTCCGGGTTGAGCTTTAAATTGTGTTTCCTTAGTAATTCGAAGGTTTTCTTTAGATCGGTCACGTGACATTCTGGCTCTTTAGACATTGTTATCATGTCATCAACATATACTAACATTGACGTGCCAATGAGCGGTTTGAAAATTTTGTTGACCAGCCTTTGAAAGGTTGCCCCTGCATTCTTCAGTCCGAAGGGCATTACTTTATAACAGTAAAGCCCCTGATCGGTGAAAAAATTGTTTTCTCCTCGTCTACAGGGTGCATCTTGACCTAGTTGTATCCTGAGAATGCATCCATAAAGCTTAACAGTCTTTGACAAGCTGTTGTATCTACTAGCTGGTCTATGTTTGGTAATGGGAAGCTGTCTTTCAGGCATGCCTTGTTGAGGTCGGTGAAATCCACGCACATCCTCCATTTTTCGTTTGACTTCTTCACCAATACCATGTTTGATACCCACTCCGGGTATTTTACTTCTCTGATGAAACCAACTTTCAATAATTTATCCACCTCGGTAGCTACTGCCCTGCACCGTTCCTGTTAAAGGTTCTTCTTTTTTGCTTGACTGGCTTGTGTGACGGGTTTACTGCCAAGCGGTGATTGATGAACTTCGGATCAATCCCGGGCATGTTGTCGTGCCCCCATGCGAAGACGTCCGGGTACTCCTTTAGACACCTCAGCAGGCCCTGTTTCAGGGTTTCGTCTAAGTTTCCCCTATCTTTACGCTCTTCCCAGGCCCAAAAAGTTCCGTCTCTTCTAGTTCTTCGACCGTCCCTAACCGGGCAACTTTATTTGGCTGAGGACCTGTGTTCCCCCTTGCTTCTTCTCTGTCTTCATTCACTTGTCTTTTTTGGGTACCTCCTTCTACGCAGAGGGTTTCCCGTGAGAGGGTGGCAAAACAGCTCCGGGCTATCCTCTGACTTCCGCACACGATTTCGATCCCTTCCCGGGTGGGGAATTTTAACTTTAAGTAATAGCAGGACATTGCGGCCTTTGTCTTCATCATGAAAGGTTGACTGAAAATGACTTGGTAACTGCTCATGCAGTCCACCACCGTGAAGTTTATCATAATCGTCCGAGTCCGGGGACGAGTTCCGATCGTCATTGCTAATTGTATTCTCCCCAATGGGACGACCGTTGAACCCCCGAAGCCGTATAGGGGAGTGCCATCGTCGGTTAGAGCTGCATACTCCACTCCAAGGCCTTCCAGAGCCTCTTTGGAGATTATATCCATTGCGCTCCCGGGATCCACCAGGATTCTGTCTACCTCTGAACCGCCGATTGTTGCCTTGATTATTAACGCATCGTCGTGGGGGAAACTCACCCCCGGGCATCCTCGTCAGTGAACATTATTGGTACCGACTGACCACCTGTATTTCCGAGGACTGTTTTGCTTCTAGTACCTCCGACCCCGAGCCCGGCTGTAGTTTTTTCTTGACCGGTTAGAATCTCCGGCCAATGTTTTCCCTCCTGCGATGATATTTACCTGTCGGTGATGTGCCCTCTGTCTAGCCGCCATAACCTCATGGTCAATGTATTTATTTAAATATCCATTCCGAGCCAGGTCTTCTATTTGTTCCCGTAAGTCTTTGCACCTGTCCGTCGGATGTCCTCTCAAATTATGGTGTACGCAATAGGATGTTTTATTTCTCTTATCTGGGGGGAATCTCCTGAGGTTAGGCTCTATCAAGAGACATTTTTCCTGGATCTCCATGACGATTTGTCCTAGTGGCTTGTTCAGAGGAATGTATGCTTCTTCCCTGACTACGTGGTTTACTTGGTTCAAGATTTCTCTTTCCTGGTTATTCCGAGGTATTGGCTTGAATTCCTTGCGTCTCGGGGGCGGTTTTTTGAACTCCCTATCTGGCCGGCGTGGGGCCTCTGCCCTTATTTTCTCTCTCTGATAGATGTCCCCTCGGGAGATTTTCTCTTCGTTCTCCAACAAACGAACTTTCGGCTATTTCCAGGGCGGTTGCATAAACGACGTATCTTGGATTGTTAGGTGAGTCCACAGCTTTCCGACCCTTAAGGCCCCCTTAAGCTTTCCAAGGCCTCGAGGGACTCATATCCCCGACCTCGAGCACCATATTATGGTATCTTTCAATGAAAGCCTTTAGGGGCTCGTCATCTCCATGCTTCATGAGTCTTAACTCTCCAATTGTCTTTTTAGGAACGCAGGCCCCTTTGAAGTGCCGCACAAACGATTTTTTGAGTTGCGCGAAGTTGCTGATGCTCCCTAGGGCTAGACTTCTGTACAATAGAATGGCGGATCCGCCTAAGGTTAGGGGGAATACTTTGCAAACGACATCCCCTACCACTCATTGGACTTCCATTAATAGGACAAAGCTTTCAATATGGGATTTTGGGTCAGTATGGCCCTTGTAGGGTGTCATGGTGGGCATGTTGAATCGCCTCGGGAATTTTGCCGACCTTATTTCTTTTGTGAGGGGAATTCCTCCTCACCGTCCCGGGCATCTCCTGCATCGGTCTTGAGGTTTACTCCTCACTTGGCCATCTCTTTCCTCAACCAAGACCTCATGTCGCTCTCTGAGTTACCATGCCGCCTCCTGCGGCCTTCTTCGTGTCTATTTCCCCGGGTGTGGCGCTCCTCATGACTTGAGGTCTCTCGTTCAGCCTCGCCATACTTCATTTTTTCCCTTCTGATGTTTCGGGGGCTATCATAGGAGGAATCTGGCGGCTGTCTTCCATTTTCTTCTTCCCACGTGTCTTCTGTTTGCGAATCTTTTTCTACCACTACGAATTTTACCCTGTGGGGCCCCTCCTTCTGGGTCTATCGTCTTCACTTGTATCTACAACCTTTTTTCCTTCCACTGTCTCACCTCTTCTCTGACTGGTTCCGGCTTCAAATCTCTCGTTGTTCCTCCCTTTCATCCTTTTTAGTCGGTCCATCATGGATTTTAGAAGGGCTTGGTTTTCCTCCCTATCTTTCCTTATGTTTTCTTATATCTTCTCTACCCAGTCCGTAGTTGGACTTCCTGATGATCGGCGATTTCCGTCTTCTGCCATTGTCTAACCACGTCTACTGCTTTTTGTCTGAAACCTCCCCACAGACGGTGCCAACTGTTGACGGCTGATTTTGGTCTCAGGGCAATATGGGAATATTACTCCCGAGACAATCTTCCCTCAATAGTGAATTTGTTCGGTTAAGGGGGAACCAAAATCAAACTTAGCAAAAGACATATAAATACACCAATTAACAAGGAGATTTAACGTGGTTCGGCGGATCAGATCCCACCTACGTCCACGGGCACAAAACGAATGATACTTTTATTACTGAGATATGCTTCTCTGATATCTCTTGTGTTTACAAGTTTGATCGTAATGATATTGATATTGATTCTCCTCCTTCTTACGCACACTCTACCCTTCTATTTATAATAGTATAGGAATCAGATTCCTTCTCCTACAAGAATTTCTTAGTTGGAACAATTTCTTTTTCCCATAAGGATTTCTAGTCAGAAACTACATTCACTTCCTTTATTCTACTAGGACACTGACTTATCAGTTTACCCCATGAAATTAGGACAACTTGTCATTTTATCCGTAAGAATAGGATATCTTATCTTCTGGAGCATGTCTCGCCATATGCTCGGTCTTTATGAGGTCGGTCATGATGGTCCTTTGAGCTGAGAGTGCTGCTACCGATCTGATAATGCTCGGTCATCCGAACCAAAGTGGTCGGTCACCTATCATCATGTGTTCGGTGTCTACCTGTTGGCTTTATAACACTTATGTGGTCGGGTCGGCATTAATGATTTCGACCGAGAAGGGAATTACCATTTTTACCCATGCGGTACTCCTTAAATAACATAGGACCTGAAAACACCATCAACAGAACTAATTGACTAACAATGACTATCCATTTTGAAAAATCAATTATTTAGTTCACAAGATGATTAAAAGAAATAACGAAATCATGTCTATTTGGTTTATGACTTCTTGCATGGTATTATAAGAAAACTAAAATAAATTTATAACTATGAACGATCATTTGGTTCATAAGATAAGAACCCAATATAATAATAAATTAAACAATAATAATCACTTTGGCCTGAAAAAAACCATCAATTAAACATAGATAACTAAGTAACAGTTAACTACTGAGACAAGATCCCAAATATGATAACGAATTTTAATCACGGATGGCAGGAAACAAAATACTAACATAATGGTCAATAAAATTATATCTAAAATATTTATCTAATGGTTAATTATTAATGATCATTTAACTTATAAGATAAAATGTGAAATATGATAATGAATTCTGATAACGGATAACGGTTACTTTGGCGGGGAATAAAGAACTAGCACACCATAGTCAATAAGATTAAATCTAGAATAATTGTTCAACGGATAACTATTATAGCAACCGCATGACTCTAAGTTAAATGATCATTAATAATTAACCATTAGATAATGAATTCTAATAATAGATAACAACCACGTTGGCGGGGAACATAATACATACTAGCGCAACAATCAATAAAATTAAATATAGAATAACTATATAATGGTTAATAGTTAATGATTTGTTGGCTCATAAGATAATATGCCAAATATGATGAATTCTAATGAAGAATTACGGTCACTTTGGCATAAAATAAAGTACTAGCACAATAATAAATAAAAATAAACCTAAAATAATTATTTAACGGTTAACTACTATAACAACTGCGTGTCTCATAAGCTAAAATGCCAAATATGATATTCAATTATAATAACAGATAATAGCCACTTTAGCGTGAAAATAATACTAGCATAACATTCAATAAAATTAAACCTAGAGTAACTATGTAACAGTTAATTGTTAACAATCTTTTGGCTCATAAGATAAGATCAAAAGTATGATAATAAATTTTAATAATGAATAACGGTCACTTTGGTAGGAAACTAAGTACTAGCTAGCACAACAATACACAAAATTAAACATAGAATAATTATTTAACGGTTAACTACTATAACAACCAAGTGTCTCATAAGCTAAGATGCCACATATGAAAATGAATTCTAATAATGGATAACAACCACTTTGGCCGAAAACATAATATTAGCACAACAGTTAATAAAATTAAACCTAGAATACCTACGAAATATTTAACTGTTAACTATCTTTTTGGCTCATAAGATAAGATGCCAAATACGATAATGAATTCTAATAATGAATAACAATCACTTTGGCGGGAAAATAGGTACTAACACACCAACCAATAAAATTAAACCTAGAATAACTCCATGACGGTTAACTACTATAACAACCGCATGTCTCATAAGTTAAGATGTCAAATATAATAAGAAATTCTAATAATAGATAATCGCCATTTTAGTGGGAAACATAATATTAGCACAACAACTAATAAAATTAAACCTAAAATAACTACGTAACTGTTAACGATCTTTTGGCTCATAAAATAAGATGCCAAATATGACAATGAATTCTAATAATGAATAACGGTCATTTTGATGGGAAACATAATACTAACACAATGGTTAAGTTATGAACTCAACTAAACCTTAAACGAGATTAACTATAACTATAAGCATCAATTATCATTTTATATGTATTAAAATATATATAATCTCCCTCAAGTCTTAGGATGTAGTTTTCAAAAATTCAAAAAAAAAATCCCAAAAAAATGAAAAAAAAAAAAAGAAAAAAAGAAATATAATATCTCAGTTAATGAATCATACAAATGTGGGTGGAAAGATTGAAACCGAACCACAAATAAGAATCTCTCTGTAAAACTTTAAAAAAAACACAAGATATTAAAGAAAGATTAAATAGAAATACTCATTTAAGGATAAAAATTTATGTATTGAAGAGTGAAGAAATTTATTTAGGAAAGTGGGAACCAACCCAGATTGGCTCAAAAGGAGAAAAAACACAGACGCGAGTGTAGAGAGTTTAAGAACACGTCGCTTAGTGATAGATGAAAGTAGTTTCCATAAACTCAGATTTGAGTGAGAGTCATGGACACGAGTTAGGGTTTTGTCTTAGGAGGGTGAGTGTGTGTTGTGTACAATTTGGTCAGCAAGCCAACGATGACACTTCACTAACAAAGTTGTTTGTTCTACAATTGCAATTATGATTACAAATCTATCATTGGTAATTTCATTTCTCTTAAAATCTATACAAAAAGAGACTGCCTCCACAAGCCATTATTTAAACCACACTCCCCCCCATTCTCATTTTGCATAATAACCATCTCAATATTCACATTGAGTCTCTGTGTTTTGAGTCTGTGTGTGGTCTTTGGTTTGTCGTTTAGACAACACTTGTTGTCTCTCGAAGCGTTTTCTGTTGCTTCAATTTGGGTATAATCTCTATCCTTTTTCCTTTTATGTTCACATTTAATTTGTTTATTCAAGTTGGGGTTTGATTTTATCCATTCACAGGATCTAATTTATCTTTTGTGGGCATTGTTTTACAGTTTGATGCTGCTTCTATGTTATTCATATGCTTCTAATACGAGTTTTTGACGACCATTTTTTATGGATGTTTTATAAATCAAAATGCTTCTTTGATGAATTGCATGTTTTTGAAGGATATGATTTGATATGTTACCTTTGTATTGTTGTTATATAGATCCATATACCTTTCTATTGTTGCAATGTTACTTGCTTGAAACGTCTTCAATTTCTATGGTTTGATATGTTTTTTTTCCAAAGGATTAATTTTCAAACTTTAGATCTGAATTTTTGTATTCTTAAAGCAAATAAAAATATCTCAATTTTGTTGATTTATGGTCCATATAATCTCATAATTGTTAATGGTTTGAGGTAGAGATGGTAGGAAAATCTAAGCCAGATAAACTCTTGTGGTTCGGGTGGATGTATTTTATATCCAAGTCAATATTATAAATCCTAAATCCAGAATTTTTCGGGTTCAGTATGAGTTTTAATAATCTGAACCCTCTTTTTTATAATTTTATAATTTTTATTTTTTACATTTATATTATTTGTATCTATTTTTTAAATTTTTTAATTAAATTCAGATTTAAAATTCGAATTATGGGTACTCCAACTTGATTTGGATTTAACCTAATCCGAATATAAATTTTATAAATCCGAATTTGACCCAGAAATTGCCTAATCACAAAAGTAAATTTGATTTTTCATTTTTATCTTTCTTATCTAAATTTTGTTTATTTTTTCACCCATATATAATCCTTATACTCTTTTGATTTTCTCCGAAAAAAGTTTGAAATGTTTAAGCAAGCATCAATTATTTGACATTCTTACAAACAAATAACCCAACAAAGCCAATGGCCAACTGGGTTGAACCTCGTGGGGAGTTATTGTGATGATCATGTTAACTTTGTTAATTATTATTAATATTGCATATGTAAAGGCCAGTATGAACAATTCTTGGGAGGATGTGTTTTAATTTATACTATTAAATC
The DNA here is from genome assembly GCA_019454045.1 of Zanthoxylum bungeanum. Classification (NCBI taxonomy): domain Eukaryota; kingdom Viridiplantae; phylum Streptophyta; class Magnoliopsida; order Sapindales; family Rutaceae; genus Zanthoxylum; species Zanthoxylum bungeanum. Next base: position 84,957 of record SKCR01040149.1, on the reverse strand, counting down.
AATGTTATATCACATGCCATCTCGGTTTGGGATAAATATTTTAGAAAAATATGTAGCATTATATTCTTATATGTTATAAGATTTAGATTGTTGCTTTATATTGTCATTATACGATACGGTAGACGAGTTATGTGGTTCTCAACTAATAAAAAGATGATTTTTTTTTTTGGGGGTTGTTTCTTAGAGTTTGGGTCCCTTAATTTTGGCATTTATTGTTGTTATGTGTATTAATTTTTCTTAGATTTGATAACGGTATTTTTATCCCAAATTTGAGGATCCCAATCAATTGTCTGTGTGGGCTGTCCCATGATCACTCCCGGATACATATACAATCTAATTTATTTTAAATTATTGTAAAATTTGGTTTTTATAAGTAGTGTTTTCAAAATCGGATCAGTGATTGAATCAGACGGTGATCAATTCGGTTATTTAAAAGGTTCAAATAGCTAACGTCATAAATAGTTTTATTTAATTAAAATTTATAAAAAAAAATATTGTTTTAATTTTTTGTTTTAAAAATTAAAAAAAAAAAATTGAACCGGTTCACACATTTTAACCATTTTTTTAGGAACCAATTTTTAACTTTTGGTCGGTTTTTGATTGAACTAGCCGGTCCGGTCCGGTTTTAATAACACCGATTATAAATATTCCTTGTGCATGCAAATATATAATAGTGATTAATCTAGCAAACATTTTCTTCTGTCACTCATTTAATTCAGTTTTCCATTTCAAAACTCCATTAAAATGGAACACAAATTGAAGAAAATATTGTCACTGTCGATAAGTTTGATTTCAGCTACGGAGAAGTCCTTCTTCTCTTCAGAACAGCCAAACATCAGTCTCTGAAAAACAATGCAAGGGCAAGGGGACGGTTCCGATTCATCCATTAACCCAGACCATAGTCAATGCCAGAGCATCCATGAGTTGTTGGATCAGGAAAGTCCAAGTTCGCTTATTAGCCAGATGGTGCAATCTGGCATCAGTACCGAAAATCAGAGGAGGGCTTTTGTGGAGCTGATGAATCATGTTGACGCTGAGCTTACTGCCAGGGGCATTGGGTTCCAGAGATCAAATCCTGGGACTGCCAATAATGGTCAATTCGGAAACGGGCCATCAATGGATCAACAAGGAAATGTTTCCGCAGCTCTTACTGATAGTAACATTGATTTGGATGAGGCGTATCAAGGTAATTCAAATCATTCCATGAAACCAGATGAACTAGAAGCTGCTGATCAAAATCTACGTGATGTGAACTCTTCTAATCCAATCTTGAGATCTTCCGGAGGATCTATTTTGAAAGATGAAAAGGGTGATTCATCTAATGGGAGGCTCCCATCCATTAAAAGAAGAGCGACTGAAGATGCTTCCAGGCAACTGCTATTGGGTGAGAGTTCTAGATCTGAAAATGATTTTGCTGCTCATGAAAATGCCAGCGGTGCTCTCAATGATCAATCTAATGACAATCATTTGGGACAGTTGGAAGCTGTGACTGGAGTTGGCATTGGAGCTGATTCTGCCATGAATGGAACTCAAAATGCGGCAGGAGAAATAACTGTTTTTGAAGCTGGTATTGGTGGTGCCCCCACTGTCAATCACCATCAACCTTCTCCTAACGGATATGAAGGTGGTTATGTCATGAACCAATCTTTAAATGTGGCAAGAAATGGAATTGGAAATCAAGATTCGATTCGGGCAAGGCAAGAAGAAATTCAGAGAAACATACGTTTGAGAAGAAATCCAAATCTTCAGGACTTTACTCTTGCTAGCCTGACTCATAATACTATGAATTCTCAAGTCCAGCCTCCAAGTCAAATAGCTATGATCTTCCCACATGATCACTTTGTGAATTCAAGGATTCAGCCAGTTCATATAGCTCCAGCACCCCAATTTGTGCAACTTCGGGAGCCTTTTCAGACTCAACAGGTTCAGGTTCAGGTTCAGGTTACAGGCCAGGGCCTTACCATGTCAGGACCTACTCAGCAAGAGAACTTCTGGAATAATCCAAGAAATGTAATTTTTCCTGATGGATTTGAGCCGGGAAATTTGCCTAACGTGACAGCAAATATGAATTTGGGCAACAGGAATACAAACTTTCCTGGAAATGCTGCTCAGGATGACTCTGATTCAAATTCCAGGATATCAGCTGTTCCCATCTGGTATCCGCATCAAGGAATAAGATATTCAAATAGAATGCAAGAGATTTTAAGACGTGGAGAGACCCGGCGGCTGCAGGGTGATTACCGCTCAGCACATGCAGGTTCTGCTGCTGCTGCTGGGGAAGACACGGAGAATTCAACAAGAGGAGGTAATTTGAGGCCTCGTATACGACTTCGAAGGTCAAGATTAATGCCAAGGGCTGAAAGACAAGAAGCTGATTATCCTGATAGCCCTAGGAGAGGACAACAGCTGGTATCTGAGGTATCTTAAATAGAAAAAAAATTTGTCGATAGTATGACATCACTCACACAATAACCTAATAATATAATATCATGTGTGTTAAAATAGAAAAAAAATAACTAAATAAATGATAACTATATTTAATACAACTTCAATTATTATATATTTATCCGTTAGTGATATACATTATTCATATAATGGTGATACTAAAGAATTACTCATTAAATATGTGGTTTTTGTGTATGAAAATGTTGTTTTAAAATTATCTATGAAGTTATGAACTGTTGATAATCTAAATTATTTGCATAAATCAGAAGTTTACCTGGTAAGAAGTCTGAAGTTGCCAATTTTTGACCTAACAGGTTCATAATGCATTGGAACTTGTGCGTAGGGGTGGTGGCTTAAGGTTTGAGGTGAAGTCCTTTTTAGATTTGATCATTTCTTTCTATATATATGTTTGCTTATATTAGATTAGGAAAATCTGGCGAATAATGTAGGGTAATGAAAATAATATAGTAACATTGATGCTATATTAACATATTCAGAGGTGGATGTGAGGCTGGTCGAGGATCTAAAATTAGGGTTTAAATATAAAGAAATTTCATTTTTTAAATATATAATATGATTTATTTTTATCATTTATTCACAATGATCTCGTTTTAAGAACTGCAACTCATGTCCTGAACATAAGTAATATAAAAGTGATTTGTACTGATGATGACATGGCAGGGTGTCATGATGCTTAACCGTTCAGTGCTGCTTGGTCTACCTGAAGAGGATGATGATGTACATGAAGACATGCGTCTTGATATTGATGACATGACTTATGAGGTAACACACTACACAGCCTTTTCTTCATTTGGAGCTAAATTTTGCATGTCGTAATCAGCAGGTCCAGTTCTAAACAATTGGTGGATTTAGGAATTGATTGCCCTCGGTGATGAAATTGGAAATGTTTCTACCGGTTTACTAGAGGATGCTATTTTGGCAAATCTGAGGGTCCAAAAATATCACTCTTTCGAAATTGAATCATCTGATAATCCTGAACCATGCTGCATCTGTCAGGTAATTAAAATGCTAGTTCCTTATTAGATTGGCATGAAACGAACATATTCTTCTTCCTACTTCAATTCTTATGATTTTTTCCTGAAAAAAAATTATAAATGTACATAAAAGTGCACACCATTATATACAGAATTAAAAAAGACAATGGTATATTTTATCTTATAGTGAAATATATTTTTTTGTTTTTGTTTTTAATGTTTTTGTACAATATGATATGTATATCATTACGGGTCTAAAATGATTTTAATTTCCAGGAGCAATATGCTGAAGGGGAACATGTGGGAAAGCTGGATTGTGGGCATGACTTTCATACAAATTGCATCATACAATGGCTCCTGCGGAAGAATCAATGCCCTATTTGCAAAGAGAAAGGCTTGGCTGGCAATCAGAGACAGCAGTAAAGTCCGAGGATCTTCTGGTGAGCTTATGATTCTCCTCCCCTTCTTATGTGAAGGAGTTGTAGTGTCTTTAGATAAAGGCTATTTTGGTAGAAACCTTGTTACAAATAAGAGTTATTTCTGAGTACTATTGCCCTTTAAGGCTATATTTGTATTGGTTATATGAAGTTTCCTTGATGAACTGTGTTAACTCAATTAGTCCTGAATGGTTTTGAAATAATATCTGCTTGATTTAATTTTAGTGTGTTGGCGGCAGTTTTTCATTCCAGTGGTAATTTAGGAAATCAACTCCTCGAACAAACCTCTCTCGGCAGTGACTTTGCTTGGTTAGTAGGGAACCAGAGCAAACTTAGAAAGCAGAATAGAAAACCAAAGAGACGGGGAGTTACGTGGTTCAGCGGAGGGGTGCTCCAACCTACATCCAGGGGATAAAAGGGTGTATTTTATTCCCTGTTCGGGGTCAAGACCGACCCGAGCTACAAGTGGTGTGGTGGGCTTACAAAGATAAAATTAAACGCCTCGGGTCTTACGATGTGCCCATTACAAGTCTCTGAAATGGTCGAGTGCCGACCCTGCTTTCTCTCTCTATCACTAGTTTAGAAACTCTTATTTTTTTACAAGTAGTGAGATGCGAAAATTACCAACCAACTTTTGAATATGTGGCTTCAATCCCTTTATATAGGTTCCCAAATCCACTATTCCACCAACTCGTGACGTCTTCTCATGTCATTCTGTCATTATTGCCCCATTCTTCTTTTCCCCTGTCACATCAAATAGTCGCTCTCACACTTGGCTCAACCACCCTGGTCAGTAGAAACTTATTATTACAACCTTTTGGCCACTACTACACGCCTTATTGGTGAGACAGCCTGCGTTTCCACCACTCCGGTACTGTTTCGTCTGGCAGGGTCTCTTCCCTAGGAGAGTCGTTGAACAACCCATGTCACATCAGCCTTCTAGAGGCCTAAACTTCCAAGTAGGGCATACGTCGAATGCTCTTACGTACAAAATATCATGTTGTCTCAGCTCTGCTCCTCGGGTCGGCGTACCGAGGTGAACGATGTTTGGCCATATCTCTTCTAACTTCCTCAACCGAGTCGGGTCGATAAGTAAGACCCTCTCGGGTCGGCTTCCACAAACATTCAAATACTGCCATAACTGACACTTCCTCTTTAGGTCGGGTCGGGGTCCCAACTTACTTCATCATCAACTGGTTCTGTCCTCGGGAGATCCCCTTCGCATAGTAAGGTCGGGCCCTCTGTCTGAATTCAGCCTCTTTGATCCCTCAGACCATCATCATCTTTTAGCCAAGTACAAATCCTATTCTACCCATTCCCGCTATTTGAACCTTTTCGGGGCAGAAAATCACCATTAACATATGTCCCCCAGTTCTCGGTATCAACGAGTTTGCGAGTTGATGTCGGAAACAATAAAAAAGATGGTGGTGCATGAAGCTGGAGACATAGCCTTTATGAAAATCAATCTCGGGCCCATAGCCCTGAACTGGCTCATGGCTCGGTTACCATATCCATCATTTTTTCTCAGACCCGACCACTACTACAATACCCTGAGACTGCTATCCTATTGTCGAGTTGTCCTGAGTTTACACTTGTTGGCCCTTGGCCAAAAATCTGACTAGTTTTATCGTCTATGCTCTTCTCAGCAGGGCTATGGGGGAGAAGCTCTGACCCCATGCCTCATAATCCGAAATTTGAGGGGGAAACGTTCTGCAAAGTCCTACAAAATAGAAAGCGAGCCACGATGGAAAATTTCCTCCTCGGGCCATTGAAACAGTAATAGGGCCTCGGCGGGACGTAACACAGTCCCGAGCCATTCCAACAAAGAGGCTTTGGGGAAAAGACTTTGACCCCAAGCCTTCTAAGTCACTTGACCGTAAGGGAATGATCTCTCATTGTGCCAACAAAGAGTAAAAAGGTCTCTGTGGGACGTAACCCAACCCTGAGCCACACGCGCATATTTACTTGGGCACCAAAAGCCACGCAGGTCTACAATGACTTAAATCCATACGTTCTATGGTTATCTGGGTGTGCCCAACGCCACACTGGTCCTCCCGTAGAACGTGCTATGGTTACCCCGAGGTGCCACACGCCACACAGGTATTTAATGACTTCAATCCATACATGTTATTGTTACCAAAGGGCTCCAAACGCTACGCTGATCTTCAATGACTCCAATCCATATGTGTTATGGTTACCCGGGGCCGCCAAATGCCACGCTGATCTTCAATGACTTCAATCCATCTGTGATATGGTTATCTGGGTACGCCAAATGCCACGCTGGCCCTCCTGTCGAATGAGTTATGGTTACCTCAAGGCGCCAAACCCCACATAGTTCTTTAATGACTTAATCCATACATGCTATGGTTACTTGAGGGCACCAAATGCCATGCTAGCCATCCCACCGAACTTGATATGGTTACCCTGAGGTGCCAAACGCCACGCAGGTCTTCAGTGAATTTAATCCATACGTGCTATGGTTACCTGAGGGTTCCAAATGGCACGCTGGCCATCATGTCGAAAGTTCTATGGTTATCCCGAGAAGCCAAATGCCACACATTTCTTCAATGACTTCAATCCATACGTGCTATGGTTACTTGGGTGCGCCAAACGCCACGCTGGCCCTCATGCCGAACGTGTTATGGTTACCCGGAGGTGCCAAATGCCATGCAGGTCTTCAATGAAATCTCGTTTTCCCCTCAAAGGTGCAAATCATTAGTGTTGGGGCGGTTGTGGGATACTTAGGGTCAGATCGGTGTCCCGCACAATGAAAGTTGGTCTAACCCATGGATATAAAGGATGTGTATATTTTTAAATTATTTTATGGAATAATATATTCCATTACGAGTTCGTAGGAGAAATATTGACCAAATTGGTGTTCGAAAACTCCGAAACAAATAAAATAAAGTTTCAGTGTTCATCAGCTCTCGGCGCATCACGACGCGAGGGCTTGGGAGTCGCAATTCCCAATCTGCAAGAGCTCAACGTCTTAGTGTCGCAACGCATAAGGGTCGATGTCGCGACGCCAGAGGGTCTGAAAGCTCAGTGTCGCGACGCTGGAGATCAGTGTCGCAACACTGCCATATGTAAAATTGTACAACAAACATACATGTATTATAAATACAAATATGTATTAGTTTTAATCAAAACACAAACCAAATTAGAATCCCACAATGAAATGACTCATGAATAATTCTAGTTCACTCAAAGGTGGTCAAATTATTCTTGAATGGTAGCCATAACTCTGAGCTTTAAATCTAGAGTTCTAAACTCTAATTTTATGTTCCGTGTCTAACATGAATATTTTTTACCCAATTACAAACATATTGTGTTTATGCTTTCAAAGCATCCATACACAATTCATTAGCCTAATTTCAACTTCAAGTTATGTTATTATGCATCCAATACATAATTCATCACTATATGTTTCACTAATGATAACACACTAATGAAAAACATAGCTTTGGAGAAGATCAAACATATCTAGCAAGCCTGATTCAAAGATCCAATCTACTTGTCCTTTTTGAAATGTTGTGGAGAACTTCCAAAGTTAGTAAGCTTGACTCCAAGATCCAATCTTGATTCTAATGCTAGCAAGCTTCACTCCAAGATCCAATATTGATTTCTCCTTGTTGAAATATTGTAGAATTCTTCCAAAGCTTGTCTAAACACTTCTTTTACTTAAGCTAATTTCTATAACTCTTGCTTATTTTTAGCTTTCTTAAGCTTAATTAAAACATTGCTCTAACTTGCTATTTATAGCAAAACTTATTCATTAATAGTAGTCCTAATCAAATATTAGGTAGGTGTAGACATTGCATTTTTGCATGTGAAACCCGATGATGAGTCTCAGTTGGAGGCACTACTTTTTTAGTCGAGGAAGTTGCGGGAAACGATCGTCGGAAGGGAATCAGCATTTTGTTAGTTTTTATTCACTGGATTAGCTTCGGGTTCGCTTGTTGGACCTCCGTGTTAAAACACATGTCACAAATTAAAAATAATTAAAACATTAAAACACATGTCATAAATTTTAATTAAAACCAATTGAAATTAAATTAAAGTTAAAACGAAACCAATTAATTAAATTAAAATTGAGAATTTAATAACTAATTTAAAATTAAACCAAATTTAAACGAATTAAGGTGAAATTAAATTTAATTAAAGCTAATTGAATTAATATTAAACTAAATAATTAATTGAAATGAAATTAAAATAACTAAATTGAATTGAAATCTTAATTAAGTTAAATTCACAAATCAAATCCAATTAAATTAATTCCAATTCAAATTAAATAAAACAAATTAAATTTAAATCAAATAAATTAAATCTAATACACACCCAAATTAAATAATTATTAATTAAATTAAAACATTAACTAAATAAAATATTAATTAAATTAAATAAATAAATAAAATATTTACCAAACATAAAATAAGTATATGCCTAATATAAACTAATCAAATATAATCATTCCTAACTAAATAATATATTTACCAATCTAAAATATTTGACTTCCTAATCAACACCAATCTAATCTTGTAACTTCCTAATTTAAAATATTTTGTCCCCCCTCAATCTTGTGTATACCATTCTTGAAAAGCCTAAATTAGAAGCCAAGATCTCTTCCTTGTGAGACAAGGACAAACCCTAATCCTCCTCTATATAAACAACACTAAACCAAAGCCATTGCATCCTTCACACGCACAGCCCACTAGCTTCAATCAACCTGCGCGCACAAAGCACATAGACAACTGACCATCAACAGCTCCTCCTTCACGCAAATAACCCCTTCAACAGCCCCTCAACACACCCTAACTCCACGCATAACAACCATCAATACAGCAGCTTAACTTCGCACACCAACTGACCTTCAACAAACTGCCTCCCTTCATCGCAAATTACCGACTGCCCAGCCCTCGTTGTACACCGAAAACACCTCCCAAATAACCATCAAAACAGCAGCTACATACACCAAAAACTGCTCAAAACAGTGACCAGAAACTGCTCCCGAAACCCTTCCAAAATGGCAGCCCTTTACCCTCCAAAAACGCATAAAATAGTCCCCAAACAGTGAACAAACGCACCTGAAAAGTGACCAGAAAACCGCGAGGAAATAGCAGCAAAACGGAGTGAAAACAACGGCCAAAATAGCAAAACGGTGAGCTAAGACGTTAATCCAGTGAACCGGAAGAGTTGCGGAGTGATAGCCCTTCCGACGGCCGTGAAACGCGAGTCCGAAAGTCGACATAAAGGTTAGACCTGAGGGTACTTTTCCTATCATTCTCATCTATCTTTTTAATTGTTTTATTCGTTTCTATCGCATGAGAGTCGTTTATAAATGCATGTTGTGGTCCTTGAGTAGATAAATATGCATGGATTACAAAATATTGTATGTTGTGGCTTTGGAATATTACCAGTGAACCGGAGAAGTTGAGGAGCTGTACCCTTCCGACGTCCGTGAAACGCAAGCCTGAAAGTTGGCAAAAAGGTTAGACCTGAGGGTATCTTTCACACTCACTTTTTGTACTATTTATTAAATATTGCTTGCATGATTGTCATGTTGAAATGCATGTTGTGGCCCTTGAGTAGATGAATATGCATGGATTGTGAGATGTTGTATGTTGTGGCTGTGGAATAAAATGAGAGATGTGTCAACTCTCGCGGTATATCGGATGGAAACCCGGACATAAATTTCATAGCCGATTCCGAATGGACGGTAGTATGATCTGTACTCGGGATACAACTCCATGTACCGCTTGAGTAAACGGAACCTTCTTTTGTTTTATGTTGCTTTGATTTATTTATTTTTTGTCATTTGAATTCTGCATGTTACTTGTTTATGCATAATGCAATCGAGCGCATGGGCTTAGTAAGTCGGATTAAAGGTCCCCTATTTGGAGGGGTTAAAATCCTTTACCATGATGCTTGGCCGCGCCGGTTGATGTGTGTTCGGTTGGATGCAAGATATGTTCAATCGGGCATACTAAGTTTGATATTATTGTTTTTTTAATTCTTTGTATGCATGATTCAATCGAGCGCATGGGCCTAGTAAGTGTGATGAAAGGTCCCCTATTTGGAGGGGTTAAAGTCCCTTACCACGATGCTTTGCCGCGCCGGTTGATGTGTGTTCGGTTGAATGCAAGATATATTCAATCGGACATACTAAATTTCATATAGTTATCTTTATCTTTGTACTCATTATAACGAAAGGCGCATGGGCTTATTGTGTTGGATTAAAAGGTTCTCCATTCGGGGGAAGAAAAGCCTAAAAGGCTACCTTTAACACGATATTTGCCGTGTCTTTCATCTATTGATTGCATCGTCTATCCTCGTCTTGGCTCGACCTATTGTCATTGGTGTACCCATATTCTCAGCCCTTGCACCTTCCTTTATTCACGTAAAACATAGCTGACCGGCGTAAACACACACGTATAACGCAAGCGCACGTATCGTTCAAGTAGTATAAAAATATCGATCCCACGAGGACTTAATTCCTATTGTTGTTATTAATTATTGAATCTATTTATTTAAAATATCTAATTGAGGGAGAAGAGAATGATTGCATGATTGATTTGGTTGGTTGAATGTGGATTTGCTTAATTAAAATAAATAAAATAAACAAAAGAAAATACTAAGGAAAATAAATAAAAAGACTCAAAAGATCTAGGGTCGTGATTCCACACAATACTGTTAAAAAGATGAATTGACTCTCTTATTTATGTGTAATAAATTAATTTGTTAACCTGGAACACGATGATATGCAAAAGCCTCTTCCGATGGTCAGACGCAAATACCCAGTATAACCCAATTGAACCATATTCCTATGTCAACCACATTACCTGGATTCATTAAGACCAAGTTCCAATTATGGCTACCCCCGCCCGACAGGTATATGTCTATCCTGTAAGGAAATCTATTAAAGGGTTATTTATCCTCAAGGAAGATCGTGAGCTATTGAATCTAAGGCTGAAACCTAAAATCCCTATGTCTAGTTCATTTTAGATTTACCCCATCAATCTTATTAATTGCCACTTAACAAAACGCATTAAGCTTAAGACTCAATAAACAAACTAAAGAACTACCAATAAAAAGAAAATCAATTATTAAGTGTGTGTATTGTATTTCATCACATCCCTAGAATAAAAATAAAATGCTGGGGGTTGGGGATCCACTTTTACTATTTATAATTTAGATATCTCCCTTAATATAATACATAAATTAAACATGATATTACCGACCAGCCATAAAGGCGGTATTCCTTATTAAGTCAAATTAAGTCCGACCAGCCATAAAGGCGGTAATAGTATTTGAACATAAACCAGCCATATAGGCGGTAATTACCTGTCACCTAAAGACCAGCCATATAGGCGGTGCCACATTATGTCAAATAAATAAAACCAGCCATCAATGCGGTAATCTTTTATATTTTGAATTATAATTTTTATATTATATTTAAGGGAGATTAATCTAAATTAAAATAATAAAAGCTTCACCTTATCCCCAGCAGAAAATTAACAACAAAACATTAAAGAAAGGTAGAAGAAGAAACTACTATTACTGAAAATTAAAATACATAAATTAAAATAATAATTATATATACAAAAATAGATGCTTCCTATAAAATCAGGGAGAATTTCCCAAGGAGAGCATGAAGAAAAATGAATCTGGCAGCCTCCTTTTATAGGCTGATTTTGGGCCAGCGTCGCGACGATGAAATTGCACTAGCGTCGCGACGCTGGAAACAGTTACACAGAGTCCACGCGGGTTGACCACGCGGCTGTCGGCATCAATAATTGTGACACGTGTCACGCTGTGGTTGGCTGGCTATTCGGTCCAATTATGTTGTGACACGTGGCAGCTTGTGAGTGGTTGGAAATTCGGTCCACTTATACGATGACACGTGGCGACCTCTGATTTGTTGGTTATTCGGTCCAATAGGAGGAGGACACGTGGCACGCGCTTAGGTTGGTCGAATAGGATGTTGACACGTGGTGGACGGCGCACGTTAGTAGAACCGTTGTGATGGTGACACGTGGCAAGGCGCACGTTAGCATGATCGGTGCAAGTTAGCAAAGTTGACCAGTCAGATTTTGACACGTGGCTGACGGCGCACGTTAGCAGGTCCGGCGTAGGATGGGCGTCGCGACGCGAGGCTTCAGCTTCGCGATGCGAAAAAGACCAAAATATTCTTGTTGACGAATTTTTGTCCGTTTTTGCCCCAAATTGCCTCCAGTGCTTTCCAAACTTTTTTTATCTGCAAAATAACAACAAAACACATCAAAACGTTATAAAACTCGAGAAACAATACAAAACATTAGGCTAAATGAGTGGGAAATAGTGATATAAATACCACTCATCACACCCCCAAACCTAACATTTTGCTAGTCCTCGAGCAAAACATAGAATAAAATAACATAATTAAAATTTAACTAAGCCACTTTCGTAGGGATCACGGTTGCATTTAGCGTATGCAACAAGCCTTTAAACCCCTAGGTGTCCCTAGTGGACGAGTTGTAGTCTCGTGAGGGCTTACAGCAACGATACCCACAAACGTTTTACAAAAGTAAAAAGTTAGTTAAAACTAATGCACACAAAAGCAAAAAGACAAGCGAAAAGAGAATAAAGAAGTTAATGACTATTCAAGTGAAACTTCTGCTCCAAGTTATTAGTTGTTTTGTTTCTTTCTAAATTACCGAATAAGTAAATTCTCCGATTATTTTTACCATTCTCCATATACACAGCCAGCATAATATTAATCAACTCATTTTTGCCCACAACAGTCACAAATGTAGTTGATAAGAGAGTAATATTTTTGTCCTAAAGTTCTATCAGATTTCACACATTTTTGTAGTAATGGAATAATTTTTCTGATTTTTCTGTTTTTTTCTTTGATTTTTCTGAATTTTGACTTTTTATTTATATACAATACCTTCCGTCTATGTAACGAGTGTTGGGTCGATGGCTCCCAAACCAGTTGGCTTTAGGGCACCAGGTGTTAAGACACCCCTACGGACTTAATTACCCAGACTTCAGATATATATATATATATATATATTTTTTGTAGCATCTTCGATCCATGTAGCGAGCTTTGGGCCAGTGACTCCCAAACCAGTTGGTTTTAGGGCACTAGGTGTTAAAACACCCTTACAGACTTAATAACCCGGATCTTAGATACTTTATTTTTATACATCAGAATTTTTTTTTTATTCCATTACTATTTATAGATGCTTCCTCCAATTAAACTAGAGCACTGAATATTACAAACTTTTCAATTTTAGCTCATGTCCGTATGTTACTATATATGTTGATAATACCTGTCAACTAAGCATATAAAGATCCATTTTAGTCCGTTTTATGGAGAATTCACAAATTAAATAATTCAAAATGAAATAAACAAAAATTAACTTGTTTCAAAAATGGTTTTAGATACGTCTCAGGAGTGGAAACTCCTTACTCAGCTATCTCTTACCAATTTCACCTTTTTAGTCAAAATAAAAACACAAAATATTTTTGTAATTTTTTGAAAATTTTTCAATTTTTTTTTATTTTTCGAAAAATTTTGGACTAAAAATAAAAATAACACACAAACTAAAAAAAACAAGTACTGATCAACTAATTTCCTCCCCCCCCAACCTAAATGAGACATTCCCCAATGTCTTAAACAGTAAAAGGAGAGTTAAGAAGGTCGTACCTGGTTAGCTGAAAATCTACAGGAAATTAAAGGTTAAGATCCAGATTAATCCGACGCCTCTTACCACGATCGTCCTCGGACCAATTTATCTTTGAAAGGATAGGGTCAACTTGTGGTTCATAGGCTATGAGTTGGTCTATTAGATCCGGAGCAGTTCTGGCAGTAAAGAGGAGTTCTTTCATAGGTTTTGACACGAACCCATTTCTCCGGGCATCATCAAGAAACCACAAAGAAAATCATAAAATCCATCAACATTAAACAGTCCAAGCGGTTTCTCTGGTGTATGTTCAGGTTCGCCCAAGATAGAACTATAAAAATTTCCTCCAATGTACCCAAGCCACCTGGCAAAGCGATAAAAGCATCAGCACGGTTAATCATTTCTACCAGTCATTCAGACATACCTGGCACGATCAGTTCCTCTCCGTTTGATGATCCAATAAGATTTGCCTCTGCCAGGGTTTTGGGATGATTCCCAAAACGTGACTGCCTCCTTCCTGTGCGGCCTTTGAAACGATCCCCATAAGTCCAAGATTTCCTCTGCCATATATTAAGTGCAAATTCCTTGCTGCTAAGACTCGACCCAATTCATGTGCTCCTTACGTATTGTGGCTTAGTACCAATACTAGTACCGCAAAACACATATGTTTTCAACTCGTCTTCTTGAGTGGCTTCCATTTTTTTTGTATTTCTTTTTCAAATCAGGATGCCTTCAAAAGTGCAATGACGGGCTGAATTTATAGTACCTGAAAAGGGTGAGTAATAATAGCACTAATATCTTCCAAAAGACGATTGTTAGCTAAACAACGAAAGAGATCGTGAAAGGTCAAAAAGTCTGGATCCTGTCTACGAAAATAAAGATAATTACAATAGAAAAGCGAATCAAAGCAATAATTAAGAAAACGGGATTGTGTACGCAATACGCTACTCGTTTGGTATATAAATCCACTAGGATGCGTCTCAAGAATTAATTCTTTACTCAGCCATCACTAATGAATTGTCTCTCTTCTTTGCCACACACTTTTCTTCTGTCTTATGCTTTGGTTTGAGCTTTTCCCTACAAAATAACACACAAGATTAAAAACTCTACAACATGTATACACAAAATATGAAAACATAAATTACAACAAATTGCATGGGTTGCCTCCATGCTAGCGCTAAATTTTTCGTCTTCAGCCAGACATGACTGAAATCCATATGTCAAGGAGGTTTCAATGTCTTTTTGGATGTCCGATTAAAGACAATCCCGTGAGCGTTGCTTTTGAAGGGTCTCTTCCAACGGTAAAGTGGCAAAAAGAGTTTTGTCTCATTCAGTGCTCGTGCCACCTTCTTACTCCTTGTTGTTCCAGTGATTCCTGCAAAGAAAGAGAGAAAATCAGGAGGTCTCGTATGATGCTTGACTTGGAATGGAAATTCCATTCTGTCAAGCTTCTGGTTGATATCTTTGATTTATACTCCCATAACAGCGATGTTTCTCCTGAATGTTCTGGATTTTCAATTTGGTCTGATAGTTGCTCCTCCATTTGCCCTGCTTCTTGTTCCACATTTTCTTTACAGATGTATTGTAAAATTTTTGTATTCAGCTCTTTATCTGTCCTCTGTGAAATGCATTCTTCAAAATTATCAACCTGAGGATGAAAAGAAATGTCAGATTTTAGGTCTTCATCCTCTGATCTGGGTGAAATGATTGGCTCAGATAGATCTTCTTCAAACATAATTGCAAAATAGTCTCCAAGATCTTCATTTTGAGGATTGAAAGTTTGATCCTCCATTGTTGGTGCAGTTGGTACAAATAGATCAGCTTCATCCTCGTCAGAATCTGAATAATAAAAGTCAAATTGAGACTTTGCCGGTTCGGGCTCCTGAACTGATACCTCTGGTTGTTGATACTGCTCAGCCTCCTCCTCTGTTGAAGTGTCATTGTGAATCTCTGGGTACTCGAAGGCTTCATCAGTGTCATCTGAAACTGGTTCTTGAGGTATGATGTTCTGGTTTTCTGTTAATTGTCTCACTTGATCTGTCATCCTTTGAAGGATTTCTGATTGTCTCTGAATTTGTGCATCTATTGAGCTTCCCGTTCTACGAGCCAATCTTTGAGCATGTGAATCTTTGATGGTTCTGATTGTTGATGGAAATCATAGGTAGATGGTGGATAAGATGAAAAATGTGGTTCTGTGAAATGTGATGGCTCGTCATACCATGAAGGATCTTGATAGCTCTGCCACCCTAAACGGTATATACATTGATCGCTCGGGTGGTTACCATCACATATCATACATCTCCCCATCTCGTTCTGTTGAGCAAATGTGGTATTGCTTGGTTCTGGCATCCGGTGATAATTGTTGGGCTGGACAACAGGCCTCAGAAATCCGGACTGTTGCACCCAGATTTGGGGTGTATTTTCTTGTAAAGCTCGTAATCTCTCAATCTCCCAGTAGTGTTCCATTTTTTCAATCACCTGAAAAAGAAATAAATAAAAATTACAGATAAAAATAAAGAAAATTAGATACAAGTAAATTAGATAGCTTCAAAATTAACAACTCAAGAAATATAAGTCCCCGGCAACGGCGCCAAAAACTTGACCGGCGTAAACACACACGTATAACGCAAGCGCACGTATCGTTCAAGTAGTATAAAAATATCGATCCCACGATGACTTAATTCCTATTGTTGTTATTAATTATTGAATCTATTTATTTAAAAATATCTAATTGAGGAGAAGAGAATGATTGCATGATTGATTTGGTTGGTTGAATGTGGATTTGCTTAATTAAAATAAATAAAATAAACAAAAGAAAATACTAAGGAAAATAAATAAAAACTCAAAAGATCTAGGGTCGTGATTCCACACAATACTGTTAAAAAGATGAATTGACTCTCTTATTTATGTGTAATAAATTAATTTGTTAACCTGGAACACGATGATATGCAAAAGCCTCTTCCGATGGTCAGACGCAAATACCCAGTATAACCCAATTGAACCATATTCCTATGTCAACCACATTACCTGGATTCATTAAGACCAAGTTCCAATTATGGCTACCCCCGCCCGATAGGTATATGTCTATCCTGTAAGGAAATCTATTAAAGGGTTATCTATCCTCAAGGAAGATCGTGAGCTATTGAATCTAAGGCTGAAACCTAAAATCCTTATGTCTAGTTCATTTTAGATTTACCACCCCATCAATCTTATTAATTGCCACTTAACAAGACGCATTAAGCTTAAGACTCAATAACAAACTAAAGAACTACCCATAAAAAGAAAATCAATTATTAAGTGTGTGTATTGTATTTCATCACATCCCTAGAAAAAAATAAAATGCTGGGGGTTGGGGATCCACTTTTACTATTTATAATTTAGATATCTCCCTTAATATAATACATAAATTAAACATGATATTACCGACCAGCCATAAAGGCGGTATTCCTTATTAAGTCAAATTAAGTCCGACCAGCCATAAAGGCGGTAATAGTATTTGAACATAACCAGCCATATAGGCGGTAATTACCTGTCACCTAAAGACCAGCCATATAGGCGGTGCCACATTATGTCAAATAAATAAAACCAACCATTAAGGCGGTAATCTTTTATATTTTGAATTATAATTTTATATTATATTTAAGGGAGATTAATCTAAATTAAAATAATAAAAGCTTCACCTTATCCCCAGCAGAAAATTAACTACAATACATTAAAGAAAGGTAGAAGAAGAGAACTACTATTACTGAAAATTAAAATACATAATTAAAAATAATAATTATATATACAAAAATAGATGCTTCCTATAAAATCATGGAGAATTTCCCAAGGAGAGCATGAAGAAAAATGAATCTGGCGGCCTCCTTTTATAGGCTGATTTTGGCCAGCGTCGCGACGCTGAAATTGCACTAGCAGCATCGCGACGCTGGAAACAGTTACACGGAGTCCACGCGGGTTGACCACGCGGCTGTCGGCAGCAATAATTGTGACACGTGTCAAACTGTGGTTGGCTGGCTATTCGGTCCAATTATGTTGTGACACGTGGCAGCTTGTGAGTGGCTGGAAATTCGGTCCACTTATACGATGACACGTGGCGACCTCTGATTTGTTGGTTATTTCCTCCAATAAGAGGAGGACACGTGGCACGCGCTTAGGTTGGTCAAATAGGATGTTGACACGTGGCGGACGGCGCACGTTAGTAGAACCGTTGTGATGGTGACACGTGGCAAGGTGCACGTTAGCATGATCGGCGCACGTTAGCAAAGTTGACCAGTCAGATTTTGACACGTGGCTGACGGCGCACGTTAGCAGGTCCGGCGCAGGCTGGGCGTCGCGACGCGCAAGGCTTCGGCGCCATCAATAGCCCACAAACACGTTCACTGCCCCTTTAGCCAATTCACAGCCGTACTCACCAATTGCCTTCAACAGCACCATACAAGCTTCACGCACCTGTTCATAAACCCTCAAAACCGCCACTAATTACTTAGCCACTCCATTCATGTGCCACCTCATAAGCCATTAGGGCAATTTTCACGTTAAAAAGGAAAAGACCACGCATAACAGCCCTAACTTGACGCTAAAACCCACGCCCTTCTACTTGTCACGAAGCCCTCACTCTCGCCTAGCCACGCATACTTCCCAATAGCCAAAACCCACTCACAACTTGCACCTTGACAACGCCACACGTCCATTAACAAAGCCCAAATCAGCAACCCCTCTCCACTGACCGACAACACAAAGGCCACAACCTCATAGACCCCACGCAAATCAAACACGTAAATAGTCCACGCCTAACCCTCTACACAGCCTCCACACCTCACAAATTGCTACCCTTCACGCACACTTGCCCCCCACGTTGACAGTCCTCACACACTCAAACAATTCACGCAATTCGCCTGCCATTGAGCCGCTTACCATAAGCACAACTCCTCATGTCATAAAGCCATCTTGCACTCACGCACCCACTCACAACTCTCACATAAAGCCAACTATACCATTCATGCATGTATTATGAAATCCCATATAGTCATCCTTATCTTTGTACGCATTATAATGAAAAGCATATTTATTCCATTGGTTGCATCATTTACCTTAGTCTTGGTTTAACGTATTACAATTCATATATCTATGTCATGATAGCATTTGAGTATTATTTCTTGTGGTATATCGGATGGAAACCCAAACATAAATTCCGTAGCCGATTCGGAATGGACGGTAGTGCGGTCTGTACTTGGGATACAATTCCACGTACCACTTGGAAAAGTGCTCACATGTGTGCTTGTGTGGTTAGTGTGTGCTTGTGCTCGTGAATACAATATGCCAATGAAGTTGTATGTTCGTTGCTACTTTGATGTACTTTCAAGCATGTTGTGGGGACACAGGATTTGGACGACGCATGCCGTCCCGGGCTCGCGGCCCGGTTGGGAGTACGGAGTAGCCACGAGGGACTAAACCGGAGAATAATGGAGTCGCCACCCGGTGTGAACCGGGAAAATGAGATTAAGGCCGCACTCACACCCTCGCAAGGGAAGACCTCAAACCATTGGGTTCGCAATGGTCCTTTACTTATGTCACTTGTAATGAAAGGATTTATGTAATAATTATAATCTTAATCAGTCTAAGTAACATTTATTTCCAAGAGTATCATGCTTCTAAATTCACATGCATACATCAACAAGTTCATCACAACATGCAACATCTCATGGCAATCTCATGAACATTTCTCAATCATATGATATGGAAAACTAAGAACAACCTAATCATGCTTGAGTACTATCTCATGAACCTATTAACCAAATAACATGCTAACAGCCTAATCATGCTTGAATATCATCCCAAGAACACATAGAATGGATAAATGCAGGAATACAAATAATATGATTGGCTACATAATACAAGAAAGATCAACCAAGAGGCAATTATGCATGAATATGATAAGACATACTCAGTTCAGTGTGTGTGCATTTGTGTAGCGTTCGTAAACGCGTTCGAACGGTAAACAGAAGGTTCGCGTGTGTGTAACGTTTGATAATGCGTTCGAACGGTACCAGACCTGATGATACAAAATGCATGCGCGTTCATAAAACGCGTTCGAACGGTAAACAGAAGGTTCGCGTTCGTATAGCGTTCGAGAACGCGTTCGAACGGAACCAGACCTGATGCATGATAAGACCAAGAAAGTGTGTGTGCGTTCGCGTAGCTTTTGTAAAATGCGTTCGAACGGGAAAGAAGGTTCGCGTTCGTATAGCGTTCGAGAACGCGTTCGAACGAAACAGACCTGATGCATGCAACACAAAGAATAAAGACAATAACGTCAAGCTTAGTATGCTCGATTGAACGTATCTTGCATTCAACCGAACCACATCAACCGGCGCGGCAAAGCATCGTGGTAAATGGCTTTAACCCCTCCCAATAAGGGATCTTTCATTGCACTTACTAAGCCCATGCGCTCGATTGAATCATGCATACAAAGAACTAAAAACAATAATATCAAACTTAGTATGCTCGATTGAACGTATCTTGCATTCAACCGAACACACATCAACCGGCGCGGCAAAGCATCGTGGTAAAGGGCTTTAACCCCTCATAATAAGGGATCTTTCATTGCACTTACTAAGCTCATGCGCTCGATTGAATCATGCATAAATAAGCAACATGCAGAATTCAAATAACGAAAAAATAAATAAACCGAAGCAACATAAAACAAAAGAATGTGCCGTTTACTCAAGTGGTACGTGGAGTTGTATCCCGAGTACAGATCATACTATACCTACCGTCCATTCGGAATCGGCTATGAAATTTATGTCCGGGTTTCCATCCTATATACCACAAGAGACGACACTTTTCCATTCATCCAATACCCACAACACACATCATACACAAACAAGATTCAACAAATAATTAAAATACAATCAAGATAAATAACAAAAATCAAATAAAGATGAGTGTGAAAAGTACCCTCAGGTCTAACCTTTTAAATCACCTCTCGGATGTACGGCACACGATCGTCGGAAGGGTGGATGCTCCGCAACTCTTCCGGTTCACTGGTTCACTGCTCTCATTCGTTGTCTCACTGTTTGGAGTCGTCGTTCTCCGTCTTTTGCTGCTGCTTTTGACTCCGATTTGCGCCTGTTTTCCTGCTGTTTGGTCTCTGTTTCAGGTCTATTAGTGGACTGTTTTTTGCATTTTTTAGGGGGGTTTGGGTTGCTGTTTTCTGTACTGTTTTAAGGCTTATTCTGGACAGTTTTAGGAGTGTTCGTGAGGGTAGTTCACTGGCAGTTTAAGACTTGTTTTCATGGCTGTTTAAGGCTTGTTTGTGGCTTATGGCAGTGGGCGCTTATGTGAGTGGTCTGAGCGGTTGTTAATTAATGCATGAAGGTGAGCTAGGTTTAAGTGGCGAAGGACTGAAGGGCGTGGGGTCTTGGCTGAAGCGTGAGGTGGCCTAAAGGGGCTGTTGATGGTGCCGTAAGTTTGTGAGTGTGAGGGGCTGATCTGTTTACGTTTTTGATTGTTTGGGTGATGTTCGAAGGTGATAGGTGAAGGTTCACGGGGTTGTGTGGTGAAGGTGGGATGTGTTGAGTGCTTATGAAGGTTAGGGTTTATTTTTTGGTCTTTGCCGTGTGTGTGGTCGTGAGAGAGAGAGAGCCGAATGGCTTTGGTTTAGTGTTGTTTATATAGGGAAGGGTTAGGGTTTCACCTTGCCTCACAAGGAATGAGATTTGGCATTAAAGAGAGGATTTGATTTGGTGTTGGACAATGAAAGCAAGGGATTTGATTTGGTTTAGATTAGGAAGGTTGAATATTTGATTGGCTTGGTTTAGGAATACAATATATATATTTGATTGAGAATAATTGGTTGATTGATTTTATTAGGCATGGCATCTTTTTTTATTTGGTATGTGATTTTTAGATTTGTTTTGATTTCACCATGTGTTTTAAATGTATTTTATTAATTGGGATGTGTTTTATGGGCTTTGGTGGGTTAATTGGGCTTGGGTGTGAGGCTTACAGCAAAACCAGAATTACCGACAACAGTTCGAACGCCTCCTCGAACGCGGCACGAACGCCCGCAATCTGTTTGACGTTCGAACGAATTAACGAACGCAGCACGAATGAAAACAGTGAACCTTGTTTATTCTGAATTTCCCCTTCCGACGTCCGTTTCTCGTGACTTCCGTGACTTAAAAGGTAGTGCCTCAAAATGAGACTCATCATAGGGACTTATATGCAAAAATGCAGTGCCTACAGTCGCCCCCACTTTGATGGGACTTGTGTAATGTACAACAGTGACAATCCTATCAAAGTTATGCAATGCATTTTCACTTACCTGGCTCGCCAACTGCCACTTGACTTTCCACATGTTGAGTTGATTTGGCTGGTGAGGTGCTGCGACCCCTGGTTCATTCCCGAACCGTGTTCTGATGTGGTCCATTCCCGAACCGTTACCGTAAGGTGGTCCATTCCTGAACAGTTACTGTGAGGTTGTCCATTCCCGAACCGTTACTGTGAGGCGGTCTATTCCCGAACCGTTACTGTGAGGTGTTCATTCCCGAACTGTTACCGTGAGGTGGTCCATTCCCGAACCATTACTATGAGGTGTCCATTCCCGAACTGTTACTGTAAGGTGGTCCATTCCCGAACCGTTACTGTGAGGTGGTTCATTCCCGAACCGTGCTTCCATTCTTGGAGTGCCATTCCGGCTTGTTCATTCCTGAAATGTATTTCCATTCCTGGAGTGCCATTCCCGGCTTGTTCATTCTTGAACTCTGCTCCATTCTTGGATTGCCATTCCCGGCTTGTTCATTCCCGAACTGTGTTTCCATTCTTGGAGTGCCATTCCCGGCTTGTTCATTCTCGAACTTGTTTTCCATTCTTGGAGTGCCATTCCTGGCTTGTTCATTCTTGAACTCTGCTCCATTCTTAGATTGCCATTCCCGGCTTGTTCATTCCCGAACTGTGTTTCCATTCTTGGAGTGCCATTCCCGGCTTGTTCATTCTCGAACTGTGTTTCCATTCTTTGAGTGCCATTCCCGGCTTGTTCATTCTCGAACTGTGTTTCCATTCTTGGAGTGCCATTCCCGGCTAAACTGATACTGATGCTGATGTGGGCCTGGCCCCTAAACTGATACTGATGTGGGCCTCGGCCCTGGGACTCATCCCTAAACTGATACTAATGTAGGCCTCGGCCCTGGACTCATCCCCAAACTGATGCTGATGTGGGCCTCGGCCCTAACTGCTACTGATATGGGCCTCGTCCCCAAACTGATACTGATATGGGCCTCGCCCCCAACTGATACTGATATGGGCCTCGCCCCCAACTGATACTGATATGGGCCTCGACCCCAACTGATACTGATATGGGCCTCGCCCCTGAAACTGATGTGAGCCTCGCCTCAACACTTTACTGATGGGCCCGACCCTGATTGATACTGATATGGGCCTCAACCCTGATTATTACCCGAATCCGATACTGTGCTTTTCACCTCGTTCTGATTAGCTTGTTCTTTGCCGCTTTCTCTTTTCTTCTTCAAAACCTGCGAATACAAAACAAACACAAAACGAATGCCAAAATGTGTTACATGTATGCATGCATGAGTGTGTTTCTCATCCTGTTGGGTTAGGTCTTCTGCTAATTCTCTTAGCGACTGCTCAGTCTTCTTTTCCTCAGGCAAGCTACTGCTTCAATCTGTCTACGTTGATCGGCTCGGTAAACTAATTCCTTCCAAGTCTGATATTTTCACTGCCTCTATTTCCCAATTTCTGAATGTCTATCTTATCTTTTCTGTTTGCTTATTTCGAAGGTTCCCCGTGTTCATCACTGAATTCCATAGTACCAAGGTTGAATACTTTTCTTAAATATACTCATATTGCAGAAGAGTTTCAGCGAAATGAACGTCTTTATTATCGTTGAGGAAAAGAGTTCGAACAAGTAACAAAATCAATGTCTTTTAAAAAAACTGGATCAAATAGACTAGGAGGAACATCTCCATCATCCGCAGCACTGCCTTCTTCCTCGGCCTATGGCTCTTCACTGTCATCCATGTAAGAAGCTTGGTGGTTGAGGGTTTCTTTTCATGGGTTGGGTATTTTATGGGAATCTATGAGATCTTGAATTTCATGCCTGAGGCGGGTGCAGTTGTCGGTGTCATGGCCATGTAGCTGGTGGAAGTGACAATAAAGGTTCACATTTATGTGTGGTGGTGGGGGGTGCGGAAGTGGCTTGCCTTCTAAGGGTTTCAAGATTCCTTGTCCCTGTAACTTTTCAATATACCTTCGACAAAGGTCTACCAAGGTTGGAGAATTGCCGGTTCCTGATGGCAGCAACCTCGACAGTAGCAGGCTTAGTCTCAGAATACCCCCCAAAAGTCCGCCTATTCTGGCCATAGAACTTTCTGTTTTCAGCCTCTCCTTCCTCAATATCCATGACAGTTTCCCTCAACTGTCGAAAATCGGAAATCATCGAAGTCATCCTCATCAGCTTACTATAAATAGAGGGCTTGGTGCCCCTGATGATCATTTTGATTTGGTCTTTCTCTGAGGGCCGAGTCTGCATTTTCAAAAGCTGGCTTCTCCAGCGATCCACATACTCTTTGAAACTTTCCTCTGGCTTCTGTTTAGTGTTCTCCAAATCACGGAGTGACAAGTCAATCTCTAAGTCTGTAACATATTGCTTCAGAAAAGCATCAGCTAGTTCTCTCCAATCTTCCTTAACCTTCTTCTCAAGGCTATGATACCAAACCACAGGTGCCCCATCGAGTGACATCCCAAACATCTTTTGGACTTGTCGCTGTGATAGGCCTACTGAACTCATGACTGAGACATATTGCTGCAGATGGACTCTCGGGTCTCCATTCCCATTAAACTTGGCCATGTCGGGGAATTTAAACTGAGCTGGCAGCTGTTCTCCGAACGTCATTGCCTCATAATCTAACAAATCCTCATTCTTACCCCTCATTTTGCGGGTAACTGTTTCAACCTGATCCCGAAGCTTCTGAAATTCTGCCTGAGACCCAATCACTCTGCCTGCTGCATATTCTGCCATGCCATCATCAAAAGTGGGGACATCATCCCCCAACCCATTCGAAGGCTCATCACGCCTCACATTCTCAGAATTTCCCCCAGCACGGGGTACACATCCATATTTGTCATGGCAGTAGTCAAGGCTTGCAACTGTTCAGTAATCTTGGCGAAACCATTCTCCAACTGATCTATCTGGGATACCTCGATATCTGATTCACTCATGTCTGTTCTCAGTATTTTGGTGAGTCTTCCCTTTTTCCCTAACCCAACGGGAATCTATGATGGCTTTCAGAACACAAGGGTAACATGATGTATGTATGCATGGGGTGCATAAGATGCATGTAACATATATAACATACTAAATCAACTAAAATTTTCAAACAAGTCGGCCTATTATCATTTTAGAAGCTTTTGGGCTAACTGTCATAGGAATGAACTCGTCCCAGTTTAAATGGCCTAATGAGTTCACATCTCATGGCAAGAAGCCCAACTAATTCCAAATGGTAATGTACCGAACACAAGCACAAAGTGGCCCATCAATCACTTAGAAGTCTTTGGCCCAACCGTCATAAAATACGTTCTTGTCCCAGTTTAAATGGCCCAACAAGCCCACATCTCATGACGAATGGTCCAAATGGATCCAAACGATGATGTTCCCAAGCACAAGCATAAAAGAAAGATAATACGAACATAGAGTAATGATTTCTACAGAATGGCCCATCAACATTTCAGAAGCTTTGGCCCAATGGTCATAAGGTACGAACTCACCCCAGTTTAAATGGCCCAGCAAGTCCGCATTTCTGACAATGGTCCAACTGCATCTAAATGAGGATGGTCCACTAGCACACACTCAAGGAAATAATTGTTACTTTAACCATACAAAACCCGGTCTATGGGTGGGTTCGCAGGAGTATAGACAAAGGCTCTCGTCGGCGAAGGATGGCCCACAACTAGGTCTCCCCAATCAAGGGTTCGAGCAACCAAGTGAGCGTACCCTTTTTTATACACTAAGGTACGTGCCAATGAGCTATGGTGTGTGATGGACTGTCAAATGGATTTCCCGTTGTAGATTCCCCAGAGGGAAGGTGGAGCGAGGCTCATCTAAATACCCAAGCCTCTTAGGCTCTTATCGCTTGTTGTCAGGAACAAACAACGAGTCCTCAAAATTAGTCCATCACAATAGGCTACGAGTAGATGGCCATATAGGTGCCTTCACAGCTTTTCCTTCTAGAAAGGTAGTGAATGAAGGAAGACACCAAACCATTACCTAGCCTTAAAATGCCTTTGATTAAACCCCCATTTTATCCACTATAGACACGGTCAATTAAAACATAAATCCAAACATTACAAGATAATATTCGGGGCCGATTCTCTATCCCCAGTGGAGTCGCCAGACTGTGGGAACACAGAAACTGGACGACTCATGCCGTCCCGGGCTCGCGGCCCGGTTGGGAGTACGGAGTAGCCACGGGGGACTAAACCGGAGAATAATGGAGTCGCCACCCGTGTGTGAACCGGGAAAATGAGATTTAAGGCCGCACTCACCCCTCGCAAGGGAAGACCTCAAACCGTTGGGTTCGAATGGTCCCTTACTTATGTCACTTGTAATGAAAGGATTTATGTAATAATTTAATCAAGTCTAAGTAACATTTATTTCCAAGAGTATCATGCTTCTAAATTCACATGCATACATCAACAAGTTCATCACAACATGCAACATCTCATAGCAATCTCATGAACATTTCTCAATCATATGATATGGAAAACTAAGAACAACCTAATCATGCTTGTGTACTATCTCATTAACCTATTAACCAAATAACATGCTAACAGCCTAATCATGCTTGAATATCATCCCAAGAACACATAGAATGGATAAATGCAGGAATACAAATAATATGATTGGCTACATAATACAAGAAAGATCAACCAAGAGGCAATTATGCATGAATATGATAAGACAGACTCAGTTCAGTGTGTGCGCGTTCGTGTAGCGTTCGTAAACGCGTTCGAACGGTAAATAGAAGGTTCGCGTTCGTGTAGCGTTTGATAACGCATTCGAACGGTACCAGACCTGATGATACAAAATGCATGCGCGTTCGAAAAATGCGTTCGAACGGTAAACAGAAGGTTCGCGTTTGAGAACGCGTTCGAACGGAACCAGACTTGATGCATGATAAGACCAAGAAAGTGCGTGTGCGTTCGCGTAGCGTTTGTAAAACATGTTCGAACGGGAAACAGAAGGTTCGCGTTCGTATAGCGTTCGAGAACGCATTCGAACGGAAACAGACCTGATGCATGCAACACAAAGAATAAAGACAATAACGTCAAATTTAGTATGCTCGATTGAACGTATCTTGCATTCAACCGAACACACATCAACCGGCGCGGCAAAGCATCATGGTAAAGGGCTTTAACCCCTCCCAATAAGAGATCTTTTATTGCACTTACTAAGCCCATGCGCTCGATTGAATCATGCATACAAAGAACTAAAAACAATAATATCAAACTTAATATGCTCGATTGAACGTATCTTGCATTCAACCGAACACACATCAACCGGCGCGGCAAAACATCGTGGTAAAGGGCTTTAACCCATCCCAATAAGGGATCTTTCATTGCACTTACTAAGCCAATGCGCTCGATTGAATCATGCATAAATAAGCAACATGCAGAATTCAAATAACGAAAAAATAAATAAACCGAAGCAACATAAAACAAAAGAATGTGCCGTTTACTCAAGTGGTACGTGGAGTTATATCCCGAGTACAGATCATACTACCGTCCATTCGTAATCGGCTATGAAATTTATGTCCGGGTTTCCATCCTATATACCACAAGAGACGACACTTTTCCATTCATCCAATACCCACAACACACATCATACACAAACAAGATTCAACAAATAATTAAAATACAATCAAGATAAATAACAAAAATCAAATAAAGATGAGTGTGAAAAGTACCCTCAGGTCTAACCTTTTAAATCACCTCTCGGATGTACGACACACGATCGTCGGAAGGGTGGATGCTCCGCAACTCTTCCGGTTCACTGGTTCACTGCTCTCGTTCGTTGTCTCACTGTTTGGAGTCGTCATTCTCCGTCTTTTGCTGCTGCTTTTGACTCCGATTTTCTCCTGTTTTCCTGCTGTTTGGTCTCCGTTTCAGGTCTATTAGTGGAATGTTTTTGTGTTTTTTAGGGGGGTTTAGGTTGTTGTTTTCTGTACTATTTTAAGGCTTATTCTGGACAGTTTTAAGAGTGTTCGTGAGGGTAGTTCACTGGCAGTTCAAGACTTGTTTTCATGGCTGTTTAAGGCTTGTTTATGGCTTATGGCAATGGACGCTTATGTGAGTGGTCTGAGCGGTTGTTAATTAATGCATGAAGGTGAGCTAGGTTGAAGTGGCGAAGGGCTGAAGGGCATGGGGTCTTGGATGAAGCGTGAGGTGGCCTAAAGGGGCTGTTGATGGTGCCGTGAGTTTGTGAGTGTGAGAGGCTGATCTGTTTACGTTTTTGATTGTTTGGGTGATGTTCGAAGGTGATAGGCGAAGGTTCACGGGGTTGTGTGGTGAATGTGGGATGTGTTGAGTGCTTATGAAGGTTAGGGTTTATTTTTTGGTCTTTGCCTTGTGTGTGGTCGTGAGAGAGAGAGAGCCGAATGGCTTTGGTTTAGTGTTGTTTATATAGGGAAGGGTTAGGGTTTCACCTTGCCTCACAAGGAATGGGATTTGGAATTAAAGAGAGGATTTGATTTGGTGTTGGACAAGGAAAGCAATGGATTTGATTTGGTTTAGATTAGGAAGGTTGAATATTTGATTGGCTTGGTTTAGGAATACAATATATATATTTGATTGAGAATATAATTGGTTGATTGATTTTAATTAGGCATGATATCTTTTTTAATTTGGTATGTGATTTTTAGATTTGTTTTGATTTCACCATGTGTTTTAAATGTATTTTATTAATTGGGATGTGTTTTATGGGCTTTGGTGGGTTAATTGGGCTTGGGTGTGAGGCTTGCAGCAAAACCAGAATTACCGACACCGTTCGAACGCCTCCTCGAACGCGGCACGAACGCCCGTAATCTGTTTGACGTTCGAATGAATTAATGAACGCATCACGAACGAAAACAGTGAACCTTGTTTATTCTGAATTTCCCCTTCCGACGTCCGTTTCTCGTGACTTCCGTGACTTAAAAGGTAGTGCCTCCAAATGAGACTCATCATAGGGACTTATATGCAAAAATGCAGTGCCTACACATGCAATCTCCGATGTGAAATATATGTAAATTTAGGTGTAAGTTTTATTTTTGTGCATATGGATTTAGAAGCATGATACTCTTGGAAATAAGTGTTACTCAAGCTTGATTAAATTATTACACAAATCCTTTCATTACAAGTGACATAAGTAAGGGACCATTCCGAACCCAACGGTTTGAGGTTTTCCCTTGCGAGGGGTGAATGCGGCCTTAAATCTCATTTTCCCGGTTCACACCGGGTGGCGACTCCATTATTCTCCGGTTTAGTCCCCCGTGGCTACTCCGTACTCCCGACTAGGCCGCGACCCTAGAACATCATGCGTCACCCAGTTTCTATGTCCCACAGTAGGCTTAATTCAATATGTAAAATTAGGTGTGACTAATCACATTTGTCTACCGCTTTGATTTAATCCAATTAAATTAAGATAACGATTAGTAAATGGATTAGTTTATTTGTCTACATCTTTGATTTAATCCAATTAAATCATGTCAAATACACCTTTAATTACATATTTGTAATTACCAAAATATCCTCCAATGGTAGAGATATTTATGAAATTATAACAAAGCCCTTTGTGTGATTTTGGATTAATCCAATTAATCCAATTAGGTCAAAATAAATAATCAATGTTATCAAATAGCACTTAATTATTTTGGTTGATAATTATAATATCGAATATTATTTATTATAAAAAATTATCGGCTACCCAAGTACTCAACGAGTACACTTCATATTGTGGACTCTCTAGACCAGACACGTTCGTCATATAAGCTTAGCATATATGTATGCAATTCGGCCACCTCTGAATTCGTGAAGAACACGAACGATCAATCTGAACTATACAAGTGGAGGTAATTACATAAGTTTATCAATCCCTCAATTGTAGGCTATCTGAGTTGTGCTTGGGAAATATAGATTCCACCATCAAGTTTCTGAGGCGCACATCTCATGTCGACATGTCCATAATTCTTTACAACTTATTAGAAATCATTTCTGATATATGTGATCTATTCTAGGTGATCGGATTTGGCCAAAGTCTTAAGAATCGTGACTTACTCACACGGATACCTAAACCCTTTATGGTACACATACGAGCCAAAAGATCCTATCTTGATACGCATTCGATTAACGAATGCATCGGTCCACACTTAATGAACATCTAGAGGCCAGACCATGAAAGGTTTCTGACATATATGGTATCTAAGTGTGGAGGATCTCATACAAAATCAACATACATCCACCTTACCAGATATATGTTCATGTAGAATATAGTTTCTGGATGTCGTTTTGTTGTACCATTGACTTGTGCTTGATGTTGTATATATATTATAAATATTTTCAGACATGTATATATGCATACGTTTGGTTTCATGTTCTCGCGATCAAGTTTATTTAAGTTATTTAATTGCATGTATGATTGAGTAGCATTGCATATCATTAAGATAAGAGAAAATGTTCTAGTACAAGAGTCAGAGGCTTAGGCGACAGTGGGATCTGTTGCTTGCTGGTAACATTCTCGTATTGGGGATGTTACAAAGATGGTATCAGAGCATGGTCAAGGGAGTCAGTGACAGCAATAATGGAGTAGCAGTGGCTTGTATATGTGGTATAACCGGGTACTACTATATATAAGTGACTGTTCACTTTGGTAACATTGTCTCGTGGCTTGTCTCATTCTAATCATTTACAATTCATTTACATTTAATTGACCATTTTTTCTCTCTTAATTTCTTAGATATTCATGCCACCCAAGGGAAGAATCAGAGTCATGGGTAGACCCAAGTGTTGTAGGACGCCTCAAGGCATAGATTCGGATCAGAGATCAATAGTACCTCCCCCTAAGCTAGATAGGGGGCAGTGGGTGGAATCTGTTCATGGGAGTTTTATGGGGGAAGGTAGAGCTGCGCTAGTGGTCCAGCCCAATGACCCAGTAGTTGCTGGTTTACAACAGATTCAACAGTCAGTAGCAGCTTTAGCCCAGTTAATTACCTGTCACCCGCATCCACCAAGCCTAGAGCCTAGAGCTGCAGAACCCACCGTTCTTGTTCCACCACCACCAATAGGAATACCAATGGCTCACCAAATAATAGTCCATCCAAATATACCAGACCCTACTACATACCGAGCCGGACCTTCTGTTGTGCCACATGAGCCACCTCTAGTAACAGTTCAGGTTATGCAATGACAAGAGTTACTAGTATCATTACATGATTTCCAGAAGCTTCACCATCCCACGTTCTCGGGAGTTGAGACCTTCCCTGACCCTTGTGGATTCATTGAGGAATCAGATCAGATATGTGTAGCTTTGGGGTGTTCTTCAAACAGAGCAGTGGAGTTAGTTAGTTTTCAGCTAAGAGATGTTGCAAATACATGGTTTTTGTCTTTTCGAGATGGTCCGTGATGAGACGATCCTCCTCTGACATGGGCTGAGTTCAGTACGGCCTTCTTGTCCATATTTTTTCCACAGAGTATCAGGGATGCTAGAGCCTGAGACTTTGAACAGTTGGTATAGGGCGAGCAGATGACAGTTTCTGAATATGACATACAGTTCACACGATTGTCTCGTTATGCCCTATATCAAATTAGTACATAGGATATGAAGGTGAAGAGATCTGTGAATGGGCTTCGAGACTATTTATTCCGCTCCATCCATTTCACAAAGACCACTACCTACACCAAATTTCTAGATGCCGCATTGCGGTTTGAAGTGCAGATTAGAGAAAGACAAGTAGAGAGAGTCTTGAAAGAAATCTAGATCAGAGGAGAGGACTAGGCCACAACAGAGCGGCCCTAGTAGACAGCAGCAGATGTCAGCTCTGCCTACGGCACATCGAGACATGGGTTTAGTTCAAGGGGTTCAGGATCGTAGGCTGGCTCAGAGTGTCGCTTCTCGTGTAGTTTCCTCTCCCTCGATAACCCAGCCTGGGCGAACCCTACCACAATGTTCAAATTATGGACGAGCACATATAGGACTTGTAGATCTGGGAGTAGAGGTTGTTATCGGTGTGGGTAGATGGGTCATTTGAAGAGAGACTGTCTGGTACCAGTAGTGTAGTTGCCATCTTTCAGTGCCGCCCCATCTACACCCCAGCCACAGCCTAACAAAAATGTAGGAGGAGGAGAGCAGAGGCCAGTGAGTAGAGGACAGACAATAGATTGTAGAGGGCAGTCAGTTGGTGATCAAAGACAAGCTTCTTCTAGTAGAGTTCAAGGCAGGGTGTATACCCTCACCCCCTAGGAGGCGCATGCATCCAACGCGGTTGTCACAGGTACATTGTTGATTGATTATGTGCAAGCAATGGTATTATTTGATTCAGGTGCTACACATTCTTTTGTGGCACCATGTTTTGTCACTCAGATGGGTTGGAATGTTGAGCCTTTAGACTCCCCTATCATTATAGCTACACCAGTTGGAGACCCATTAGAAGCTACTCATGGTGTGAGGTAGTGTTCTATAGACATTAACGGATACCTTTCCTATGCTAATTTAGTAGTGTTGAGTAATTTGAGCTTCGATGTCATTATGGGGATGGATTGGCTAGCTAAGCACCATGCGGTACTTGATTGTCTGGAGAAGATCGTTAAGCTACATGTTCCCGATAGACCAGTAAAAGTCTATCAGGGGGATAGAACTGTAGCGCCTCACAATTTGATATCAGCTATGTAGGCATTAAGCTACCCGAGAAGAAGAATATGGGTTACTTGGCATATGTAACATATAGTAGAGTGGAAAATAAAGATCTTGAATAGATCCCAGTGGTGAGGGAGTATCCTGATGTGTTTCTAGACGAGTTGCCAAGATTACCTCAGGATAGGGAGATTGAGTTTTGTATAGACGTTATACCAGGAACCCAGCCTATATCGATTCCTCCATATAAAATGGCCCCTGCAAAACTCAGAGAGTTGAAGGCTGATGAGCAGAAAATATATTATTATTTACCGTCACTTTTACTTAATATTTTGTATAGTTTCTCGAGTTTTATAAACGTTTTAATGTGTTTTAGTTTATTTTGCAGATAAAATTAAATCAGGACTTAATGGAATCAATCAGGATGAAATGTGGAACAAATAAGGACAAAAACTCGACTTGACATTTTGATTTTAGAGATTGAAAACTTGAAACGGCGTTCTAACGAAATACAATTTCGGAAATTCCACCTTTGCGCAATTGTCTTATTTTGCCATAAATTTTTACTCCGATATCGGATTGAGGTGATTCAAGTTCCAGATTAAAGAAGACTCAAAGATATACAACTTTAAAGTTCATAATAATTTTGAATTCTGAAGTTTTCATGACCGAAATGGATAAAACATTCAGAAGTATGTTATGTGTAATTATTTAAGTCATTTTCAAAATAAAAAATAATAATAAAATAAAAAAAATAAAAATTGTCAAACTTCCACCAAACATGCTTGGTGGAGGATTTGGTGCCATGTTTGGTGGAGCAATTGGTGGAGAAATTGGTGGAAGCCTTTAAATTTGCCTATAAATACCAAGCTAAACTTTGTAAATTTTTCATGCTTTCTTTGGAGGAATTTCTCCATGAAAACCTAAAAGAAAGTGTCTTGTATATTTATTTAAGTTTTCTTGTAATTTTTTTATTTAATTAATAAATTTTATTTGTTTTCATTTACAGCATGAGCAGGTAATCTCATTCTGTTGGGGTGAAAATGTGAGACTTTTAATATAATAAATTATATTAATCTCTCTGATTTTAATTAAAATTTGGATTAATTAGTTACCGCCTATATGGTCTGTTTAGGTGACAACCTTATTTACCGCCTATATGGTTGGTTTTACATTTCAGACGTAGTTTCCTCCTATATGGTCGGTTTAGGTAATAACCTTATTACCGCCTATCTGGTCGGTTGGATTTAATTGAGACAAATGGAATTACCGCCTTTATGGTCTGGTTAAATATAATTAATTAATCGGTAAACATTGACAATGAGGGAGATTTCTAATTTTGAAATATTAAAAGTGGATCCTCTATCCCCCAGCATTTTCTTTTATTATTGTAATTTTACTTTTATTTATCTCCAAGTTATTTTTTATGATGTTTAATTTATTTAAGTGCTTAGTAATCCTAAGTATATTTTGTAACTAAACATATTATCTGCGGTTGTGATGAATTCCAATATCACCGGTTTATAAGGGGTTATTTTGTATCTTGGGTAATATAAAGGTTTATTTATTAAGTCTTAAGCTTAATGCTTCTTGTTTATTGGTCATTAATAAGATTGATCTGCTAAACTTAAAATAAACTTGACAGAGGAATTTTAGGTTTCAGCCTTAGACT
The DNA here is from genome assembly GCA_019454045.1 of Zanthoxylum bungeanum. Classification (NCBI taxonomy): domain Eukaryota; kingdom Viridiplantae; phylum Streptophyta; class Magnoliopsida; order Sapindales; family Rutaceae; genus Zanthoxylum; species Zanthoxylum bungeanum. The sequence continues at coordinate 50,836 of SKCR01040149.1, read as the reverse complement.
TAATAGCCCACGATCTCCCTTAAGGATTAGATACCCCTCAATAGATTTCCTTCCAGGACAGACATATACCTTTAATCTTAATGAATTTAGGTAACTTGATTAACATAGACATATGATTAATTGGGTTATTTGGGTGTTTGCATCTGACCATCGACAGATGCTTTTGCATATTTTCGTGTTCCAGGTTAACAAACCGATATATTGCACAAACATGAGATAACCACTTCATCTTTAAAAGACATTGGTAGGATTCACAACCCTAGAGAGTTTTATAATATTGAATTTTCCTTTAATTTACTTTCGCACTGTTTTATTTACTTGTTTTAGAAAAAATCAACATCCAATCAACAAACCAATCTATTAGGTACTTGTAAACATTAAACTTCATAAATTGATAGCTAAGGTATTAAGTCCTCGTGGGATCAATACATTTTATATTACTTGAACGATACGTGCGCTTGCATTAAGTGAGTGATTTCACCGATTAAGTTCTTAGCGCCATTGTCGGGGACTTATTTATCTTTCACTATTAATTTTGAGGTTAGATACCTTTACCTGTGTCTAATTTGTTTTTACTTATTATTTTTATTTTCTTGTGTTTTAGGTTCTCAGACACTACATGAGAAGAAGCTTTGAAATCCATCCGCTTGACCCAGAGATTGAAAGAACAATCAGGCAGTTGAGAATGGAAATGTGAGAAAGCCAAGAAGAACTGATCAACATGGAACCTGAACCTTTGGAGGTTGTACCACCAATTCCCATTCGAGAAAAAACTATTCCGGTAGTTGACGGCTTCATTTCATGTATTGTACTTCCTCCCTTACCAGCAAATACACATGACATCAAAATATGCATCCAAATGATACAACAGTCAGTTCAGCTTGGGGGGAATGCAACTGAAGATCTTAATGCCCACATCAACAACTTCCTGGAAGTTTGCGACACTTTCAATTACAACCGAGCGACAGAAGAAGTAATGAGACTGCGTGTTTTTCCATATTCCCTGAAAGATATAGCTAAGGCTTGGCTAAATTCACTACCAGCAGGTTCCATCACAACTTGGAACACTCTAGCCACCAAATTCCTTGCAAAGTACTTTCCACCAGCCAGAACTACAAAGCTGAGGAATGACATCACATTCTTTATGCAACATGACTCAGAATCCCTCTGCGAAGCTTGGGAAAGATACAAGGATTTGCTCCGGAAATGTCCTCACCATGAGATTGCAAAGTGGCTACAAGTCCAAACCTGCTATAATGGACTTTCTGGACTGATGAGAACCACAATTGATGCTGTTGCTGGAGGAGCTTTAATGGCAAAAGGAGAGGATCGGGCCTGTGACCTAATCGAAGAAATGGCCAACAATAGTTCTTTATGGCCAACAGAAAGGAGCATGATCCAACGAATCACAGAAATTTATGAAGTTTGAGCCAACACAGTAATGAATGCCAAGCTGGATCAGATATGAAAATTCATGGAAACTCTTAGCATGTAGGGTAATGCTGGATCCACAAATTCACCATATGGAGGAGCACCAGAGACAACCCAACATTATGAGACGATGAATTATGTCGACAATTTCAACAGACAGTGGATCAATCCATATTCCAACACCTACAACCCAGGGTAGAGGAACCATCCCAATTTCGCATGGAGCAACAATTCAGGGCAAAGGAAAAATCCACCACCCGGATTCCAACAACAAAACAAAGGCCATGAGTATGAAAAAGAACCAGGAATAACAGAAGTGATGACTCACTTGAAAAAGCTAGAAGCAAAATATTACTCTCAAACAGCATCATATGATGCTATGTTTCAATGACAAGTAGCATTAATTCAAAGCCAAGCAGCATTTTTGAAAACTTTGGATAATCAAATGGGACAACTGGCCAATGCTTAGAGTTACAGACTGCAAGGTAACCTTCCTAGCAACACAGAACCAAATCCAAAGAACCGAGGGAAGGAGCAATGTCAAGCCATTACTTTGAAATACGGTACTGAAATCAACAAAGATGTTGGAGTCAAGGTATCTACTGAGGAAGTTCCAAAAGAAATCAGTGAAGCAGAACCACAGATGGAGGAAAAAGAAGCAAAAGCAAATGATAAAGAAAAATTCACTCAACCTCCACCTTTTCCACAACGTCTCCAGAAAAGTAAACTAGACAAGCAGTTTGCTCGATTCTTGGAGATCTTCAAAAAGCTACATATCAACATTGCATTTGCAGAAGCTTTGGAACAAATGCCTAGCTATGTCAAATTCATGAAAGATATTCTGTCACGAAAGAGAAGATTGGGAGATTACGAGACAGTAGTATTGACAAAAGAATGCAGCACCATCATTCAGAGGAAGCTTCCCCAAAGTTGAAAGATCCTGACAGTTTCACCATCCCTTGCATCATAGGAGAACATAACTTCGGTAAGGCTCTATATGATTTAGGTGCCAGTGTTAACTTGATGCCTTTTTCCATTTACAGGAAACTGCAAATTGGAGAAGCAATGCCCACCTCAGTCTCTTTGCAAGTTGTTAATAGATCGCTCACATTTCCGAGAGGTGTAGTTGAAGATGTGCTGGTAAAAGTCGACAAACTCATTCTCCCAGCAGACTTTATTATCCTTGACATGGAGGAAGATGAAGACGTGCCCATCATCCTCGGGAGACCATTTTTGGCTACAGGTCGAACCATTATTGATGTACAAAAATGCGAACTAACCATGAGGGTACATAACCAAGAAGTAAAATTCAATGTTTTCAAAGCCATAGAATTCCCAAATGATAAAAAAAGAAGGAACGCTTCAGACTTGATGTGATAGATAACACCATCCAGAACTCTGATGAAATGCAAAGTACCACTGACAAACTTAAAGCATGCAATCTGCCCATTGAGCTTGAAGATAAAGCGTACTGTGCACTGAACAATTTAAATCTTGATCTACAAGCAATTGAAGAGAAACAATTCCACTAACTCAATGAATTGGAGGAATTTCATATACAGCCTTTTGAGAATACCAAACTGTACAAAGAAAAAGGCCAAGAAGAGACATGATGAGAAGTTAGTGCGCATACAACTGGAACCGGGGCAGTAGGTACTGTTCGGTAAATCAAGGTTGAAATTTTTCCCTGGAAGGTTAAAATCACGGTGGTCAGGTCTATTCTTAATCACTCAAGTTTTACCAGATAAAACCGTTGAATTACATGATCCCAATTCTAAAGTTCAAAGTTAAAAGCAAGCATGTCGAGCACTACTGGGGAGAATCATTTGAGCGATAAAAAGAAAGTGTCAAACTTTCAGATCCAGCCTAATGTTCGGGCAGTCATGCCTAGCTGACGACGTTAAACTTAGCTCTAACAGAGAGACAACCCATGCAAATTGTGTATATATTCAGATTTGGTGTGTTTTATTTTTTTGTGTTTAATTTTTGTAGGTAAAGTCACATTTCAGGATGGAAGACATTCTCGCAAATCTTCACAAGCAATTTCCTTCTCTCCCTCAAAACTCTCTAATGAAAGTCTACAAAGCTTGCTTGGAACGAATGAGACTTCTGATGATCAAAGGTATTCCTAATGACATTCGTTGGATTATTGAAGCACGGGTCCGATTGGCAGGTGATTCCTCTGAATCTTTTGTGTCATATCTGCCTGGTTTAGGAAGAAACACATATGCTAAAAAGAGAAGAGCTAAAAGAATGAGTGTTTGCTATAAATGTGCACGCATGACATGTAATACTTGTTGTTGTTCTTTAGGAATGATGTCTGATAACCGTGAAGATAAAATTAAATTCATTAGGGATAGCTTGAGTAAGGAGTCTTTGGATGAAATATCATTGACTCTTGAGATGCATCCTAGTGGATATGTGCATCACGCAATTCACATGTTACATGCACAATTCCAAAAAGAAAGACAACATTTAAGTCTCGGAAATCTGACTCTAAAATACCATGTTTGCCAATTTATAAGAAAATTGGATGGGAAGATTGTCCCTGATGCATAGACGTCATTCAAGCCGTTACTTCTTGTAAATATTATTATCTCTTTGTATTTATCTAATAATTGTGATTTGTTTTGTTATTTTCTTTTATTTTCTCCGACAAGATCCAGACTTTTTGACTTTCACGATATATTTTACTGTTTAGCTAATAATTTTCATTTGGCAGGTATTAGTGCTATTATTACTCACCCTCTTTCAGGTTTTATAAATTCAACTCATCATTGCACTCTTGAAGGCATCCAGACTTGAGAAAAAAAAAAACATAAAAAAATGGAAGAAACTTCAAGAATACGAGTTGTAAATATTTGTGTGTTTTGTGGTACTAGTGCTGGTTCTAAACTAGAATTCGTAGCAGCAGCACAAGAATTGAGTCGAGTCATAGCTGAAAGGAATATGCACCTAGTATATGGTGGTGGCAACCTTGGACTAATGGGGTACGTTTCAAGGGCCGTACAGGAATGAGGTAGTCAAGTTCTGGGAATCATCCTAAAACCCTTGGCAGAGGTGAATCTGATAGGACCATCAAATGAAGAGGAACTTATTGTGCCAGGTATGTCCGAACGACTTATGGAAATAATTAACCGTGCTGATGCTTTTATTGCTTTGCCAGTTGGCTTAGGTACGATGGAGGAAATTTTTACAGTACTATCTTGGGCGAACCTGAACATACACCAGAAACTGATTGGACTGTTTAACGCTGATGGATTTTATGATTTCTTTATGTGTTTCTTGATGATGCCCGGAGAAATGGGTTCGTATCAAAACCTGTAAAAGAAACCCTCTTCACTGCCAGAACTGCCAATGATTTAATTGACCAAATTTTAGTCTTTGAACCACAAATTGACCCTATCCTTTCCAAGATAAACTGGTCTGATAATGATCGTGGTAAGAAGCTTCGGATAAATCTGGATCTTAACCTTTAATTTTCTTTTTAGATGTATAATTTCAGCTAACCAAGTATTATTTCTAAACTATTCTTCTACTTTTTAAGACATTGGGGACAATGTCTTATTTAGGTTTTGGGGAGGGGAATAGTTGACTAGTATCTTATTTTTATTTTTTCGATTTTTAGTCAAAAATTTCAAAAAAAAATTAAAAGTTTTTAGAAAAAATTAAAAATATTTTGTGTTTTTGTGTTTTTAACTTCACTGATCAGGTGAAATTGGTGTGAGATGGCTGTGTAAGGAATTTCCACTCCTAAGACGTATATCAACCTATTTCGTAACAAGTTAATTTTTGTTTATTTCCTTTTGAATTATTTAATTTGTGAATTCTCCATAATACTGACTAAATTGGATCTTCATATGCTCAGTTGATAGGTATTTGTTGGGATGTATGCCCTAGAGCTACATATGATGTAAACGGTTTTATGTGTTAAAATGATGCATTATTCATTTATCAAAGAGTTTGTTTAATTTTCGCATATTATATATAATCTTGAATACCCTAGTTTACTTATGTGTCTTCAGACTTAGTGTATTAGTGTCATACACAAGAGGATTTAAGTTTGAAGTTTGTAATCTTAAACAGTCCATAGAGAGCAAACAAAGCGGGTACTTTGTTTGTGGTTTATCTATAGCTGTGGTCCATTCTATATTTGTATGGCGACCTTGATCCGGGATCGTCCATGTAGAGACATGAGAATGGAGGCACCTTGTATGATGCGATCATATAGGACTGGACCTAGATGGAAATGACATTCTTATAATATCCGTTAAACAAAGAAAGTCATTTCGATCTACTAGATGGTCATATATGGATTGATCTTAATCATGAGTGTACTACGAACTCCTGCATGATAGGCTATGTCCTTTGATTTACAAAGGTGAGGTTGGTGTAGCAGTCCCGACCAATAGCTACGTACTTTGGGGGCATAGTCTGTTGTGTAGCTGGGAACGTTTTACATAGACATGGAGTTCACTCCTTCTTGTGAGAAGTAGATGAGTATCTTTCTTAAGGGTTGATTCGGTGCTTGAACGATTTGAGCGCTCAAGTCTTTCAATTACGAATAGAAAGATTAAAATTCATAATAGTTATGAATAAATTGTTCATTAGAGAATCAATGGTACTTAAGGTAAAAATAATTAGAGGGGTATAACGGACATTATGACCCGACTCTAATTACGAGATACTCGTGAAGGGTCAATTCGTATGTAATGACTATATCGATGGACACCGACTTGGTTCGGCTTAATATATCATCTGCGGGAACGAGAGTGCAACTTCGGATTTTTAGTGGAATAACCCGGAGTTAATAATTTGGAATATTTATTAAGAGCTTAATTAATATTTCGAGATTATTGGAGCTCAGAACCGTAGGTCCATTTGGTCCCTGTGCTAGCTCGATTTACTATAGCGGATTTGGTATAATTGGATAGTCCAATTATATACTCACATATGTATAAATATTATTAATATGATTAATAATTTGTCACACTTGAAACTATATATTAAAAGTTAATGAATGGTATTAATAATTATATGATAATTATTAAATACAAAATATTAAGTTATATATGATATAATTTAATAAGGCTAAGATTGTAAATTCTAAATTATGGGTTTTGGAACCCTTGAGTTTAATTTAGATGTTACAAATATTTCAAGGCATTAATCTTTTATTTTTGTAACACCTTTGCCATTATGGAAAGTGAATATTTATTACAATCAATTCTTGCTACATGTTACAAAAAAAAAAAAAAAAAAAAAAAAAAAAAAAAAAAAAATTTGAATGATTTTTACATGCCATTGCCGATTTTGCAAGGAAAATAAAATGGAAAGTTTTCTTTAATGGTTTCGGAAGTTATGTATTTGTAAAGGCAAATTACATAATTAATTTTTGTAATTGATTTGGTCATTCAATTCTTGATTGATGTTACAAAAATTAAAGATATTTTCTTAGCCTTGGCCGATTCTTCCATGGATGGGGAGGGGAGTGGTTGATTTATTTTGTGAGTGTAGCCCACACTACTTTCCGTTGGTTACGAGTCATAGCATGAAAGACTATATGGTGTCGAATCAATTATCATATACATCACAGCAATCCAATATTCTGGCAAGCAATTGAAAGGTGTTGCTGCGCATCATGAATAAAGTTGAATTGCAAGTCTGATGTTGAGAAATAAATCAATAGAATCAATTTGTATGTATATTTGTCTATGGAAGCCGAATAGTCATAGGCCAACATAAGCAACTATTGATGGTGATTAGTGACGCAAAGGAGCTTATTATTAAAAGGTATAAGTGGCGCAGTAATGAGCGCAAGCCATATGATCAGAGGCATGAATATTGTTGAGCAAAGGAAAAAGGCCTATAACGCATCTTCAAAAGCCCAAGCATGTCTGGTTCTTGCGCATAATAGGTTGCAATATGCCTGTTGTGCATGCGCCACTAGAAGCCGAACGATCATAGCCTAACATGTATTCGGCAGTGAACAAAATATAGGGATGTTCGGATCTGGAATTTTGGGTGGAAAAATTCTGGATATGAAGGAGAAGGGCAGAAAAAATTTTCAAGGTCGATCCGTGTACCTAAACGGCTTTCGTTGCGCGAGAAAAGCGTTTACTACAATTGGCATCAAGAGCGAGGTTGAAAAGTGTTCTTAACCCTTCATGGTAACATATGACCATTAGTTGTAAGTGAAAAGTTTCTAATATTCAGTGCTCTAGTTTAATTGGAGGAAGTATCTAAAAAAACAATGAAAAAAAACACATTTGAGATCCGAGTAATTAAGTCCATATAGGTGTTTTAACACCTAGTGCCCTAAAGTCAACTGGCTTGGGAGTCACTGGCCCAAAGCTCGCTACATGGATTGAAGATGTTGTAAAAAAAAAATCTGAAATCCGAGTAATTAAGTATGTAATGGTGTCTTAACACCTAGTGCTCTAAAGTCAATTGGCTTGGGAGTCACTGGCCCAAAGCTCGCTACATGGATTGAAGATGTTGTAAAAAAAAGATATCTGAAATCCGAGTAATTAAGTCTGTAAATGAGTCTTAACACCTAGTTCCCTAAATCCAATTGACTTGGGAGTCACTGGCCCAAAGCTCGCTACATGGATTGAAGATGTTATTAATAAAAAAAAAAACAAATCTATTGCTAAAAAGGTGTGAATTTTGATATAACTTTAGGATAAAAAAATTACTCTCTTTTCAACTGCACTTATGAATATTGTGGGCACAATGATTTGATTAATACCTTGTTGGTTGTGTATATGAAGAATGATAAAAATAATTGGAGAATTTACTTATTTGGTAATTTAGAAAGAAAGAAAATAACTACTAACTTGGATAAGAAGTTTCACTTGTTTAGTCACTAACTTGTTTATTCTCTTTGCTCTTGTCTTTTTGCTTTTGTGTGCATTAGATTGACGTTTGTGGGTATCGTCACTGTAAGCCCTCACGAGACACAACTCGTCCACTAGGGACACCTAGAGGTTTAAAGGCTTGTTGCATACGCTAAATGCAACCGTGATCCCTACGAAAGTGGCTTAGTTTAATTTTAATTGTTTATTGTATTTTATTTTATTTTTTTGCTCGAGGACTAGCAAAATGTTAGGTTTGGGGGTGTGATGAGCGGAAAATATATCATTATTTACCGCCGCTTATTTTGCATAGTTTCTCGAGTTTTATGAACGTTTTGATTTGTTTTAGTTTATTTTGCAGATAAATAAAATCGGGACTTAATGGAATCAATCAGGACGAATGTGGAACAAATAAAGGCAAAAACTGGACTTGACATTTTGATTTTGGAGATTGGAAACTTGAAATGGCGTTCTAACGAAGTACAATTTTCGAAAATTCTAACTTTGTGCAATTGTCGTATTTTGGCCATAATGTTTTATTCCAATATTGGATTGAGGTGTATCAAGTTCCAGATTAAAGAAGACTCAAAGATCTACAACTTTGAAGTTCATTATAATTTCGAATTATGAATTTTCCATGACCGAAATTGATAAAATATTTGGAAGTGTGTTATGTGTAATTATTTAAGTCATTTTCAAAAAAATAATAATAAAAATAAAAATTGTCAAACTTCCACCAAACATGCTTGCATGTTTGGTGGAGGATTTGGTGCCATGTTTGGTGCCATGTTTGGTGGAGCAATTGGTGGAGAAATTGGTGGAAGCCTTTAGATTTGCCTATAAATACCAAGCTAAACTTTGTAAAATTTTCATGCTTTCTTTGGAGGAATTTCTCCATGAAAACCTAAAGGAAAGTGTCTTGTATATTTATTTAAGTTTTCTTGTATTTTATTTTTATTTAATTAATAAAATTTTGTGTGATTTCATTTGCAGCATGAGCAGGTAATCTCATTCTGCTGGGTGAAAATGTGTGACTTTTAATATAATAAATTAGATTAATCTCCCTTATTTTAATTAAAATTTGGATTAATTAGTTACCGCCTATATGGTCGGTTTAGGTGACAACCTTATTTACCGCCTATATGGTCGTTTTACATTTCAGATGTAGTTTCCGCCTATATGGTCGGTTTAGGTAATAACCTTGTTACCGCCTATATGGTCGGTTGGATTTAATTGAGACAAATGGAATTACCGCCTTTATGGTCTGGTTAAATATAATTAATTAATCGGTAAGCATTGACAATAAGAGAGATTTCTAATTTTGAAATATTAAAAGTGGATCCTCCAACCCCAGCAATAAACCGATATATTGCACAAACATGAGATAACCACTTCATCTTTAAAAGATATTGGAAGGATTCATAACCCTAGATAGTTTTATAATATTGAATTTTCCTTTAATTTACTTTCGCACTATTTTATTTACTTATTTTAGCAAAAATCATCATCCAATCAATAAACCAATCTATTATGTACTTGTAAATATTTAACTTCATAAATTGATAGCTAGGGTATTAAGTCCTCATGGGATCGATACATTTTATACTACTTGAATGATACATGCGCTTGCATTATGTGAGTGATTTCACCGATCAAAGGCGCAGTTACAAGACTTGCTGGATAAGGGCTTCATTCGCCCCAGCGTGTCCCCGTGGGGTGCTCCGATTTTGTTTGTGAGGAAGAAGGACGAGACGCTGTGATTATGTATAGATTATCGGCACTTGAATAAGGTGACAATCAAGAATAAATATCCACTGCCAAGGATTGATGATCTATTTGATCAGTTGCAGGGGGCGCAGAGTTTCTCAAAAATTGACCTGCGCTCGGGTTATCATCAATTGAAGATTAGAGAGAGTAATGTCCCGAAGACAGCTTTTCGAACCCGATACGGGCATTATGAATTTTTAGTAATGTCATTTGGTTTGACCAATGCCCCTGTAGCATTTATGGATCTGATGAGGGTGTTTAGACCTTTTCTAGACCGATTTGTAGTCTTTATTGACGATATTATGGTGTATTCACGTAGTGAGCAGGAGCATGTGGAACATTTGCACCAGGTGTTGCAGACACTGAGAGAACATAAGTTATACGCTAAGTTCTCGAAGTGTGAGTTTTGGTTGACTAGTGTGGTATTTTTGGGGCATGTGGTGTCCAAGGAAGGAATTGGAGTAGATTCCCAGAAGATCGAAGCTATTCAGAATTGGCATCGACCTAAAAGCGTAACAGAGATTCGTAGTTTCTTGGGATTAGCGGGGTATTATAGGAGGTTCGTAGAGAATTTCTTCAGAATAACTGCTCCATTAACGCGGCTAACTCAGAAGAATGTGAAGTTTGAGTGGTCTGATGCTTGTGAGAAGAGTTTTCAGGAACTCAAGCACCCGATTGACTATTACTCATATTCTTGCCCTGCCAGCGGGATCAAGAGGATTTACGGTGTACTGTGACGCTTCTAGAGTGTGTTTAGGCTGTGTATTGATGCAGAGAGGGAAAATGATTGCTTATGCCTCCAAACAATTGAAGCCTTATGAGTAAAATTACCCCACTCATGATTTGGAGATGGCTGCGATAATTTTTGCTTTGAAGATATGGCGGTATTATTTATATGGTGAAAGGTTTGAAATTTTCACCGATCACAAAAGCCTTAAGTATATCCAGAGCCAAAAATGAGCTTAATTTGAGGCAGAGGAGATGTTTGGAGTTGTTGAAAGACTACGATTGCTCCATCTTGTACCATCCATGCAAAGCTAATATTATCGCGGATGCCTTAAGCAGGGAGTCTATGGGAAGCTTGGCTCATTTATCAATTAAGCGATGGCGCCCAGTTAGACAAATGCAGAGTTGTGTGCTGGATGGAGTGAATTTCCAGGTGACGATGCAAGGAGGGTTGTTGGCGCAGATTCAAGTTAAATCCACCCTCGTCGATGAAATCAGAGTTGCACAGGAAATGGATCCTGAAGTGCAACGGATTAGATGTCTATTACAGCAAGGCACGGAGGATGAGTACTATTAGACAGTGAAAACCTCATCAGGAAGCATAACAGAATTCTTGTTCCTCCAGTTCCAGAGTTGAAATGCTCGATATTAGAGAAGGCACATACTTCATCTTACACCATGCATCTTGGAATTACCAAGATGTATCACGGCCTTAAGGATCTGTATTGGTGGGATGGTATGAAAAAGGATGTGGCTGAATTTGTCACAAGGTGTCTCACTTTTCAGCAGGTTAAAGCTGAACATCAGAGACTAGCAAGGAAACTGCAAAGTTTAGATGTTCCAGAGTGGAAATGAGAGAAAATCACTATGGATTTGTCGTCGGGCTCAAGTACCTCAAAGGGCTGTGATTCTATTTGGGTGATCGTAGATAGATTAACTAAATAAGTATATTTTCTTCCAGTGAAGACTAGCTTTACAGCAGCCCAGTTATGAGATAATGTCGTTGCATGGAGTACCTTTCTCAATTGTCTCCGATCGAGGTTCTCAGTTTACCTCTAAGTTTTGGCAGTCATTTCAGAAGGCTTTGGGTTCATAGTTACACTTTAGCACATCATTTCACCCTCAAACTAATGGTTAGTCAGAGCACACCATACAGACTTTAGAAGACATGTTGCGGGCTTGTGTAATTGAGTTTGAGGAAAATTGGGACCAGTATTTACCACTTATAGAATTTTCTTATAATAATAGTTATCAAGCAAGCATTCAAATGGCACCATTTGAGGCCTTGTATGGACGTAAGTGCAGATCTCCAGTTGGATGGTTTGAAGTCGGGGAGCAAAATTTATTAGGACTGGATTTGGTTCAAGATGCCGTGGAAAAAGTAAAGCTGATCAGAGAGAGGTTGAGTACGGCTCAGAGTCGCCAAAAGAGTTATGTTGATCACCAGATGAAGGATTTGGAGTTTCAGGTGGGGGATTTTGTGTTTCTGAAAGTATCTTTTTTCAAGGGAGTCATGAGATTCGGAAAAAAAGGTAAACTCAGCCCTAGATTTATCGGGTCATTACAGATACTTCAGAGAGTTGGAGGAAGGGAATATGAATTGTCGATCCCACCCAACATGGACATGATACATCCGGTTTTTCATAAATCTATGTTACAAAAATATTTGCGTGACGAATCTCATGTGTTGGAGCCTCAGACGATTGATATCCATCAAGACTTGTCTTATCGGAACAACTAGTAGCTATTGTAGGTAGAGAGACAAAGAAGCTAGGACCTTGATGGATTCCTTCAGTCAAGGTGATTTAGCAGCATCACAAGAACAAGAGGCTACCTGGGAACCGGAAGAAACTATAAGAGAGCAATACCCCAACTCTTCGCGGATAAAGATACACACTACATTCTTTAGACATTTTAGATTCGAGGATGAATCATTTTAAGGGGGGCGAATTTGTGACGACCCCAAATATTTTTCGTTCGGCTATTGATGCATCAGGTTCTTTTTTCCGGGCCAGTAAATAATTTCCGAGATCAATTTAGGGACAACAAACACTTACTTAGTTTTAAGCCTAATTTTCCTTTTATTTTCTTCATGGCCCAACATAAAATAGAAAGAAGGAAAGATAAAAGCCCAAATGCCCAAAATAAAACTACAATCAATTTAACTAGATTTCTCTAGAAAATGACTAAGTAAATAACAAAAGAATAAAATGCTTCCATTTTACTTGGCTTGGCCGTGGGTTTGAGAGGAAGAAGGAGAGGGAGGGCTTGCATTTTTCTTTTTAAAAACTTCAAGTTAAACAAGACAATCCATTCAAGCTAAACCAAGAAGAAGAAAAATGGGGATTAAATGGCATTATTATGGGAATAGAAGATTGAGTTAAGGTAAGCAACAAATGACCCAAATTTCGATGATTTGAATTTTGATAATTAGATGATTGTGGTGTGTTTTTGGTTTGATGATAATGTAGTTTGGGTGATTTTGTGTGAAGGAATTAATGTATGTGAGTGTTTTTATATCTTATTTTAATTGAAGTAATATGAATGAATGATAAAATTTTAGGTGAAGATGGGATGTTTGTGAGTGTTATTTGATGGTAATTGATGTGTTGGAATAGTTGTGTTGAAATGAAATGGATTTAGGGACTAACCATGCAAGAATGAAAATCTACCCCCGGAATCGACGTCGCATCGCGACGCGCCAAGCTTGCGTCGTGATGTAAATAAGGCAGAGGTGTACATCTGGTTAACACAGGCGCGTCACAACGCGCCAAGCGTGCGTTGCGACACGAACGAGGCAAAGACGTGCAATTAATTTACACTAGCGCGTCGCGACGCGGATGGGACCTGCGTCACGACGCGAGCCCAAAAACCATTTTTTTCGGAAGTGCAACGCGAAACTAAGAGTCTGAATTTTATTTTATATTTCTTTTAAGGAATAGAAAATGTTCTAAGGGAGAAATCTAATTAGGTTAAGGAACTTGATTTAATTTCGAACCATATTTTGTAACTTGTGATTCTAACTCAGTGTATTTCATATAGATACTCATCAGAAGCCATGTTCGCCCCCAGTGACGTGAAAGAAACTTAACCGGACTTCAAATCTGCGGGTGGATGCTTTTTCTTTCAAAATTGATTTGTATTCACTTGTTATTGTTTCAGATTTATCTTTAAAGTTTTAGGGCTTTAGCCTTATTAATTTATCAGTTATTTGTTATGTGAGATTTGATTTGAAAGTTTTAAAGTTTAACAGCAATACTTTTATGTTTATCGAGGCATGGGGGAAAAACCCACATCAACTCTTACTTATGGAATTGACGGACAGAGACCGTGTGCACACGTAGTTCATGGCTAGGGGGATGGTGATATGTAACGCCCCTAGACCCTAGTTTCAGGGTCAGTTAGTAGCATGGATCAGCATTATCGGCTCTAGTTCAGTGGCTTGGGGGACAGTGATACGTAACGCCCCAAGCCCACTAGTTTCAGGGACATGAGTGGCATACTTTGGGGGACGGCGATACGTAACACCCGAAAGTTATGGATTTGCACTTCTGGCTCCAGTTATGCTTATGGGGGACGGCGATACGTAATGCACCCATGAGTGAAGTTTTTTCACAGTACAAGAGATATCTTTCTCAGAAAGTTTTCAGAAAATGGTTTTCTCTAGTTCAAAAGAAAAGAATCAGTTTTCAAAAGTACTTTTAGTATAAATGATTTCACACAAATGTTCTGATTCAGTTTCTTATTTTGTAGCTCCACTCACTGAGATCCTCAAGACTCATCCCCCACCACTTCCGAGTTCTTTGCAGGTTTTTCTTTTGGTGAGCCACGTGCTGCTTTTGGAGACCCAGTTCGAGGACAAATGTTACACTGCAATCATTAGTCATCGGGTCAACCTTATCAGATCTATGTTCATGTAGAATATAGTTTCTGGATGTCGTTTTGTTGTACCATTAACTTGTGCTTGATGTTGTATATATATTATAAATATTTTCAGACATGTATATATTCATATGTTTGGTTTCATGTTCTCACGATCAAGTTTATTTAAGTTATTTAATTACATGTATGATTGAGTAGCATTGCATAACATTAAGATAAGAGAAAATGTTATAGTACAAGAGTCAGAGGCTTAGGCGACAGTGGGATCTGTTGCTTGCCGGTAACATTCTCGTATCAGGGATGTTACAATACAATGGGATCGAATCCGCAATACTAGGCACAATGCCAAGTTCTGTGATAAAATTTCTAATCCAAACAGCTTCTTTAGCAGCTTCTGAAAGCGCTATAAATTCCGCCTCAGTGGTGGAATCAGTTTTTGAGCCTTGCTTTGAACATCGCCAACTAACTGCACCGCCATTAAAGGTAAATATATATCCGAATGTAGATTTCCTATCATCTGGATCTCCATGGAAGTCAGAGTCTATATAACCCTTAACTTGTAGCTCATATTCTCCATATATGAGAAACTTATCCTTAGTATCCTTAAGATATTTCATGATATATTTCACGGCTGTCCAATGATCATTACCTGGATCGGATTGATATAGGCAAGTAACACTAACGCCGAAACTGATATCAGGTCTTATACATAGTATAACATACATAATGCTTCCAATACAACAAGCATATGGCAAGTTAAACATTCTAACTCTCTCTTCCTCAGACTGAGGTTCCATTTTCTTCGAAAGATGTGTGCCATATTGGAAAGGTACATTTACTTCCTTGCAATAAGTAAAACTATATCTTTCTAATATTTTTATCTATGTACGTCGATTGCAACAACCATATAAGCTTCCTAACTCTATCATGATGGAGCCTTATACCCAGTATATATGAAGTTTCACCCATGTCTTTTATGGAGAAGTTCTTACAATTGTAGGTTTTCACACTTTGTATCAATCATATATCATTCCCAATGATAAAGATATCATTTACATACAAAACAAGGAATATTATCATGCTCCCACTAATTTTCTTATAAACACATGGTTCTTCCCCGTTCTTGATGAATCCAGATAATCTTATTATCTCATCAAAATAATGATTCCAGCTTATGGATCCATAAATAGACTTCTGAAGCTTACAAACCAAGTTTGAAGTCTCACCGGATACGAAACCATCTGGTTGTTCCATATAGATATCCTCCTCGAGGAATCCGTTTAGGAAAATGGTTTTCATATCCATCTGCCATATCTCATAGTCATGCTCTGTAACAATGGCTAAGAAAATCCTAATGGATTTTAGCATGGCTACTGGTGAAAAAATTTCTCATAGTCAATCCCAAGACGTTGAGTGTTATCTTTCGCTACCAATCGGGCCTTAAAGGTTTCCACATTTCCATCGGGCCCTCGCTTCCTTTTGTAAACCCATTTACAACCAATAGGTTTAACTCCTTCAGGAAGTTCAACTAAGTCCCAAACTTGATTGTCATGCATAGAATCCATCTCGGACTTCATGGCTTCCTGTCATTTTCCTGAATCGATATCTAATATCGCCTCTTATACGCAGTCGAATCTGTTTCCTCCAAGAGAAGAACATCAAGGCTCGCATCAGACGTTAAAAACTGACTCTCAAGAGGCTTTGATATTCTATTCGACTTACGTAGAACCTGTGTTGTAGATATTTTACCTAATTGAATCTCTGGTTCCATTTCAGGTTCCTTAATGTTAGGATCAAACTCATCAAGTTCAATCTTTCTACAATTTCCACTTTCTCTCAAAAATTCTTTTTCAAGAAAAGTAGTAAAATGAGCAATAATTACATTTCATTGCTCATAATCATAGAATTGATATCCTAAAAAAATTTCAGGATATCCAACGAACTTGTGCTTATACCTCTGGGCGCTAGTTTATCCCACTGCGCAACTCTAACGTATGCAGGACAAGCCCAAATCCTTAAATATCTAAGACTTGGATTTCTACCGTTCCATATTTGATATGGGGTCATAGAAATAGCTTTCGATGGAACTCTGTTAACTATGTGGGCTGCGGTAAGTAAAGCGTAACCCTAAAGATAATATGAGAGATCTGTATAGCTCATTATAGATCGCACCATAGCCAATAAATTACGATTTCTCTGCTCAGACACACCATTGTGTTGAGGAGTTCCAGGTGGGTTATATTGGGTGAGAATCCCATTCTCCTTTAAATAACTTCTAAATTCATCGCTCATGAATTCATCACATTGATCTAATTGAAGGCAGCTGAAGAATTTCATTTTTTCTACTTCGTTTCGAAATATTTTGAATTTTTCAAATGTTTTCGATTTATGTCTCATCAAATAGATATATCCATATCTTGACTTATCATCCGTGAAAGTCATGAAGTATGTTGAACCATAATGAGCGACATGATTTAATGGACCACACACATCACTGTGTATTAGCTCTGATAAATCTTCAGCATGATGTCCAACACCAAGAAATGGGCCTTTGTCATTTTCCCTTAGATACATGACTCACTAATTAGATAAGGTCTAAGGTAAGATCTTCAATCAAATCTCCCTTAACTAATTTTCATAGACGTCTAACACTTATGTGGCTTAATCTCATATGACAGAATTCATTATTATTTAATTCAGATCTTTTACTTGTATTTTCCTCTCAATTAAAGAAATTTCTATATGTTTCCAAAACATAATGACCATTAGATAAAGAACATTCACATATCAAATAGTTGAAAATTACACCCCCATAAACACCTTAGATCACCGAAAAATATAGCCCCAAAACAGTCCTCACAAGTACCGAAAATCACAGCCCCATACAGTCCCTAAAAAACTTAAAAACAGTAATATAAAAACTGCATTCATAATCCTTAAAATAATCACACAAGACTGCACTAAGAACCCACACAAAGACTTGGAACAGTCCGTTAAAACGTCAAACGGGTGACCTGAACAGTGAACAGCAAAACAGAGGCCGAACAGTAGCAGAACGGAGTTCAAACCGCAAGCAAAACAGCAAAGCGGTGAGCTAGGACGCTAAACCAGTGAACCGGAGAAGTTGAGGAGATGTACCCTTCCGACGTCCGTGAAACGCAAGCCTGAAAGTTGGCAAAAAGGTTAGACCTGAGGGTATCTTTCACACTCACTTTTTGTACTATTTATTAAATATTGCTTGCATGATTGTCATGTTGAAATGCATGTTGTGGCCCTTGAGTAGATGAATATGCATGGATTGTGAGATGTTGTATGTTGTGGCTGTGGAATAAAATGAGAGATGTGTCAACTCTCGCGGTATATCGGATGGAAACCCGGACATAAATTTCACAGCCGATTCTGAATGGACGATAATATGATCTGTACTCGGGACACAACTCCACGTACCGCTTGAGTAAACGGCACTCTCTTTTTGTTTTGTGTTGCTTTGGTTTATTTATTTTTCGTCATTTGAATTTTGCATGTTGCTTATGTATGCATGATTCAATCGAACGCATGGGCTTAGTAAGTGGAATGAAAGATCCCCTATAGGGAGGGGTTTAAAGCCCTTTACCATGATGTTTTGCCGCGCCGGTTGATGTGTGTTCGGTTGAATGCAAGATACGTTCAATCGGGCATACTAAGTTTGACATTATTGTGTTTAATTCTCTGTATGCATGACTCAATCGAGCGCATGGGCTTAGTAAGTGGAATGAAAGATCCCCTATGGGGAGGGGTTAAAGCCCGTTACCACGATGCTATGCCGTGCCGGTTGATGTGTGTTCGGTTGAATGCAAGATACGTTCAATCGGACACACCAAGTTTGATGTTATCGCTTTTAATTCTTGACATGCATGATTCAATCGAGTGCATGAGCTTAGTAAGTGGAATGAAAGATCCCCTATTGGGAGGGGTTAAAGCCCTTTACCACGATGTTTTGCCGCGCCGGTTGATGTGTGTTCGGTTGGATGTAAGATGTGTTCAATCGGGCATACTTGGTTTGATATGATTGTCTTTATGTTTTCATGCATGATGTGATCGAGCGCATGGGCTTAGCAAGTGGAATGAAAGATCCCCTAGGGGGAGGGGTTAAAGCCCTTTACCACGATGCTTTGCCGCGCCTCGCATTGTACTATTCGCCATTTATGTATTGCGTCACATTTCATGCATCAGGTCTGTTCTCGTTCGAACGAGTTTACGAACGCAACTCGAACGCGCAAGCATTTTGCCTTATCATGCATCAGGTCCCATTTCTATTCGAACACGTTCATGAACGCCATACGAACGTGAGTATTCTGTTTTATTTCTGTTCGAACGTGTTCACAAACGCCATACGAACGTGAGCATGCTGTTTCATTTCCGTTCGAACGCGTTTACGAACGCTATTCGAATGAGAACCTTCTGTTTACCGTTCGAATGCGTATACGAACGCTGCACGAACGCCCACGGTAAACAGATCCTCTTGCATCACATTATGACATGTCCATCTTAGCACATAGTTACCCCTTTTTTACGTTATGCATTGGTATTACCTCTCTAGTTGTCTATTTCTGTTATGCGCTTAAATATCTTTTCTTAATATGCATGCTAGTAAGAATGCTATTTGTTTGCGCTTCTGTGTCCACCAATGCGTTCATTAACTTGTATGCTTGCCGTATGATAATCCTTATGTATGCAAATTGAGACATAGATTACATGCAAATAGGCTGTATGCAAATTCGAATATGTGTTACATATAAATTTAGATGAACTTGTTGATGTATGTATGTGGATTTAGAAGCATGATATTCTTAGAAATAAGTGTTACTTAAGCCTGATTAAATTATTATATAAATCCTTTCATTACAAGTGGCATAAGTAAAGGACCATTCCGAACCCAACGGTTTGAGGTCTTCCCTTGCGAGGGGTGAGTGCGGCCTTAAATCTCATTTTCCCGGTTCACACCAGGTGGCGACTCCATTATTCTCCGGTTTAGTCCCCCGTGACTACTCCGTACTCCCGACCGGGCCGCGAGCCCGGGACAGCATGCGTCGCCTAGTTCCTGTGTTCCCACACATTCATTAGGAAGATCAAGAACAATTGTTCCTATGGTATTGACATCTAATGTCTCGCCATTGCCAACTCTAAGCTGGATCTCCTCTTTATTCAGCCTTCTCTTAACCCTCATGACCTGCATGAAGTTGTAAATATGAGTGGGACTATCGGTGTCTAATATCCATCCACTATTTGCATCTAAGGCTAATGAGATGTCAATAATAGGAAAAATACAAAGCGTACCTGAGGGTCATGTCTTTCCTTTCAGCTTTGGACATTATTTCTTCCATTGTCCAGACTTCTTGCAATGTAGACATTGATAACGAGCTACATGCGGTCTTGCAACTTTGTTCTTTTTGGAGTTTCTCTTTGATATCTTATTCTTTCCCATTTTGATTTTCTTAGACTTCATATAAGTCTTTGAAGAGCTTGCTCCACCATGGAGGTACAAATGGGAATTGCCTTTCTTCAAATCATGCTCCGCTGCACGTAACATGTTATGAAGTTCTTCATAACTGGTTTATATCGAGTGCATATGAAAGTTTAACATAAAACTAGCATAAGTACCGGACAAAAAAGACACAATCAAATTTTATCCTAGTCATTCATCGATCACAATGCCTTGTCGTTCCAAATATCAGATCTGGTCGATTATGTTCAAAACATGAATGATGACCGCTCCTTCATCCTTGAGTGTAGCATGGAATAATTCCTTAGACCTCCGATATATTATATTCATTGATTTGCTTCCAACAACTCTTTGAGTGTTCTCATAATGCTCCAAGCATCATGTACTTCTATGTACTGTCTGAGCAAATCTAGAACCATCAATCCTAAAATGTAGGATTTCACCATTACGTTATCATACTTCCATTTTTCAAAGGTCTCTCGCTCTTCGGGAGTGGATTAAGGATCGATTTCAATAGGCAATTGATTGATCGTCACATAGCTCAACTTTTCGAACACCAAGACATGGCATATGTTCATTTCCCACTCAAAGTAGTTCTCAACTCCTTTCAATTTATTAGAGTCCAAAAGTCGCGCTAATGGATTTGCGGCATCCATCTACATGAGAACAATTAAACACTAGCAGAACATTTTTCATTTCAATATAAAAACACTAATATGATTATGGATTTTAAATCTATTAGTGCCCTTATACTACTTTACGTAATTCTGTAATCTTCCTTAATGGAAAAATAAAAATTCAAATTTCATAACAGGAAGTGGATCCCATGACATTTACTTCAGCCTCACAATAATGACAGTCTTGACCTTCATAAACTCATTAGGTAGACCTCCGAGGTCAATCACATCCATGTGACTCCTAAGTTTGGTTCTGAACCGTTTCTCATCCTCATAATAATGACGGTATTGGATTAAGACGTTTTCCATGTGTATACTTGCCAATGTGCACTAATGAGTTTTGTAAGTACACCTCACAATAATGACGGTATTGGGTGACTACATTAACTCATCACGCTACATCTAATGTTTTACTGGAGCAACCTAAATTATGAGCACTTATACCCTCACAATAATGATGCTATTGGGCATAAGTAGTAAGAACTCATTCATCTCTATATTGACAACACAAGTCATCCAATAATGCTCCAATATTATTAATATTATTACTTAAAATAAAATAATCACCTAATCATGGGAGATTTGTGATAATCAATTCATTAATATGTTGGGGTCAAAAATAAAAATTTTTAATTTAAAACATGCAATGCATATCCAATACGACTTATGCATAATTAAATTAAAGTTATAGAGGTATAGATTCAAATGCATGTGTTGTGTGGTTAAGACCTGTGCCGATTCCATTATGTTGGGCGGTTGTGGGACCCCTAGGGTCAGATCAGTGACTTATATATCGGAAGTGGGTATAACCTATGGATATAAACTATGGGTGTAGGAGGCAAGCGACCGCTATGCCTATGATGTTCGATGACCACGACACTGTTGGGCTCGCAGCCCGTAGAGAGTACGAATTAGCCCACGGGGGACTAAATCGGAGAATAAATGAGTCACCATCCAGCGTGAACTGGGAAAAGATTTAGGTCGCACTCACCCCTCGCAAGGGAAAACCTCAAACCGTTGGGTTCGGAATGGTCTCTTACTTATGCCAGTATAATGGACGAGTTCACACAATGGTATAGCCAAGTCTTAATGCAATTCATGCAAAAAAGCGAATAAAGACATAATAATATACCCAATCAACATAATAACCACAATAACAGAGTTCAAAAAAGGCATATTAAATTAAGAAGTACAAGATGCGGTAACGAAAACTATAATAAACAAAGATAAACGGGAAAAGCGTCGATAAATAAATAGTAAACAAAATGGGTTAATCACGCATATATGAATATTTCTCGAGTGGTACGTGGAGTTGTATCCCAAGTACAGACCGCACTACCATCCATTCGAATTCAGATACAGAATTTACGTCTAGGTTTCCATCCAATATACCGCAAGGGATAATAACATGCATAATCATCAATACAATGTAAACTTACATAAAAAATATAACCATGCATATGCGGATAATCACCAACATGAATAAATAAAATAAAAGGCAAAATAATAAAATAACGATGAAAAGATAAATAACAAAGTAAATGCGAAATAATAAAATAACGATGAAAGTAAATAAATAAATAAAAAAGAATAGCACTAAATAGATAAAAATAAATAAATAAATAACAAAATGCCGAAGAAATAAAAGAATGTGACCAGAAATTTGGTCGTCTTTGATGTAGGACTTCGCATATCCGGCTGGACGTATTTCACGTCCAGTCAGGCACGCAGCGTCCGGAACTATAAATAAATATGGTAAAGAGTGCCATTAGGTCTTACCTTTTAAGTTGCTTTCTCGAAAGTACGTTAGGTCGTCGCAGGAAGGATTGCTGGTTCGCTGTTTCTGGTTCGCTGCTTACTGTTTCTGCTTGCTGTTTCGCTATTTTCTGGTTGCTATTTTGCTGTTTCTGGTTGCTATTTTACTGTTGGCTGCTGTTTTGGTTTTTTTTGGGCTATTTTTTCATGATTTTTGCTGGTGTTTTTCTGGTTGTTTTTGTTGTTTTGGGCTACTGTTTTTCTGGTTGTTTTTGCTGCTTGTTTCTCGATTTTTTGGGACTATTTTTGGTGTTTTAGGGTTGTTGTTTTCTTGTTGTTTTTGTTGTTTGTTTCTCGATTTTTTGGGATTGTTTTTGGTGTTTTAGGGTTGCTGTTTTCTTGTTGTTTTTGTTGTTCGTTTCTCGATTTTTTGGGACTGTTTTTGGGTTGTTTTTGCTGCTTGTTTTCTTGTTGTTTCGGTAATTTCTAGGATTTTTGTTTGTTGTTTTTTTCGGTGGTGTTAGGTGTTTGGTTGATTGGTATTTTTGGTTTTTTTGTTGTTGCCGTGA
Source organism: Zanthoxylum bungeanum (assembly GCA_019454045.1). Lineage (NCBI taxonomy): Eukaryota > Viridiplantae > Streptophyta > Magnoliopsida > Sapindales > Rutaceae > Zanthoxylum > Zanthoxylum bungeanum. The sequence goes on along the minus strand of SKCR01040149.1, from coordinate 27,690 downwards.
TTGCTTGAAGAGGAAGAAGAGAAGAGAGTCCTTAGGGTTTTTTGTTGTAGTTCCCGTGTAAGTGTAGCCTCCCTCAAGTTTCGGTGATTGCTCCTTTTTATAATGACAATGGGTCTCCAAATCATGGAAATAAATCATGGAAATTTGGAAGATATATTCTTAAATTATGTTGGGAAAAATCTCTTAAACTTGGTGATGAGAATATCCCAAATCTTGTTAAATTGGATGGGATCCCAAAATCATTAAATTGGATAGTGTTGATGAGAGGATTTTGGCATGTGAATTTTATGGGATTTCAAATCTTGTTAAATTGGAAAGTGTTGATGAGGGAATTTGAGCATGTGGAATGCATGGGATTTTATCTATTTGGGAAGATTTGGGTGTGCATGGGAGGTTTTCATGGGCCTATGGGCATGTGCATGGTGGGTTGAATGGGATTTGGGCCGTGTGGATGGGTTGAATGTGTTCATTGGCTGATTGTGTGGGTTGCAGGGTGATGAGACAGTTGCAGGTGTTTGGGGCTTGTCCGAGGCTAAGGTTTGAAACAGCGGCTGAGCGAATCCGAGGCTGGCTAGTGAGTCTGAATCCGATGAGGGGCTAATTTTGGGGGTTTTCTTTTCTTCCGGCATTCATTTTTCGCAATTGGGTAGGCATAGTGCTTTGATAGAAGCCAACCATGTCTTGTAAATCGGTAAGTACGTGGTACCAGGTACGCACGTGTTCAGATAGTCCGATGATCGTATTTACTGACAACATATCCAGAGATCTCTTGGGTCGCATTCCAAAGATTCACCGATGATGTTTGACTCGAACCAAAATTAATCTTGGATTAATTATGAGAGAGAATATTAATATGTGATTAATTAAGAGAGAGAAAAATTAATGTGGGATTAATTAAGGCAAGAATTAATCTGGGATTAATTATCAGAGAAAAAATTAATCTGGGATTAATTATCAGAGAAAGAATTAATCTGGGATTAATTGTGTCGAGAATTTATCTGGGATTAAATTCGTCGAAATGAGAGAACGCGATTAATTTGGAATTAATCGGTAAAATAAATTTAATAGTTAAATTAGATTTTACTATTTAATTTATTTAATTGGGCTAAATAATATATTAGATATATTAATTGAAATTGGATTTCAACATGAAATTAAATTGGATTTTTATTTTAGCGAACGAATTAATTTGGAATTAATTCGCGAGCGATTTTCGTAATAATTTTACTGGTTATTATTATTTAATTAAATTAGATTTAATTGTGCCGCGACTGAAAATTCGTTTAATCAGATTAAACGAATCCGAGCCCGAAGTGTGTTGAGTAAGCCCACTTGAATTTTGAATTTAAAGTGGGGCCCACTTCACTTACATCATTAGTCATTTTAGTGATAGATTTGAGTGATGGGTTTTTGGTGTAATCTTATGGAACACTCAACATATTTAATTTTGAAAATTAATCTATGTCTCCTTCGGCGATGGCCGAATTGGCCTTTATTTGATGAAGGCCGAATGGCCTTAAATTGTTGCTCTTGGCCGATTGTAAAAGCAACATAGCCTCTGACACTTGCTTTATAAGGCTGAAAAGAAACAAAAGCTTTAATTGCTTCCTTTTGAAAAAACGTATATGGCCTCTCTAACAAAGGCCATTTTATCTTTTCAATAAAATGGCTATTGGCCGATTAGATTGGCCATTTTTGTTTTCTTTACAGCAAAGGCCGAATGGCCTCCAATATCCACCTAGGCCGAATGGCCACTGTTGTGAAACCTATTTGGGCGTTCACTTCTCTCTCGGGAAAAATTTGTTTTTCTTTGGGAGATAAAATTTGTTCCATTTGTTTTAACTAGCACATAAGAGAGTCAAATGAAGGTGATAGGGATACTCACCCATGAGCTTGGAAGCTTCAACATCCATGAAAAGTTTTGAAAGTCAAAGCCGATCAATGTAAGTTTATTCCGCAAACTTCTTGATTTATTCACACACGAATCACGCTTAGAGATCCCGTGGCATGTCTAGGACACTTACACAAGGATCTAATCTACTTCTCCTTGTTGAAATATTATGGAGAACTTCCAAAGTTAGCAAGCTTGACTCCAAGATCCAATCTTGATTCCAATGCTAACAAGCTTCACTCCAAGATCCAATATTGATTTCTCGTTGTTGAAATGTTGTAGAGATCTTCCAAAGCTTCTCTAGACACTTCTTTTACTTAATTTCTATAACCCTTGCTTGTTTTTTAGCTTTCTCAAGCTTAATTAAAACCTTGCTCAAGTTTGCTATTTAAGCAAAACTTATGCAATTATTAATTAATAAAAGTCCTAATCAAATATTAGGTAGGCTTAATTCAAGTAATTACTAAAATATCCTACAATATTAGAGATATTTATGAAATTATAATAATGCCCTTATGTAATTTTGGATTAATCCAATTAATCCATTTGGGTCAAAGTAAATAATACTTAATTATTTTGATTGATAATTATAATATCGAATATTATTTATTATAAAAAATTATCAGCTACCCAAGTGCTCAATGAGTACACTTCATATTGTGTGACTGTCTAAGTCCAGACACGTTCGTCATATAAGCCTAACTTATATCTACGCAATTCGGCCATCTCCGAATTCGAGAAGAACATGAACGACCTTTCTAAACTATACAAGTTGAGGTCATTACATATGTTTATCAATCCCTCCGTCATAGGCTATCCGAGTTATGCTTAGGAAATATATATTACACCGTCAAGTTTTTGAGGCGCACATCTCATGTCGACATGTCCATAATTCTTTACAACTAATCATAAATCATTTCTGATATATGCGATCCACCTTAGGTGGTCGTCTTTGGCCAAAGTCTTAAGAATCGTGACTTACTGACATGGATATCTAAACCTTTTTATGGTACACACACAGGTCGACGGATCATATCTTGATACACACTTGATTAACGAGTGCATCGGTCCACACCCAACGAACATCTAGAGGTCAGACCATGAAAGGTTTCTGACATACATGGCATCTAAGTGTGGAGGATCTCACACAAAATCAATGATATCCTATAGTTAAAGGATCACATATGCTACTCGACTTGAGGAGATTCCTATTGACGATGGTGTGTACTTTCAACTATTAGGAATCACCTATGAGTCATTCAGTATTTGCTCCAATGAATACCCACTTGTTTATACGAGATTCCCAAGCTCATGCTACATCGGGTTAAACCATTGGAATTTCAATTCCAATATATGACATGTACTAGTCTTCTAGGTTATAGGAATTCGACCGTATTCCAAAACTAACGACTCTGAATACTTACTTTAAGAATAGTTTATAATAATAATAATACTATCCTAATGTCGGACTACCTAGTGTCGAGTATTTACTACATGACTATTCTAATGTCGATGTCATTCTCAGCATATTTATATATCTATCAATCTAATATGCATAATGACATTACCATTAATAAGGTTGAAATGAAAAAGCAGTTATTTTATTAATAAATAATAAAATATAATGTACAATACATTATTCGGATTTGCGCTACAAACACCAACTCCAATAATTAGGTTGTTACGTTCCAGCCCGGGGGGTTGATAATGACACTAGGGATCGGCATGCCACGGAGGGTCGCGCCTTTCCCACCTGTCCTGCACCTCTTGTCTTTTCCCAATCACGAGTATTTTCGAAAAATACCAAGCAAGTTTTTCCCATGCAAATAAACAACAAGCTTGTAAAAGTGTGAGTAACGTATTTAAAAATGAGAAAAAAATTCTTGTATTCTAGGGATCTACCACCAATCTTACAACTCTTTCTGAGACATTTTAAGAGAGGCTCTACTGAAAATATCTCCACATTCCAGGGCTTCTTGAGTCAGATGGCGTCCAAATGTTCCAGGTAATGGGCACCAGACCTGATGACCTTTGCTATCGGCGCTGCCTCGCCCTCATGGCCTCATGATCAACATACTTATTGAGGTAGCCATTCTTCACCAGGTCCTTGACTTGTTCTCGCATATCCCTACAATTCTTCGTGTTATGCCCTTTTGCATTATGGTGTGTTCAATACACTGTGACATTCATCTTGTCCTTCGGGAATCTCTTTGGGTCGGGCTTTGTCAGTAGGCCCTTAACATGTATCACCCGAGCTATCAGTGCCAAAGGATTGTTGAGGGCAGTGTACGCCATACCTTCTGCTACATACGCAACATGGACTGGGGGCCTCCTCTCAGACACTGAGATGCTCTAAGACATTGGCCTGAACTATAATTACCCCAGGCTATCCTATATTCTTACTCCATCAATACAAACCTCCTCATTTTTCCAAAGATGTTGCATAATCTGAAATCACATGAATCTTGCGGTGGGACCATAATTTCCCAACCCTTAAGACTCTTTTAAAGCTCTTTAATGCATTTGGGGACTCGTATGCCACAACCTACAATACCAAGCTGTGGTATCTATCGATGAAATTCTCTAGCGTCTTGCCATCACGCTGCTTCATCGTCCTCAGAGACCCGACTATCTTCATACGCGTGCATGCTTCTTTAAAATGGTGCATGAAAGAATGCCTTAGCTGTGAAAAGTTATGAATACTCCCTGGAGTCAAATTCCAGAACCACAAGATGGTCGATCCCCCAAGGTTTAGCGGGAGTACTTTGTAGAACGCTTCCTCGACCAAGCCCTGGATTTCCATCACCAAAATAAACTTTTCAACATGGAACTTTGGTTCAGTATTACCCTTGTAGATGTCTGTTGTAGGCATGGAGAACCTCATCGGGAACCCCAACTGTAATACCTTATCGGTGAAAGGGGATGCTGCCTCTATATCTTGGTCGTCCCGAACACCTTCTTACGCTCTCTTCTTCCACCTTCTTATCTCCTTCTGAAACCAGTCCCTTATTTGGCTCTCTGTGTTCTCTTTCCCTCGATCGAGGTCTTCCTCATACTCGCTTCTCCAGGAATGATATCTTATATTGTTGGGAGCTCTCCACCCCCACTCCAGATACTGCCCTAATTCGCTTTCCCCAAAACAAGGACTATTACTAAACTATTCAGGGTTCGCCTATCGTCTTCTTCCTCTCATGGCTCTTATACAGGTGCGGTACTAGCCATAACCACTGGCCTCTCTTTATGAGCATTTCTTCTCCCAGTATCTCAATCATTCTCTGCACCGACTAGCCTCTTCCCACTGATAATCTCGTCTCACCTTCTAGTGGGATCCGCTTGCCCCAGTTTTCCTACTTTCTTCTCAAGGTTCTCAATCTTTTCCATTACGACTTTCATGAAGGCTTGGGCAACTTCTCTTTCTTTTCGTGCATTTTCCATTTCCAATCGTAGGTCTTCTTCCGTCTTTCCATTCATTCCGTCGTTGAAGTCTCCAACACTTTATGGTTTTCTTTTCCTGCCATTGTCTTAGTGTGTTTGCCATTTTTTATACTGATCCCCACAGACGGTGCCAACTGTTGGCGGATGCTTTTCGTTCCATTGGTAATTTAGGAAATGAACCCCTCAAACTAACCCCCCCAGTAGTGAATTTGTTTAGTTATTAAGGAACCAAAGCAAACTTAACAAGCAGACTAGAAAATCAAAGAGACAGAGAGTTACGTGGTTTGGCGGAGGGGTGCTTCAACCTAAATCCATGGTATAAAATGGTATATTTTATTACCTGCTCGGGATCAAGATCGACCCGAGCTACAAGTGGTATGGTGAGCTTACAAAGATAAAAATAAGCGCATCAGGTCTTACAATACGCCTGTTACAACTCTCTCAAATGGTCGGGTGTCGACCTGCTTTCTCTCTATATCACTATTTTAAAAGCTCTTTCTTTTTTACAAGTAGTGAGATGCGAAAATTTCCAACCACCAATGAATCTGTGGCTTCAACCTCTTTATATAGGTTCCAAAATCCACTATTCTACCAACTCATGACGTCAGCTCATGTCATTCTATCGTTATTTACCCATGCATATTTTCCCCAACTACATAAAATAGCCACTCTGACACCTGACTCAACCACATTGGTCAGCAGAAACCCATCATTACAACTTTTTAGCCACTGCTACATGCCTTGTTGGTGTGGCAGGCTGCGGTTCAACCATTCTGGTATTGTTCTGTATGGCAGGGTCTCTTCCCTAGGAAAGTCGTTGAACAACTTCTGTCAAATAAGCCTTTTAGAGGCCCAAACATCCAAGTAGGGCATACATCATATGCTCTCATGTATTGAATATCCTATGGTCTCAATTTTGCTCATCGAGTCGGCGTACCGAGGTGAATGATGCATGGTCATACCTCTTCCAACTTCCTCAAATGCTGCCATAACTAACACTTCTTATTCAGGTCGGGCAAAGGTTCTTACTTGTTTCATCATCAACTAGTTCTATCCATGGGAGATCCGTCTAGTGAGGTCAGGCCCTCTATCTGACTTCAGCCTCTCTGAACCCTCAGACCATCATCTTTTTTTGGCCAAATACAAATCCCATTATACCCCTATTCGGTATTTGAATCTTCTCGGGACAAAAAGTATCACGATTCGTTCCCTAGAGTGGGCCCAATCCTAGAAAGGGGTTTGCGGGCCTATTTAGTTTGAGCATAATAACATGTCACAGAATTCAAACATATGTGCAAAGAAAATAATGCTTCATAAATTACTGTTAGGGTTGAGGCTCAGAGCACCAATTTTCTTATGTATTTCCCTGTAAATACTTATGTAACATTTTATTATGAATAAAATAAACATTTTCTATTATTAACATCTTTTTATATATGGTAAAGACGTAATTGACCTTAAAATGATTAGTTATGATATTGTTGCAAAAGCGTCGCAACTGACATTGAGTTGTATCATGATGTTGTCATTCTTATACTGTTCCTGGTCAAGGTTTACACTATCTGGTCAGTAAAGTAAACCCGTTGAGACTGGTACATGTCGTATATCGGAATCTTGGATTCCAATGGTTTCTCAATGAACCATGACTCTTGGAGATTCGTATAGACGTATAAGTGTTTATAACGGATAAATACTGAATGACTCACCGAAGATTCTTAACGGATGGTACACCAACGTCAATAAGAATCTTCTCGGGTTGAGTGAGCATAGTGATTTTTTGACTTGAGATACCACTGTGGATATATGAGTTATCATCCACACTTAGATGGCAGTCACGTCACCGATCTATTTAGATCAGACCTCCATTTGTTCGTTGAGTGTGGACTGATGCTCAGGATATCATGTGTGTGTCAAGAAAGAATCTGTCAGTTCTGTGTACAGAGCATAGGTATTCAACATGGAATTAACAATCTGTTAAATCCATGGGCCCGTGGTACACTGTAGAAGCAAGTTCTAAGTGTTATTAAGAGATTACTAATAGAAACGTCGACGTGATTATATCTAAAGAGATTTGACGTTTATATCTATATCTCTGAAATAATCTGGATACATGTGACGAAGGGATTATACGTATACAATGACCTCGACCTGTATGGTTTAGAGAGTTAATCTGTGTTCGTCATATTTTACGGGTGGGTAGATTATGGACACGAAATTGGATTTCATGATAGATATGTCTGAACCTAGAGAGTCTCACTAATGAAATATACTCGTAGAGAACTAGGACAACTTTTATGAATAATATTGACTATTTATAAATCATTTAACGGTTAAATGAAAGACACATGTATAGGGACCTTTTGGTCATTTCCTAATTAATGTGCATTTGTATTTAATGTATGATTTTATTAAATACACATTAATTAAATGTCAAATTATGATATTTGACATATATCATTAATATATTTATTTGAGATATTTAAAGTAAATATAATACATATATTTGAGATATTTGTATTTAATTAATTATTTAATTGTTAAATGATTAAAGTAATTAAAATATAAATATCTACCATTATGATAAAGTAAAGGTTATCAAATTGACTTTGACTTCCTTTATATTTGTTTGGAAAATTGAAAAATCTTATTTTATTTATTCCATCAAATTCGGCCAAACCCTAGACTATTTAAAGTGTTATTTTTTCCATTTGCTTCACTTGATCTAAGCCTCCATAAACATAAACAAAACAAGTTTGAGAGAAAAAGAGAAGAAACCAAAAGGAAACCAAGAAAAGTTTGGAAATAAGTAAGTATTTCCAACTTGCTATTTGTAGGAAATATGTTCCTCTTGTTCTTGGCTACATCCTATGAAGTTCTTAAGTTTTTATATTCTTTCTTGTTTGTGTTTTTGATGGTTGGAAGCATGGATTAAAGGGCTTTGCATGTATGATGAACAAAGAAAGCTTATAAGGTGTTAGTAAGCATTCTTTTGATCATTTGATGATATAGTTGTCATTCTAGAGTTGTTAGGCCACTCATTGATGACCTAGAATTGTTCTTGTGTTGTTTTAAAGTGGTGAGACTTGTTTGGTGTTGTGAAGATTGAATTAAAGTGTTGAATTTATTTAATTTGGTGTAATTTGTTCAAATGAAGAATTTGTAAAATTAGGATTCTTAACCCTTTTCAAATTTGAGGCTTTTCATATATGTGTTGAGTAATGATGTATATATGATTTATATTAAATTTGGTGATGATTGGATTTAATCTTGATTTATTTTGAACAAGATTGGACCAAAATGTAAATCCTGGAAAATTAAGGGACCTCTCGGCAATTGTAAAAAAAATTGGAATTTTTGTTGCAATTTATATTTTGATGTATTGGACATGTATAAATCATTTTGGGATTGAATTGGAATCACTTAAAATTGTATTTGACAATTTGAGGACTAAAATGAACAAAAATGAAAACTTTGAGGGGTCATTCAGCAATAATGAAGAAATCTGATTTTTGGGTAAGAAATTTAGTCTTGAGTATTGAGTAATTAGGATAAATATGTTTATTTTAATTACCCGAGAAAAAATATTGAAATTGGAAAATTTTTATTTTCCGTGTTCCGCTGCTTTTACCCGGATTTGCCCCTAAAAACCCTAACAAAATGGTATCAGAGCGAGTCTGATCATGAACACTCGATATGATTATGCCTTTAAATTCAATGTTTAATTTAATATTTACTTTATGCATGCATGTGTTTATTTAATTTGATTAAATAAAGTAAAAGCATCTTTTGCGAAAAATCCCTATTTGTAAATAAGGTTTTATTTTTAATATGTATTTGATGCATGTTACTTGGTTCGTCTTGTGAATACCTCTTATGGATAAATAATCTATGACTATATCCAAGAACGTGCCAAAGCTGTGAGGATATAGCCGATATAATTTATCTATACCGGATATATTTTGATATTAGGTGAATTCAAGCGAAAGCGGAATCCTGAACGTGCCAAAGATGTCAGAGTTACGCAAGTATCTTGAATTTATCATTGACAAGTTTAATCTTGGTAAGCCTCATTGTGAACGTGCCAAAACTGTCACAACGAGAACGTGCCAAAACTGTGAGCTGAAATATATTCATGGGGTCCACATTTCATTATTATGTTATGATTTGATTATCGCATGTTTTGTATTCTGTCTGGGGATTACAGTTTTGCATGAAATAGTGGGAGGGGCATTTTTTAGATTAAAAATCCATGATCTATTTAATACTTTATGATAATATATGAAACTGTTTTGATCTGCTAACCATTTATTCCCTATCTATTTGATAGATTTGCGATGGCGGCACCTTCAACCAATCATTTTGCTCTTATGCTTGAAACGAATAAGCTTAAGGGCGCTGAGAACTTTGCGGACTGGGATATGGATTTGAGGATTGTCCTCGGATCGAAAAAGCTGGGATACATTTTGGAAGGTCCATTGCCCCTTGCTATATCAGAGGATGCATCGCCTGAAGAGATTGAGACTTTGCGTAAATGGAAAATTGATGATTTAATGGTTAAATTATTCATTCTCAGTTCTATTTCTTCTGAACTGAAGAGGCAATACTTTGAGATGCATGATGCTTATAGCTAGGGGTGTTCATAGGGTCGGGTCAACCCGCGACCCGACCCGACCCGCGCGGGTTCAAAAAAAATTTGCAAAATTTCAATCCCAACCCGAAATTTTCGGATTGGGCAACGGGTTTGATACTAAAACCCGACCCAACCTTATAATATTTTTATTATTTTTCTAAATTTTTTATTATTTTTTTAAAGTTTTTACTATTATTTCATTTGTTTATTACTTTTTTGTATTAAAACTTTATATATATGATAATTTTTAGGACATAAAATAACTAATATTTATATTTCAAAATAATTAATTCATTAAAAAAAATTTATTTTTTTAATAACCTGACGACCCAATCCGACCCGAACCCGATCGGGTTCCACCTTCGCGTGACCCGACCCGCGACCCAACTTTTCGGTGACCCGATCCGATCGGGTATTACAAAATTTCAAAAAACCTGACCTGACCCAACCCGTGAACACCCATACTTATAGCATGATGACACAACTTCGTGAATCGTTCAAGAACCAGGAACAGGTCGTGGTTCATAGAGTTGCAATGGAATTGTTCCATTCTAAACTTGATTAGGGACAGGCTGTGAGAACACATGTGCTTCCTTTGATCGATTTGATCGAGCAATTGAGGCGCATTGATTTCCCTCTCAATGATACTCTAGGACGGAGTGTCATACTTGGTTCGCTACTGGCGTCATATCGCCAGTTTGTAATGTACTTCAATATGAATGAGATTCATTGCTCTTACCGTAAGTTGCATAGGATGCTTCTCACAATGGAGGAATATTTGAAAAAGGGAGTTCCGACTCGCCTTTCGAAACCCACTTCACTTTCCGCTTCTTCCCAATCCAAGTCGAAGGGGAAGAAGACAAAGGGAAAGAAAAAGAAAGGTGGGTCCGGTCCGGTTCGGTTCGGTCCGGGATCAAAACAATCCGGATCGATCTTTAGAATTAGAAGTCTGTCTCGGGTCCGGACTCGAGTCAGGCTCAACTTAAAAAATTGGGGCCCGACCAGGCCCGAGCTTAAGAAAATTTTTATATATATAATTTTTTGTATAAAAAAAAAAAGACCGAATAAAGCCTGAGCCCAAACCCAAAATAGGTCGGACCAACTCGATAACAGCTCGGGTCTGATTTTTTCCGAACCCGAACTTAAATATTACTTCCTAAGTTCGGACCGGACTTATCAAAGCAGGTGCGTGGCCGTTACCACTCACCTATTGATTGTATCATTGCACACTTTTTCTTATAGCCAACAACAGTTCATTCAGTCAATGAAATAGCAGTCTATTATGATATCACAACACTTTAAATTATCATTTTTTTAGTTCGATGTAAAAATTTATAATTTTTCATCCAAAATTACATACTTGCAAAAAAAATTATCATCTTTTCCACTATAAAAAAATAAAAATTGACACATTTTTCAAAGTTGGGTGGAAAAAAATTTTAAAAGCCCTAAATTCTTCATTTCAAATTCCTTGACGAAATAGCTGCGAAAGCTTTCTATCTCATCGGTGTTACTACCTGTAACAATCATGTCATAGCATAAATGATGAGCAAAGTAATATTACAGGTCCATCAATCCGATTTGATGAGAGAATCAATGGTCAAAGATTTGACCGGGATCGAACTGAATTGACTTGAGATAATATAAAAAAAATTATAATCAAATTTAAAAAACCTGACCAAAATCCTACCTGACTCCGACCGAGTCACCGATTGAACCGACCGTGTCAGCGAATTTTTGACCGATTTGCTAAAATCCAAGTTTAGGGGATCACCCAGACCGGACCTTGAACCGGATCCCGATTCAACTGGTCCAATCGACCGGTCCGGTCCGGGTTTTTAATCATTGATTAACACCATCTCCTTTATATAGTGTCTAATATGCCAAAACTTGCTTAAAACCATACTCCTTAATCTGCAAATCATTCACTGGGTGACTGTTTCAATTCGTACAAAGACTTCTTTAACTTGTATATCTTACCGCTTCTAGTATAAATATTATCAGGGATGATCCTTATACATCTCTTTCTAATAACCATTGAGAAATGCATTCTTCACACTAAACTATCATAATGTCCTGTCTAAGTTAATTGCAAGAGAGAGTGACTCGAACAAATGGCAGAAATACTTGTGAACTTAAAAGTTTTTTCAGCAGAGTGGAGTGCAACAACTTGTACCATATAACTTTGCTTTGTAACTATATTCTGAGTTGGAATGGATTTTCAACAAGAGAAAACACACAGGCATCAAAATTTTTTGTTAAAGAAATCAAATCATCGTTTCTGTAATGTATGAATTACATTATTAATATAAGAAGTGAACATATGCATGCCTGACTATTTAAAGAAGCTCCTCCAATTCTGATGGAATCATTACTTGCAATTTCGTACCCCGTTCAATCCAATTTATCTTCATTCCTTCTCATTGCAACTCGCCAACAGGTGCCTCATTGAGCCAGAGGAAATGAATGAAGTCATACAATTTTGCGCTTACACTCACCTGTATAACATCAAGTAATTATTTTTCACAGTTGCAAGTAATGTATTGAAACAATGATTTCGGATAGACCACGATGACGTCAAAAGATACATGTAACTGACTCCACCTAGTAGCAAAATACTTGGTTTGGTTTTATATTGGAACAAATGAGAACATACTAAGCAAGAAGTATTTAAACTACCTTGTAAGGTGTTGGGTTCAGTCTCCTCATGTGATCAGGTCGCATTTGTTCTAGCTGTTTGATGCAACGCTCTCTGATGTCCTTCAGAGGCGGTAAATCTTCTCTTTTTCTATCTTCAAGAAACAAAAACCAGTTTCAGTCATTGATCTGACAAATATACAAACTGCTTATAGAAACAGTTGCTAAGAAATTATGTTTAAAAGTTTCAGCATATATAGTGATTTTCTGTAGACCATCAGATAGTCCCACCTGAGCTCCCTGGCCAGTAACACTTCAGAAGCTCATCGACTTTCTGTGGCACTACATATGCTCTCTTGGATTCATTGAAAGGGTGACGACACAAAATTCGTTCTCCCACCTGCAAATGAAAAAATATGATGAAAATGTGATCGTCCTGCTTTCACCATTATAATCATCATATAGGCTCTGGCAGATGCATGTCACATTATAATACATGGACAAGAACGACAATGGCTAATCACCGCAATGAAAGACACATGCAGTACAATTTAAAGTGAATAAGTAGACAAAATACCTTTGGAGGTGGTTCATTTTCCCCAGTCATTATGTCCACGAGGGGGTAACCTTCTTTGCCATACAATCGGTAAGACCGTTTCTTACAAGGTATAGAGACCTAGTCACCAGAAAAATGAATAAAAGTTACAGATTGATCAGAGATGATACTGTAAGTTTCTTGGAACCCTGTTCAGACCTTTGAAACATCTTCAGAGAGTTTGATGCGAGGCTGGTTATTTATCTCCACAAGCTTGAAAACACAGCCTAAAGCGGCCTGAGCATAGCAAGTGACCAGATAGGTTCCGATTCCATATGCATCTACCTCATGACCCTTCATTTAAAGAAAGAAAAGGCTGAAACATTTACGACATCCAAATCTAATAAATGTTTCTAACATCATAAAAATGCACGAATTAACATATATCACCCTGCATCCATATTATATAAAAGGGTAAAAGAATAATGTGTTACTCTAAAAGCTTAAACTGATAGAATGGATGTAATTTGTTCTCTTTCCTACAACATTTTAGAAAAATACAACAATTCAGCAGGACAACTAGTTATAAGCTAAAAGCACCTGTCGTTGAGGACATAGTGATATAACTAGGAGCAGCCCAGTAAACCATAGTAGATGAAAAACAACAAAATGAGACAAGCACAGTCAATAATTACCTGGAAAACTTACAGGTGCGCAACACCTTAGAATCTTTTTAACACATTCATAAAGTACTCAAGCAATGAGCAGATACATTTTATTTGAATCAAGCAATGAGCAGATACATTTTCTTTGAAGCACATTTCATTAAGAGTATACCTGTTTGTTTAAAGCATCTAAAGTTTCCTCATTGAGATCATTACTAGCAGTAATGCTCATCTTTTCAAAACCAGACACTCCAAATTCTTTTTCAACAGTGCGGAAGAACTTGCGAGCCTCATAAGACAAATATGCTAAATCACCAGAGTCCAATCTAATGCCTACAGCTTTATACCTGTATAGCACATCATCTAAACTCAGCACAGAAAATGGCGAGGTTAAATAAATGAACATAGAGGCTTGTCAGTATGAAGAATAATGATGAAGAAACAGCAATATCACATTATCACCAGTCTAATATAAGAGGGAATGTATAGATTTCACGAGATTGAAAGTTCAAATAATATTTGAATTCTTAAGTTCCAACCCATGCTTCTAAGGATATGCAGTACTACAACCAATCCACAAAGCATGAGATTTTAATATTTAACCTGGGATTTACAATTCCCATCTACCCGTATAATAAAGAGGTAAAATACTAAAAACTTGAAGCAGAAATAGTAACACTCAAGGCTCAAATGGAAAGACATACCAAAAATGGAAAATGGAAACTGTTTGTCCACGTTCACGTAAGAGTAACTATTTTATTCAAGTAAAGAGGAAAGTACATGTATAAATCTTTCAGACATACCCCAAGTCATTGAGTGCTAGAGCAACTGCACAAAAGTTGGGAACCCCACTTCTTATAACCTGGGAAAATGAAGGTTGTTGTAGCACCAAACCCCGTTATTAACAAATAGGTATGATTAATATAAACGAAGAATTATGACCTAAACAAGAGCACAAACTGTAACAAATTTATAAACAATAAAAAATAAAATCAGTTGCATGAAATATAAAACAGTATATAACCCATGGTTTCTTATTAATATATACCGATTGACATGAACCAAGCTACATGTCATGCATACTTGTGTAAAATACATCACAAGATTTAGAAAGAAAATTCCGGAATTATTTTTTTAAAATAGAACCTAAGTAGGACAGAAGTTATTGAGTATTGAGAAGGAGATATATATGATATTCATAAATAGTTTTAACTAATAAAAAAAATGAGAGGTTCTCCGTGTTAACAACTTTCATTTTCTTTTTTTAAGAAATCCTTTTGTTTTTTAGAATTCACAAACAAACAGTAGTAGAAATGACTTGAGCAACTAATCCACTCAAAGCATCAGAAATTTAAATGTTGATTATGCATGAGTGACAGAAAGAAAGAGAGGAGGTATCTTGCGTGCACAGCAGAAAGCGTAAGAGGGTTTAGTAATTAAGTAAAAAATGTTCTCTTACATCATATGTGTCTACGAGAGCTAGAAAGTTATTGGGGAACGCCAAGGCATATGAGGTGAAAGCTGCTAGCTCACTCTGGTTTGTCTCACCAAACATGCCACTTAATGACTCTGACCACTGTGAAAAAAATCATTAAATACTGTGATAAATTTCAAGTAGGAAAAGAAAAACAGATAAATTACGAGTAGGAAAAGAAAAACAGTCCATAGATGAAATGCGAAAATTACTTCCCACATGAACCTACAGTTTCCTACAATTTAGCTGCGATGGTACAAGTGAAAAAACAGATGCAACAACTAGCATTTTCTTTATAGGAGGTATGTTGAAATTGAAGCCTTCAGAAGCATGAAATAAATTGAACTAATTGATCTGACTAAAATGCAATTGGACAGATGTGACAACTGCAAAGCAATCAAATCAAACAGTAGCAAATTACGGAAGAGGGAAAAAGGAAATATTAGACACAATTAGCTGCAAACACACAAATAACAAGGAGAGACAAGGAACATATTCATTTTGACAGGTTCAGTAGAAATTGTCTTGCCGAGTCCAAATTTCTGTTTCATTGCCATGACTGGTGCTAGTGTGCCACAATGTTTTCGGAAGACAAATGGATCATTTAAGGTCTTTCAAAAATTGAATGGAACTAAATCTTTGCCCAGTTAATAAGTTCATAGTAACTTATATCTCGAACTCAAACAAACAGCCTTCTCAGATCATACAAGTATATTTACTAACATTAAATCAATGGATACTGATAAATCATGCCAGTATAATATAAAGCAAATAGTCCCAATCCAAAGAAAACCTGAATTTTGCTCAACCATGTCTGAACCAGACTGACAAAATCCTCACATGTATGAGATCCATCGGAGCTTTTAAGTGATTTCTCTATAATCTCATCAGGGCTCTGCAAATTGGCAGATAAATTAGACCAACAATAATGAAGGTGTAGACCAATTACAAGTTTACAACTAGGGAAATATTTTCTCTAATGCAATTCAATCCAGTTACCTTCTTAAAATAAATCCAGATAAGCAGAGAACAGGGTAGAAAAGCACAAAAAGTAGTTGATAAACGAATTAAAAAAAAGGAGGAAAGAGGAACACATTCTATAGAAGCACCTACAAAGTACTTTCTGAAAAAGAAATTTAAACTTTCTGAAAAAGAAATTTATCAACTGCTTCTTTCGAAAATCAATCAATTTCTTTATCCCAAAAGCTCATGTATTTTACCTAAAAACAGCATAATACAATACGAAAGCACTTAAGCTATTCGGAAGCGCTTTTTCAAGGTGCCAAAGGTACTCCAAAACAATTATTTTGGATCAGGATATGTTTTCTTGGCCTGAAAATCTAGTATGACAATTCAAGACTTAGAGTGAAACTTGATCTATAACAGAAATTCTGGTAACCAAGTATGTGGCTTCCCTATTTAGATTCGGATAAACACAATGTTCATGGCCATAAGCTCTTTAAAAGGATCTCACTTCTCATCTAAAGAAATGCAAAGTAACATTTCAAAGAAACAGCTAGTGAGAATCAATGGAAAATGAGAGTACCAAGAATATTCAAACACTATAAAGCTATCACCAAACAAGATGGTATAGTTAAAACCAACTTGTATTATGCAAATTCTTTTGCATAATATAGCGCATTTTATGACTAATAAAAATACATTTATTAAATCTTCCTATCAAATTTACTAACCATAAATGAGCTAACAAATGCGTGTGAATGCGTTCCACGAAGAGGTATCCCAAATAACTTCCCAGCTGCGACATTGCTTTTAACAAAAAACACAAAAGCAAACAGAAGACGGACCAAATATCAGTTAAGATCAATAACCAAGGTACTTGAAGATAAGGTGGAGAATTCAAGTTCTAAGTTATATGAAGACCAATCAAACGAGAGGACAATTGAAACTTTTCCTTTCTTCACTTCTGTGGAAATCTACACTTGGTGATTTCCATTCCATTATGGTGAATCTATAAAAATGTCTCCTATCATATCTAACTAACTAGCACACAACAGCATTTGACCAACAGAAAGCTACGGCACAGCCCATTATAAGAAATATGACACAGTAGCTTACGAACAGGCAGAGTTAATTTCCACTTCAATGAGTTCTATTAACCATCATATCATCATGAGCATGTAACACAAAAAGGTAAACTTTGGGATAATAGGTCCGTTATCATTCCCTTTGTCCTTGATTTTAAAGAGATTCAAACATAACAGAACCAAATTGTTAAAAATGTAATGAATTCAATTTGAATTGTATTTGAAACTTAACCGGAATAATATTATAAATGAGTTATTCAGATATGCTTAGAACTTAGAAGGAACTACAAATTGATATGAGAAACGACTGCAAATCCTAGAAATATTTTCAGCAAAAATCACCTTGTCGCATCAAATCCTCCCATGTAGCAGTATTTAGATGCTCCTATTCCTCCATCAGGTCCCTAAATATAAAATAAAGTTAACTATTCTTATGAACAGATAAAAATCAGCAGTTCAAATAAAAGATTGAAAATAAATGTGAGAAACCTGAGCCCGTCGAAGGCCAAACTCGAGTAGCATTTTAGACTTTCCAGCAACAAATCGATGCCTTGCAGCATTTGTAGCCACTAAAGATGCATAATTAATAAGATTCAAAAATGGAGTTTCCAGCAATTGAACCACCTAAAACAATAAAATATAACAATTAAGAATAATTTAACAATAAAATTAAAAAAAAATTCCAGCTCAACAAATACTCAATTCAAGAAAGACGAAATAAATACAATAACTATCACATTTGGATATGGTGATATGGGGAGAAAAGCTACTTTAATGTTACTCACAGCAGTTGGCCCTTCAACTCGCAGCAGGGGTACCTTGGGGAAGACAACTGATCCCTCTGAAATAGCATACACTTCAACATCAGAACAGTCGATTCCTCTAAGATAATCGAAGAAGCCATCCTAAGTTGTTTTTTTAAAAAAAAAAAAAAAAAAAAAAGAAAGAAAAAAGAAAAGGAAAAAGCAAATAAATTAATTGGTTAATAATTTATAAGATAACAATATAATTTGCGTGTAATATTGACAAATCACGGATTATATGGAAAGCACCAACATATATCACAAATAAATTTTGTGCCATAACTAGAAAGAACATAAAACCAAAACTTTATTATTTTCGATGTTCGTTCATATCAGTACAGCCATTCAACTTATTATATATCACGATATAAAGAGATGCAAATATGATTGATAATAACAGTTAAGCAACTAAGTTGTTTTTATACCTTTAGGGACTAGGGTAAACAAGAGCAACTGAGACCCAAAATAAAATGCCAAAATTGTCTAAATTCAGGAATCTATTGCTAGCTTTCTCCCCAGTCTAACAATAATTATGCCCAAGTTGCATCTAGAGAAAGTGCTTACATGCCCAAGTACACCTACTAAGGTACTTTACATATTGGTAAAAACGAACTGTCCAAATATTTCTACTAGTTCATCAAAAACTGCATAAGCGTAGCTGCAAAACAAAGTTAAAGAAGCTTTTCTAAAATACAAGTGCCGATTCTCATGTCATTAGACACATTTGCAACAAAATCTATGATAGTGAGAGAGAAACTAATTAACGTTCAGGTTGTTAAGCACAAAAAGATTCAAAATCCAAGAGATATTATGCAAGTATATCCACTAATGCACAATTGTTAAAATATATCACCTAAGCAACCCGAAGAGGTAAGTGAAAATCACATCACCCCTTGGCCTCAAAAGCTTTTAAGTTAAAGACGTATGAGAGATAAGATTTATATGTTAAAGGTCATCGTAATTAATGTGAATGAAGGAAAACAGTGGATATCAGATCCCTCCTATCAGTGAAGGCCTTCATGACCAAATCAAGCAAATAGCGCGCATTTTTCTCTTCTTATTAGGAAAGTTATCTTGAAAGTTAAAAAACATAAATAAAAAACAGGGGAAGCACCATATACTTCTTTAATCTTAAAGAGAACTTCATTAAATGATTTTATTCTAAAAACATAAAACAAAACCAGCTTGCAATACCTCACAGGAATCAGGCAGGCTATCACGGACAAAAGAGATCTCGTCCTCAGTCAATTTGAAGTTAGCAATGAACCTTATGCATTCTTCTAAACCAGCAAAAATTGTATATTCACCACCAAATGGACTCTTCCGAAAATATAAATCAAACCTGATGCACACATCATCATCCACACAAAAACACTTAGAAAGCCACTCACAGATCACTAGTACATTCCAACTTCAAAGAATTTTTTTAATTTTGCCGTATCGAATAAATCGAAATCCCTAGCTTTTCCTATCTTATTAACTTTCAAACTTAATCCCTAGCTTTTCCTATCTTATTAACTTTCAATTTTAACTCCACAATAATGGGCGCTAAATTCAATTGATAGTGAGCTCGCATTAATCAGCAATAAATTCCTTAACAATAATACAAAACAAATTAAGTTATACACAAAACTAAGTAATTAAATATTGAAAGAAGCCGAGTTTGGATAGCGAGAAAATTGAATGGACAAGAGACAGTTACATACACAGCACGTTCGCGGTGCTTGCCGGCTTTCCAATAAGCATAAGCCATGGTGAACTGATAAAGATCGTTTAACAGAGGCGTAACCATCGGGTTAGTCGGGCCCGAAACGACCTGACTCGCTCCGTTTCCACTCGGACCATTCGCTTTCCCCTCCATTTTCATTCACAAAATTGTTTTCGTGTTTTTTTTTTTTTTTTTTCCTGTTTATATATATATATATATATATATATATATATATATATGTTTATATAAAGAGAGAGATGATTGGGAAGGGAATGAGAGTCTTTCTTGTAAATAAAAATTGATGGCTTTGGAAAACAGAAAGGGGCAGTTTGTTGAATTGTGGAAAAAAAGACCGTTAAAACCGAAGAAAGTGTGTTTTAAGAAACACGTTTGGGAGGATGAGAACCAAGGGAAATGAAGGCACCGTCATCAAATCAAATTTGTGCACTATGAATTGAGGCCACTACTACACGTGGTCAAGACGCTCTCTCTTTCTATGGTATATTCGTCATAACATTTTTTTTTATTTTTTTATTTAAATTTAGACATTAAATTTAAAAAATAAAATTAAAAATACTCGTAATGGTTGTGTGTGTATTGATATTGTTTATTTACCTCTTAATAAATAAATATATATATATATATATATATATATATATATATATATATATATATATATATATACATTATGTGTTTTAAAATATTTTCAAGTGGTTAAGAAATATTAAAAGATATGATCCATATCCTTAGAGTGGCATCGTAAAGGTTAAAGCACAAAATGTATTATAAACATTACAGTGCCATTTTGCATTAGGACAGGACATTTTATGACACAACCCGAGTTGTTTGTTATTGGTTCCTCGTCCAAGAAGTTTGTCTTAGGTTGTGCGCAATTGCTGTTGCTTTCATAGCAGTAACCTAATACAAAGCATAATGTTATTTTCCTGTTGTCGAAATGTGACATAGTTTCATAATATTCATTATATTCCTTTTCTTGTGTTAGCATATATTCTTATTCTATAGAAATATATGTATAGTTAGTTGCCTACTTGGTCAATTTGTTGTTTGATTGGCGAAAATAGATACATTGAATGATGGACAAATTCAAGGGGTGTAAAGACTTCAAATCAATGATTTAAAATTTGGACCATCCGACCGGTCCAACCTATTGATCCGTGCACCGGTCATCTGATCAGTCCGGATGATCGTCAAAAATCCGCTTGTCATTGGCCCGGTCCAAGATTCGGTAACCCGGTCACCGGTCGGACGAGTTTTGACTTTTAAAAAAAAATTATTCAAATTAAAATAAAAACTAATTTATTGTTATATTTTGGTTATAATTTTATTAAAATTAGTGTTAATTATAATTTTTTGAAAATTTATTCATTTTTATCATATTTTTATATAAATACATAATAAAATAATAATTTATTATCAGTTCTGAATTGATCCCAATTGAACCTCAATCCAACCTCTGATCTTTGACCCTCTCATTATCCGGATCGATAAACCGAACCGGATTTTAAAACACTACTCCAAATGGATTATCACGATGTTCTCGCTAACCCATTTGAAGGGCCAAGCGAAGGAGTAAATCTTTGGTGCAACAGTGGTATAGATGACGTGGTACCACCAACCAATTAAAAAATAACATGTTTAAATTTTTTCCTATTTTTTAGTTGTTTTTTGACTTTTTAGCACGCGTGGCAAATGATGATTGGCTTGTTGCATGGATGACGTGGTACCACTGTTGCACCAAAGATTTTCTCCAAGCGAAGACAAAACTTTGAAATATTATTATATTTCCAATTAAATTCAATTCAATACCTAATTAATGCTTTCCGAAGCCTTGGCTTTGAATTGAATTTTAGATGTGAACCTCTCTCTCTCATTAGGCAAACAACAGGTGTCTGGAAAATATGGACTTAGAAAGCACCAGCAAAGAAAGCTGCAGGCATCTAATCTGAACCGAGAGTTTTAAACTTGAAATTGCCCAGAAACACACAAAACAAGCAATATCTCTATACTCGAGAGGGGTGAATTGAGTAATAATTTAAAATTACGGTATTAAATTTTTTGTCGATTTTATGATAATAATTAGTAGTTATTTTTTTCTCCAATGGGCGTGGCTTAGTGGTGTAGGGCTCAGAATCTCACCTTAAAGTACTGAATTCGAATTCAGGGAGTGTGTTTCTTATAAAGCTTGGGACAACCGGGGGTTTTACCTGCTCCGCTTAAGCCCGGAATGGATGGTTTGGTGGCGGGGTTTCCAACGATTCAAAAAAAAATTAATAACTTTACAAATTAAGCTTATCAATCAATTTCTCAATCACAATACATTACCAATATATAAATACAAAATAAACTTGCGATAATATAAAAGAGTTTAGGGATACAGAAAATTGACACCGTATTTATAGTGGTTCGGTCAACGATGCCTACGTCCACTCCTCCAAACCGTGCTTGAAGCTTTCTACTAAGTTGAATCCACAACTTACACCGAGTTTTTCGTGGCTCACTCACAACTAAGAGTTTTGTCCATTAGGTTCACTTCAAACCTTTACACACGAGTTTTGTCCTAGATTCACTCTTAAACATTTACAATGAGTTTTGTTTCTAAGCTTACTCACAACCTTTACACAAATTACCATTTTGAGTATACACACTCAACAATGGATTTCACTACCACAAGTGTATGAATATGAAGATTTAAGGTACAACTTGGGCACTCACAAAAGATAAGAAAGTTTAAGGATTTGAGTTGCTAACCCAATAAATCTAAGCTCACTACAAATGATATAAAGGTGTAGTGTGTGAGTTTGATTATGAGAGTGTATGATTAAAAAGGTTTAATAAAACTTCATGTTTTTGCTTGTTAGCAAATGTATGAAGGTGTTGTTACTTTGTAAAAATGGATTTTGGGCTCAATTTATAGAGAATGTGAAAAACGGCTCATACTCTCTGTCTGAGAGCGGCATACTGATCTCAGAGATCGCCATGTCGGTCCTGCAAAATATAACGGCTACATTACCATTGAAGATTAAAACGTAATACCGGATTACCGATCGATATGGAGGCTGGTATGCCGGTTAGCTTACCAGTATGGGGATCGGTATGAACTGTCTCAGTTCATGTAGCTGTGTAAACTTCAGCTGACCAGTATGGAGCAGTCCAGTTCCAGAGAGCATGCAAATTTGTTCAAGGCATAGCAAGATCACGGGTATGCCGGTGTGGGGGAACAGTCACAGTGCAGAAAATGCAGAACTCGAAAGTTGAAAACATTTTGCACATTACCCTAATGCATCTAAATGAATGTGCATATTACCAATGAGCTGAGAGACTTAAATTATCAACTCACTTACAAATAGAGTCCTAAGCTAAGATCACATTAGATTTCTTCAATAGGCGTATGAATCTTCACATTCATTGTTCTTTGCGACCAATGTGCTTCGACATCTTTTTGTAATGTCCATTAATGCTCGTCGAAGTCTTCTAGTATTGCATCATCAAAATTTATCTTGAGAATAAGTCGCTAATAAAATTATATTTGAATTGATGGAAATAATGATTTATAATAAATTGTAACTTAAAATTTTAAAAATTATTATTTAGTTGGATGTAATATATAATGGTGGAATGGAGCTGAACAAAAGAATCATTGATATACAATGAAATGAATGTAACTTAATAAAAAAAATAGAATTATTTTTAAAATCTATTTAATTTAATTTAACATTTTAGGATTCCTAAAAGTTGTTTCCAACCCAAAGGGAAGTTTCTGTGATCATTATATTTGGCATATTAGGTTGTTTAATGCAGTGACTCATTTTCCACACCAAAGCCCATTCTCATCCGGGGTAGTGCTATAATTGGTGCTTTGGTGGCAGTAACCCCGTCATGCATGTTATTGTTAATACACCTAAAACAGAATCAAGACAAAAAAAAAATTTGAGGACCAGACTCGAGTACCTTAACTATCACCACCATTATTGTCTTGAATTATCCTAAATTTTGAAGAGTATTAGACGAGTTTTTAAAATAAGATATTTGTCGAAAAATGATAAAAATTATAAAAATCATATTATATATTTAGAATTGAGATTTTTTTAAGATTTTGGACCCCTTTGTTGACGGCTGATTTTGGTCTCAGGAAAATATGGGAATATTACTCCCGAGACAATCCTCTCTCAATAGTGAATTTGTTCGGTTAAGGGGGAACCAAAAGCAAATTTAGCAAAAGAAAGATAAATACACCAATCAACAAGGAGATTTAACGTGGTTCGGCGGATCAGATCCCACCTACGTCCACGGGCACAAAACGAATGATACTTTTATTACTGAGATATGATTCTCTGATATCTCTTGTGTTTACAAGTCTGATCGTAATGATCTTGATATTGATTCCGACTCCTTTTGATTCTGATGCCTCTTACGCACACTCTACCCTCCTATTTATAATAGTGTAGAAATCAGATTCCTTCTCCTACAAGAATTTCCTAGTTGAAACAATTTCTCTTTCCCATAAGGATTCCTAGTCAAAAACTATCTTCACTTCCTTTATCCTACTAGGACACTGACTTACTAGTTTACCCCATGAAAGTAGGATAACTTATTATCTTGTCCGTAAAAATAAGATGTCTTATCTTCTGGAGCACGTCTCGCCATATGCTCGGTCTTCATGAGGTCGGTCATGATGGTCATTTGAGCTGAGAATGCTGCTACCGATCTGATAATGCTCGGTCATCCGAACCAAAGTGGTCGGTCACCTATCATCAAGTGTTCGGTCTCTACCTGTTGGCTTTATAACACTCATGTGCTCGGGTCGGCATTAATGATTTTGACCGAGAAGAGAATTACCCTTTTTACCCCTGTCGTACTCCTTAAATAACATAGGTCCTGAAAACACCATCAAAATCTGTCCCCTAGTTCTCGGTAACAACGAGTTTGCAAGTTGATGCCGGGAACTATAAAAAAAGATGGTGTGCAGATGAATCTGTCGGTGTTCACTCCAGGAACCGCAGAGAAAAATGCCTTGGCTGCAAATCTGGTCCTTCTTGCCACCCTCATGTGCTCAGTCAACGAGGATCCCGATATCTACCCGTGGAGAAAATGCTTTGCCTTTATGCTGATGACGATCGACTCGGTGGGACGTAACCCGACCCCGAGCTGAGAAGAACATTTGGCTCTGGGGGAATGTCACTTCCCCATACCAATAGAGGGCCGACCTTGGGGGAGATGCTCTGATCCCATACCGATGATAAGTCACTCGGTGGGATGTATCACGACCCCGAGCTGAAGAAAGACTTGGCTCTGGGGGAATATTACATCCCCAGTCCAAAGAAGCCGACTCGGTGGGACGTAACCCGACCCCGAGCTGAAACAAACATCGATCTCGGCGGTACAAGAGCAGACCCGAGCCGGAAAGAAACATCGGTCTCGGCGGTACAAGAGCAGACCCGAGCCGGAAAGAAACATTGGTCTCGGCGGTACAAGAGCATACCCGAGCCAGAAAGATACAAGTGGCCTCGGCGGAACGAATCCAGCCCCAAGCCGATTAACCAAATGGCCTCGGCGGAACAAATCCAGCCCCGAGCCGATTAATCCTTGAGACTTATTCAGAAGGGAAGTGAATCAATCTTTTGAAGCCCTACCGAATCTGGCACGGGCGTCCCCTTGTCAGACCAGTGAAAAACAAAAACAAAACTTTGGAAAATAAAATTAAAAGGCGGGGGTGACCTAGCACTTATCCAAGAGCAAAACGTTTAAGTGTAAACAATCAGCACGGATTCCTTAAAACAGCGTCATGTCCGAGGTTTCCAAAACACAATCCTGAATCTTTCAATTCAGAGTCCCGGCGAACCAGGATTTGGATCAAAGAGCGTTTAGAATGGTAAGGGCACATCCTCTATACTTCAGGTTGCCATGGAGCCTGTGTATTGTTTGAGGGCTCCTTCTTACAACGCTGGAGCAAGCATACGCAACGAGGGCACAATCCCTCCCCGTGCTATACTACTCACGGATCCGAACGATCAAAAATATGGATAAAAGAGTGTCCGAAATATTAAGGGCATGTTCCTTCTTATGTTCGGTAACACTGGACTAAGCAATCGCTACGAGGGCATGATCCCTCCTCGTGTTATGCTTCTCACGGATTTGAATGATCGAAGAAATATGAATGGATCAAATAGTGTCCGAAGCATTAAGGGAATGCTCCTCCTTATGCTCGGTAACACTGGAGCAAACAAACGCCACGAGGGTATCATCCCTCCTCGTGCTATACTTCTCACGGATCCAAATGACCAAATAGGTAGGGATCAAAGAGTGTCTGAAGCATTAAGGGAATGCTCCTCCTTATGCTCGGTAATACTGGAGCAAGCAAACGCCACGAGGGTATCATCCTTCCTCGTGCTATACCTCTCATGGATCCGAATGATCAAAGAAATAGGGTTCAAAGAGTGTCTGAAATATTAAGGGTATATTCCTCCTTATGTTCGGTAACACTGGAGCAAGCAAACGCCACAAGAGTATCATCCATCCTCGTGCTATACCTCTCATGGATCCGAATGATCAAAGAAATAGGGATCAAAGAGTGTCCAAAATATTAATGGTATATTCCTCCTTATGTTCGGTAACACTGGAGCAAGCAAACGCCACGGGGGTATCATCCATCCCCGTGCTATGCTTCCCACAGATCCAAATGATCAAGGAAATAGGGATCAAATAGTGTCCGAGACATTAAGGGCATTTTCCTCCTTATGTTCGGTAACACTGGAGCAAGAAATCGCCACGGGGGTATCATCTCTCTCCGTTCTATGCTTCCCACGGATCCGAATGATCAAGGGAATAGAGATCAAAGAGTGTCCGAGACATTAAGGGCATTTTCCTCTTTATGTTCGGTAACACTGGGGCAAGCAATCGCTACGGGGGTATCATCCCTCCCCATGCTATACTTCCCACGGATCCGAATGATCGAGGAAATATGGATCAAAGAGTGTCTGAGACATTAAGGGCATTTTCCTCCTTATGCTCGGTAACATTGGGGCAAGCAATCGCTACGGGGGTATCATCCATCCCCGTGCTATGCTTCCTACGGATCTGAATGATCGAGGAAATAGGGATCAAAGAGTGTCTGAGACATTAAGGGAATTTTCCTCCTTATGTTCGGTAATACTGGAGCAAGCAATCGCCACGGGGGTATCATCCTTCCCCGTGCTATGATTCTCACGGATCCATTGGGTAGGCAAAGCATATGGTAACGCATCCCTTGCGTTGTATCTCCCAAATCGGTCAGGCAGGTTATCCTACGGGGGCACTCCCTCCCCGTGATTACCATCCGGAATGTCCCTTATGAATGCAAGTCATATGGTAGTTCTGCTTTAGTTTCGGGGGTTCGACTCTACTACGAAAGGCTTCGCGTGCTCTCTTATGTGCTTCATCCTTTGATTCAGTCTTGATCCTCAAAAATGACATGAGTTAGGTCGAAGTACTTCTGCCCGAGGTTTCTATGGTAGCACCTGTGATTGGTATGTCAAGGGTTTGGTGTCTTTCCTGACCCCAAATCATCCCTCCTGCTTCATGAGCCTTAATTCCCCAATTGTCCTTTTAGGAACGCGGGCCCCTTTGAAGTGCCGCACAAATGATTTTTTGAGTTGCGCGAAGTTGCGGATGCTCCCTGGGGTAAGACTTATGTACCATAGAATGGCGGATCCGCCTAGGGTTAGGGGGAATACTTTGCAAACGGCATCCCCTACTACTCATTGGACTTCCATTAATAGGAAAAAGCTTTCAATATGGGATTTTGGGTCAGTATGGCCCTTGCACGATGTCATGGTAGGCATGTTGAATCGTCTCGGGAATTTTTCCG